>OY101448.1:153111436-153446436 GCA_956483635.1 Panzeria rudis | reverse complement strand
GGGGCGGCTACTAGTTGGTTTATAGTTGACCAGGAGTGCTGACTAAACAAGTCGTGCGATACATGACTGGAGTTAACAAAACGGTATTGGCAGTGATGCACAGTGGGGCAAAATATTTTGGAAATAAATCAGTAATTCCTAACGGTTAGTACGATCAGCATAAAATTTCACATAGACATAGCAAAGGAGTATTCCTATTTAACTTAAGAAGATAACCGTCCGTTATTGATCAGCAGCCGAGCTGGGATGTCCCAAAACTGAAGCACTTCGTGTATGTAGAATTTTTCCACATTAGTCATTTTTTTTGTATCACGCCCTTATACGTCCTTATAGTTCTTATAGTGTTCCAAAAAGTCATGTTTCGTTCTGCACTTATATGTTATATACTCTAAAACACTTTTGTTGAAAATTATGTCGATAATAGTCGGCAGCACTTTACAGATTATTATCGACCTAAAATTACACACGCATTATTTTTGAACAAAATGTTTTTACTAAAAAAAAGTGATTGGCTGCGAGCAGGTTTGAGCCGCGAACTCTTGGCTGATAGTCTGACGTATCTACCATTCAGCCATAGCCGTATTATACTTTATGTTACATTTTTTCCACTTGGACTAAATATGTTTAGAGTGTACACTCTAAAACATTACTTTAAATTTACGATCATTTATTGTCTAAATTTGCGTTGAAAATTTCTCCTTGTTTAAAATTACATCGATTTTGTAGTTATTTTATTAAAGAAAAAATCTTTCAGATTAAACATATTTTGTCCAAGTGGAAAAAATTTAACATAAAGTATAATACGGCTATGGCTGAATGGTAGATACGTCAGACTATCAGTCAGGAGGTCGCAGTTCAAACCTGCACGCAGCCAATCGCTTTTTTTAGTAAAAATATTTTGTTGAAAAATAATGCGTGTGTAATTTTAGGTCAATAATAATCTGTAAAGTGTTGCCGACTATTGTCGACGTAATTTTCAACAAAAGTATTTTAGAGTGTAGGTACTGAGCTATACTAATTTGAAAATTAAGACTTCTTAATTTTTCAAATACTTGGTCTAGTATTTTCAAGATATTGGATCCATATAACGATCGATTGTCATAATTCTTTGTTAGTTTTGTTAGGTTGTCATAATTATTTGTTAGTTAAGTTGCTTAAAATAAACTTAAACTACTTAAAATAAACTTAGAAAATATAAAATTTTTACATTGAAAATTGAAAAATGTGGACTTTGCAACAAATTTTTAACCTAACAAGGACCATATTTTTTTTCTATATAAAAAAAAGTTTTTCGGGAACATGTAGTTATTATATACATAAGTATCTAAAAGGTATCTTCAGAGACATGATTTTAGAAAAAAAAAGTTAAATGCGATTTGCCATTTTTGTTGGTCCTGGACCCTTCAGACTGCGACCTATTTTGCAGCAAAGTTTTAAATTTAGCCCACATCTTCTAAAATAGCAAAACTTGGATTCAAAAACAAATATGATTTGCAGAGATTTTTATGTGCATCTATTTATTTGTCAAGGGATTTTATGGGCCTTGGACCAAATGTGTTCTTAAGGGGCAAAACTATAAAAGTCCCATTTTTGGGATTTCTTGGAACATTTTTAGGAATTCTGAGTAGGAAATCTTAGTTTTCTTTGCTTGCTTCCTATTGAGTACGTATGTAAGTCCTTATATAAGTGCAAAGCTTCATTTGAAAATATCAATAAACAACGTTTTTATAGCATTAAAAAAAATATATACAGGTGAACCAACATACTCACACGCAGGCTTGGCCGCCTTAAGCAAACAGGTGACATAATATTTTGCAAACTTTTTGCATGATTTATGCTGTCATTCGGCATAGCTTATAGCTATCTTTAAGATATTGTACTCAGGATCTATGAATGCAATGAACAGAGTTTCCAAAACACATCCTGTAAGCAGCCACTGATGCAGAGGATCTTATGAAGATCTGAATAGCTTACAGGTTGCCTAGAAATGAGATAGTATTGTACCTATCAAGAACTTGGTCCTTATTTTGATCTTAGCCTTTAAAGTCAGCCTTTTCACATTTCTGTTTTTGTGCGGATAAATATTAAGAAAGACGTCTTTATTCAGAAAACCACAGAATTATAAGAATACAATAATAAAGGTCGAGTTAGTAAAAACGCTCTACGTTTTGTGTGAGTTATTGAAAACGTATTACCTCAGGTAGTCCTGTCAGCTGTTAGTATTTGGTTGAAATGCCTTTGGTATTTTTTTGACATTTACTACATAAAAATCAATTTTCTGTAGATTTTCTACGTGACGAAAGAAACGATATGTTTTTACTAAACAGCAACGTGCTTTGTTTATGTTAAAGTTTTTGCCAGCTGATCCCTACGAATACGATACGTTTTTACTAGCTAGGTCTTAAGACTATGAGGAAAGTATCCTGTTCTTCTTTGCAGACAGGAACATTAACTAGAGAGCATCTATCTCGTATCAATTTTTCTCTCGGCTGGCTTCATTCCTCAATGCCTTCATGTTGTTCGTCCTTTGTCTGATCCCTCAAGAAAATGCGTCACAGCCCAGAGTTTGGCAGAATAAAAATATTTTGGAAAAAGTCAGCCATTTCTAAACTAGGGATGTAACGAATACCGATACCGATATATCGGCTATACTTCAGATTTTCCGATATATCGGTATCGGCGATATTTTACTGTCGATACGACGATAATTTTACACATTTTTTCTGAGTTTTTTTTAACAAATAATTTATTTTTGTTCGATTTTACCATGAATTAAATTCACTTCGTTATTTTGTAAATCTTATTAATACTAATTTTAAAAATTAATAATATATTATGCTGTTATTTTGTAAAAAAAATATTTATTTTTGGTTAATTTTACCATGAATTCAAATTCAAGTCGTTGTTTTTTAAATCTTATTCCAGCAAAAAAAAGATACTCCAAAGAAGTCATGAAAATGTAGAATTCGCGATCTGGAAGTACATATTGCAAATTTGGATACTTTCTAATTAGTTTTACATATCCTTGCCATTGCAAGAAGTTCTGTTTTCGATTACCAATCAAATTGGAAGCGATGCTAGGACAAATTTCTTTTTCGTTATTCTATAATGATTTTTCCTCAAGAAAAAAGGATAAAAAATTACGCATTTTCACAATTTTTTTTATGCGAATTTAAACTCAGAACTGTATTTTCATGTAAATTTAAGTGAATATATATATAAACTTAGAAGTCTTTTAATAATTAAGCTATTAAGTTATTTAGAAGAATATTAGTTGATAAATGTCCTTTAAAAAATCGATTTTTTAAAAAGCATGGCGAGTATTTTTTAAAATTATAAAGGAATTGAACATTTTTTCTTGCTTTTCTACTAATTATCTGCATATTTTTAATATAGATTTTTTTGAAGCAAAGAAAATGTAGCTCCTTAAAAATTAATTCCAATTTTTTTTACTGGGTTAAAATCAATTTTAAATATTCTCTCTTACAATGTAATTTTGTATAATAAAAAAATTGCACTTGAGTTTTGTTGATCTAAACTTGAACTCAATTTCAATATTCGTATCGGTATCGGAATCGGTATCGGCGATATTTATTTTTAAATATCGGTATCGGTATCGGATCGGCAAAGCGTATCGTTCCATCCCTAATAGAAACGCCCTAATTAATTTTTTTAGTCAAGTTTTTTGCATATTTCGATTGAAAAATGCACAAAACTCGGGTGGAAAATAATAATAAGTTAGGGCGTTTCGGGGAAGGACTCACATAAAGCTATCTTTTCGGATAGCAAAGCAGCTCTGAAATCTCTTCTTTCATGGTAGCTATTATGAAATCTTTTGCTAGAGTGCTTTGACTAACTAAAACAGCTATAAATAGGTAACAAAATTTAGATTTCCTGAATACCTGATCACAGTGGACTCAGAGCATTTTTAACCCATAATTTGGTCTACGGATAGCTCAATAATAGTGCGAAGGTAGAAATATGATTAAAAATTGTTGTATCTTATTTATTTTCTAAGATTCCAGTTCAATGCATTAACTTTTAATTAAATTCCAAATTTATATTTTACTGTTCAATAAAATATAAAAATTAGTAATAAAATACATTAAAATTATCTTTTCTTTCTTAATTTTTTATAGTTGTTATTAAGAACACACATAATGAAGATATTTTACTTTATAAATTAAGTGTTTTATTAAACAAGAAAAATCGCGAAATCCCGCAAAATCTCGCAAAATCCCAAAATCCCGATAAATCCCGGAATCTTAAAAAATCCCGGAATTCCAAAAAATCCCGGGATCCCGGGATTTGAAATTCTGAAATCCCGAATCCTGGGATTTCATAACAAAATCCAATCCCGTTTGGCATCCCTAATTGAAATTTTTTTAAAATTTCATTAAAATCGCCAAAATCCCGATAAATCCCGGGAATGCGATAAATCCTGGAATCCCGGGATTTGAAATTCTAAAATCCCGAATGACGGGATTTACAAAAATCAGTCCTGTTTGCCATCAGCTCCACATTGGAAAAAGAATGTACTACATTTTGATATTAAAACTTTTTTTTAAAAATTTTTCTACTTTACCAATTCGTAATGGACTTTTATAAGCAAGGCATAACTTTTAATCACTATAAAGTTGTTACGAAACTCTTTGTTTGCATGTCGGCAAGTCGGTAATCATTTTCCAACTGCCTACGTGATATCAAGGGAGGTAAGACCCGCTAATTCCGGTGTAAGCAAAGGATTTGTGATGATATGGCGCCCAACATGGGGCCCGAATTTAAATTAGAATGTGAAGTTGGCTGGGCAAAATAATGTAAACAATAACAATACGTTCCAACGCTACAAACTGCGATTTCGAAATAATTAAAAAAATAAATGGATTTCAAAGAAAGTGATGCAAAATAAAGCCGCTAAAAATTAAACATTCATAAATAATTAAAAAGCAAGTGATAAGTCAATCACCTACGAAACCATTCATTGCTTTAGTTATTTGTATTCTTACTAAAGTCAGATTAAATCATAAATATGAAATTTGTCTATGTAGATAAATTATGTAAATAATTTTTGAATGTACTCTTCAAGCCCTTCATTTGATTGCAGGAACTGAAGAAACTAACGATAGGACTTAGAAGTTATGGTGGAACAAAGAACTCAGATACATGAAATCTAAAAACATTGCATTTTTTTCGGTATTCGGATACTGGAAGTAATTTTAAAAGTAGTTTTTCATTGTCACATAGCGCTATCGGTAATTTCCAAAACTTTTTATTAATTTTTATTTGCATTCAATTATAAATCAAACTAATAAATAAAGTTTTAAACTTGGTGCTTGTTTGGAAAAATACGAACTTTTTTCTCAGTTTGAGCGCTTATTTATTTAATTATCAAAGTTGACAACATTGCTGAGGAACACCACTTCCACGGTGCTGTTAATGCCACCACTTGTGCTAAAATCATACAGACAATAATATATAATTCAAATTATGTAAATGAGATTCATTTCTTCATCATTAACTCTTTTTTACTCCATATATGTATAGTTTTTGCAGACTTTTATTTTCTGTAATCAAACTCAAAATTTTATTTATAAAGTATCTAATTCAACCCAAAATTAATACTCAAATATAATCATAAGAAATGTTAGAAATTAAATCAAATAATGAAAAGAAAGCAACAGTTTTATACATACAAATTTTAGATTAAATTTTTTTTATTATTCAACTTAGTTCTAACAATATTCATGTCATAAAATGAGTTATGAATTCATATAAAATGTTTAACAATGTAATAGGAGACATCATGTGTGTAACAAGAAATATAGAATTATATATTGGGATTGTAGATAAAAATTTGTAAATTTTTTTATGTTCAAGATAAACTAGACAATCTGAAACATTTTAAAAGAATAAACAGAATTAAACAGAAAGTAAAATAAAAGAAAATTAATGCGAACGAACAAACAAACAAATTATGCTAATTTTTAAATGATGGAAAGAAAAATGGCTTTATTTTGGATAAAGATAAAATGTACAAGGATATAAGTATGTACTTGAGCATGTTTGTAGGCATATGCATGTATGTGTGTGTGTTTGTGTGTGTGTATGTGTTGTTAGTTAAAGTATAAATGATTTGAGACATTTCTTATATACGCAGCAAATACAAGAATATAAAAGACCTGAATACGCACATACAAATTATTGACAAGAAAAGGATATAAAAACATAAAATAAAATTTTTAGGAAAAATAACAAAACAGCAATCAAGGTTTTAAAATCATACACATACACACGCACATACACTCTTCTAAAAAGCAAAGGAGTTTTATTGCAGAAATTTTTTATAAGTTTTGGGTCGATTTTATTATGCCATGACTAGTTATCTATCGTGTATAGTAATTTTAGAAATTTTTGTAACAAAAATTTGAATTTCTCCTTAACGCAACAGAATCGATTTGTTCTATTGAAAATATACTTACTGAGCTTCATAAAAGAATGACCAATCGATTGCTATACAGATTTATATCTCATTTCCTCATCCAACGTTGAACCTAACATTGTTAGTAATTCGCACAGAAGTATTTTGGTGGCAAAAATAATTTTTCGACAAAAGCTTTTCAAAAATCTAACAATGTACTTCTATAGAGAACTGTATCACTAAGAAAAAAGTCCCTATTCCAATTATTACCATTTCCTGAAATATATTTCAAAAAAGGTGAAAATGTACCTTTTACATTAAAGTATACTTTACTACATTTTCTGTTTGTGCTAATAATAAAGTTAATAATAAAGTTAAAGTTAATATTGGTTTAAGGTATGAAATTTGCATGGCAAAACCGACTTTAATGCCTACATTAACTTTAATAGTCGTTTATGAATATGAGAGTTAGTCTGTAATGATTTGTAGTCTATAGACCTAAATAAAATAAAATAAAATAAAAAGTACATTATCCGAAAAGTACCATTTCCAAACAAGAAAAAAAGAAAAGTACTTTTTCAAATAAACACATTTTCATAAAAGTATCAAAGCAAATTAAAAAAAAGTACTTTTCCAAAAATTATCATTTAGTGATAGTACATTAAAAAAAATACTTTTTCCAAAAAGTGCTTAAAGTATCATTTCCAAAATATACCATTTCCGAAAATGTACATTTGATAAAAGTACCTTTTCCAGAAAGTACTATCGCCAAATAACAAAATATTTTCTAAAAAGTACTTTTCCAAAAAGTACCAATTCTTAATATTACATTTTAAAAAATGTTCCTTTTCCAAAAAGTACTATTATCTAAAGGGTTTTTTTCAATAAAGTACCTTCTTCAAAATGTACCATCTTCAAACGAAAAAAAATTTATAAAAGTATCTTTTACAAAAAGTACCATCGCCAAACAGACATTTTTTTTCTTAAAAGTACATTTTCCAAAAAGTATAATTTTCTGAAAGTATTTTTAAAAAAGTTAATTTATCAAATAGTACCATTACTAAAAAGCACATTTTTTTTACTAAAATACCTTTTCCAAAAAGCACCATTCCCCAAAAGTAAGTTTCCAAAAAGTACCTCTTCCAAAAAGTAACTTTTGTAAAAAGTACCACTTTTTAAAATTACATTTTTAAACAAGCATACTTAAAAAAATACCTCTTAAAATAGTACCGTTTCTAAAAGTACTTTTTCTAAAAAGTACCTTTTCTTAAAATTACTTTTTTCAATTAAGTACATATTCAAAAAAAGTACCTTTTCCAAAAAGTATCTTTTCAAAAAAAGTATAATTTTCAAAACGTACCTTTTCCAAATAGTACCTTTTCCAAAAAATACATTTTCCAAAAAGTACCTTTTCCAAAAAGTATATACTATACCAAAAATTAAATTTTTGGTAAAAACTATCTTTTCTAAAAAGTATCTATTAAAAAAATACCAAATAAATTCCCAAAGCACCCCTATAGTGCCTATGTTGCAAAATGCACTACATCAGTTAAGTTCTGTGTGACTAAAGGTATCTGTATTGCAAATTTTATAAAAATTGTCTTAATTATTTTAAAATGTATTTTACCCTTTGTATTGTTCTACCTTTTTTGGTACACTTCTTATCACCCTTGTAAACACAAAATTTTTCTAAAACCAGCTTCTGTTGAGTGGTAAATTTTCTAAAAAGTATAATTTTCTAAAAGTACATTTAAAGAAGTTAATTTTCCAAATAGTACCATTAATAAAAAGCAATTTTTTTTACTAAAGAACCTTTTTTCAAAAAAGCACCATTCCCCAAAAGTACGTTTCCAAAAAGTACCTCTTCCAAAAAGTAACTTTTATAAAATGTACAACTTCTTAACACTACATTTTTAAATAAGTAAACTTAAAAAAATACCTCTTAAAATAGTACCGTTTCTAAAAGTACTTTTTCTAAAAAGTACCTTTTCTTAACATTACTGTTTTCAAATAAGTACATATTCTAAAAAGTACCTTTACCAAAAAGTATCTTGTCAAAAAAGTATCATTTTCAAAATATACTTTTTCCAAATATTACCTTTTCCAAAAAAATATTTTCCAAAAAGTACATTTTCCAAAAAGTACATTTACCAAAAATTTAATTTTTGGTAAAAACTATCTTTTCTAAAAAGTATCTATTAAAAAAGTACCAAATAAATTTCCAATGCCTCCCTATAACGCCTATGTTCCAAAATGCACTACATCAGTTAAGCTTTGTGCGACTAAAGGTATCTGTCTTGCAAATTTTATAAAAATTGTCTTAATAGTTTTCAATTAATTGTATTTTATCCTTTGTATTGTTTTACCTTTTTTGGTACACTTTTTATCACCCTTGTTAACACAACATTTCTCTAAAACCAGCTTCTGTTGAGTGGTACATTTTCTAAAAAGTATAATTTTCTAAAAGTACATTTAAAAAAGCTAATTTTCCAAATAGTACCATTAATAAAAAGCAAATTTTTTTTACTAAAGTACCTTTTTTCAAAAAAACACCATTGCCCAAAAGTACGTTTCCAAAAAGTACCTCTTCCAAAAAAAAACTTTTATAAAAACTACCACTTCTTAAAATTACATTTTTTAATAAGTAAACTTAAAATAAAAATACCTCTTAAAATAGTACCGTTTCTAAAAGTACTTTTTCTAAAAAGTACCTTTTCTTAAAATTACTGTTTTCGAATAAGTACATATTCTAAAAAGTACATTTACCAAAAAGTATCTTGTCAAAAAAGTATCATTTTCAAAATATACTTTTTCCAAATATTACCTTTTCCAAAAAAATATTTTCCAAAAAGTACATTTTCCAAGAAGTACATTTACCAAAAATTTAATTTTTGGTAAAAACTATCTTTTCTAAAAAGTATCTATTAAAAAAGTACCAAATAAATTTCCAATGCCTCCCTATAACGCCTATGTTCCAAAATGCACTACATCAGTTAAGCTTTGTGCGACTAAAGGTATCTGTCTTGCAAATTTTATAAAAATTGTCTTAATAGTTTTCAATTAATTGTATTTTATCCTTTGTATTGTTTTACCTTTTTTGGTACACTTTTTATCACCCTTGTTAACACAACATTTCTCTAAAACCAGCTTCTGTTGAGTGGTACATTTTCTAAAAAGTATAATTTTCTAAAAGTACATTTAAAAAAGCTAATTTTCCAAATAGTACCATTAATAAAAAGCAAATTTTTTTTACTAAAGTACCTTTTTTCAAAAAAACACCATTGCCCAAAAGTACGTTTCCAAAAAGTACCTCTTCCAAAAAGTAACTTTTATAAAAACTACCACTTCTTAAAATTACATTTTTTAATAAGTAAACTTAAAATAAAAATACCTCTTAAAATAGTACCGTTTCTAAAAGTACTTTTTCTAAAAAGTACCTTTTCTTAAAATTACTGTTTTCGAATAAGTACATATTCTAAAAAGTACATTTACCAAAAAGTATCTTGTCAAAAAAGTATCATTTTCAAAATATACTTTTTCCAAATATTACCTTTTCCAAAAAAATATTTTCCAAAAAGTACATTTTCCAAGAAGTACATTTACCAAAAATTTAATTTTTGGTAAAAACTATCTTTTCTAAAAAGTATCTATTAAAAAAGTACCAAATAAATTTCCAATGCCTCCCTATAACGCCTATGTTCCAAAATGCACTACATCAGTTAAGCTTTGTGCGACTAAAGGTATCTGTCTTGCAAATTTTATAAAAATTGTCTTAATAGTTTTCAATTAATTGTATTTTATCCTTTGTATTGTTTTACCTTTTTTGGTACACTTTTTATCACCCTTGTTAACACAACATTTCTCTAAAACCAGCTTCTGTTGAGTGGTACATTTTCTAAAAAGTATAATTTTCTAAAAGTACATTTAAAAAAGCTAATTTTCCAAATAGTACCATTAATAAAAAGCAAATTTTTTTTACTAAAGTACCTTTTTTCAAAAAAACACCATTGCCCAAAAGTACGTTTCCAAAAAGTACCTCTTCCAAAAAGTAACTTTTATAAAAACTACCACTTCTTAAAATTACATTTTTTAATAAGTAAACTTAAAATAAAAATACCTCTTAAAATAGTACCGTTTCTAAAAGTACTTTTTCTAAAAAGTACCTTTTCTTAAAATTACTGTTTTCGAATAAGTACATATTCTAAAAAGTACATTTACCAAAAAGTATCTTGTCAAAAAAGTATCATTTTCAAAATATACTTTTTCCAAATATTACCTTTTCCAAAAAAATATTTTCCAAAAAGTACATTTTCCAAAAAGTACATTTACCAAAAATTTAATTTTTGGTAAAAACTATCTTTTCTAAAAAGTATCTATTAAAAAAGTACCAAATAAATTTCCAATGCCTCCCTATAACGCCTATGTTCCAAAATGCACTACATCAGTTAAGCTTTGTGCGACTAAAGGTATCTGTCTTGCAAATTTTATAAAAATTGTCTTAATAGTTTTCAATTAATTGTATTTTATCCTTTGTATTGTTTTACCTTTTTTGGTACACTTTTTATCACCCTTGTTAACACAACATTTCTCTAAAACCAGCTTCTGTTGAGTGGTACATTTTCTAAAAAGTATAATTTTCTAAAAGTACATTTAAAAAAGCTAATTTTCCAAATAGTACCATTAATAAAAAGCAAATTTTTTTTACTAAAGTACCTTTTTTCAAAAAAACACCATTGCCCAAAAGTACGTTTCCAAAAAGTACCTCTTCCAAAAAGTAACTTTTATAAAAACTACCACTTCTTAAAATTACATTTTTTAATAAGTAAACTTAAAATAAAAATACCTCTTAAAATAGTACCGTTTCTAAAAGTACTTTTTCTAAAAAGTACCTTTTCTTAAAATTACTGTTTTCGAATAAGTACATATTCTAAAAAGTACATTTACCAAAAAGTATCTTGTCAAAAAAGTATCATTTTCAAAATATACTTTTTCCAAATATTACCTTTTCCAAAAAAATATTTTCCAAAAAGTACATTTTCCAAAAAGTACATTTACCAAAAATTTAATTTTTGGTAAAAACTATCTTTTCTAAAAAGTATCTATTAAAAAAGTACCAAATAAATTTCCAATGCCTCCCTATAACGCCTATGTTCCAAAATGCACTACATCAGTTAAGCTTTGTGCGACTAAAGGTATCTGTCTTGCAAATTTTATAAAAATTGTCTTAATAGTTTTCAATTAATTGTATTTGATCCTTTGTATTGTTTTACCTTTTTTGGTACACTTTTTATCACCCTTGTTAACACAACATTTCTATAAAACCAGCTTCTGTTGAGTGGTACATTTTCTAAAAAGTATAATTTTCTAAAAGTACATTTAAAAAAGTTAATTTTCCAAATAGTACCATTAATAAAAAGCAAATTTTTTTTACTAAAGTACCTTTTTTCAAAAAAACACCATTGCCCAAAAGTACGTTTCCAAAAAGTACCTCTTCCAAAAAGTAACTTTTATAAAAACTACCACTTCTTAAAATTACATTTTTAAATAAGTAAACTTAAAATAAAAATACCTCTTAAAATAGTACCGTTTCTAAAAGTACTTTTTCTAAAAAGTACCTTTTCTTAAAATTACTGTTTTCAAATAAGTACATATTCTAAAAAGTACCTTTACCAAAAAGTATCATTTTCAAAACATACTTTTTCCAAATACATATTACCTTTTCCAAAAAATACATTCTCCAAAAAGTACCTTTCCCAAAAAGTACATTTACCAAAAATTTTATTTTTGGTAAAAACTATCTTTTCAAAAATGTATCTATTAAAAAAGGACCAAATAAATTCCTAATGCCTATGTTTCAAAATGTACTACATCAGTTAACTTTTGTGTGACTAAAGGTATCTGTATGGCAAATTTTATAAAATTTGTCTTAATAGTTTTCAATAAAATTTTACTTTTTTACCCTTTTTGTTTTACCCTATTTGGTTTTTACAAGGGTGATAAACCTTGCGAAAACAAAATTTTCCTAAAACCAGCTTCTGTTGAGTGGTATGGGGTTCATATGGAAATATTCATTATTCTACGCATATAGAAAAAGTACCGAAATGCGGTACGCTTTTTATCCTTTATATGTTCGAATATCCAAAATCTGCCGAAGTGGGTTTGACAGCTTTTTAAGAAGAGAAGAAAAAATTTTAAATTTCATTTCTGTCTTTATTACTTTAGGAGATAGTTGCCAAAAAAGTACCAACATTTTATTTTTACCCTTTTTCGCCCCTTAAATGTACAAATTTCAAAAAAGTTCCAAACACCTGTCCGCTTATTTTTTGATTTAATTATGATGTTTTTTACTCAGATCCGGAGATATAAGGTTGCCGAATTTACCCATTTTTACCCCTTTTTACCCCGTTAGAAATGAATTTCTTAAAATCTCTTCTTAGGGGAGCTATACATTGTACCTGCAATGTGCGATTTAAAGTTAAAAAATTTTTTGTGCCGAATTTGCCGTTAAAGTCCACGCTAACTCTTAATCATACATTGTGAAAAGTGCCGTTAAGAAGGTTTCTTTTTCCAAGGCAAATGCTAATTTATGCATTTAAAATTTTCAAATTTTCTTTTATCCTTTTCATGTTTTTTTTATATTATTTTTATATTATTTTTATAAGTTTTTCCTGTTGTTTTCCAACAAAAATTTATCCCAAAAAAAAACTTTTGCTTTAAAACCTTTGAATCTCTAGAGCTTTTATTTCTATTTAAAGTATATGACAACAATAGAACATCAACAGCAACAAAGTGTCAGTAAGTTAGCATGCCATTTAAATTCATTTATAATAGTTATAAATGATTTTGATGTCTTGTTGATTTTTGAAAAACATTTGCTAAAAAGGACTATAAATTTCACTAATGCAAATATGTACATACATAATTTTAAGCCCCTTAGTGATGCTAATTTGGAGACAAAAAAACAAGAGATTTTTCAAATGCTTGACTTGTTTTTATATTTTTTTATGAGGTTTGGATTTAAGTTTTTGCAGGGAATTACACAGGTCTGCAAATAACTAGTCCTTTAAATAAAAATATGTAGAATGGGCATGACTAATATATCCACTATACACATCATTATGTTTCACGCTATCTCCAGAACGGTCTGTCCGATTTCGGTTAACAAAATGCTAAAATATTCATAGCAAAATTACCTCTCTTCACATGTTTTTTTTTATATTTATCCACACTTTCGGAGTTATTCACAATTTAGTATCGAAAAAGTAATTTTTTATGTAAAATAAAAAATTTTTTTTTCTAAAAACTAATAAAAAATTTAAACCTGCAAACATTTTATCTTTTAATTATTTTTCTTAAGACCTTACGAAAAATATAAGCCATATATCATGAAAATCTATAGATAAATTTTGATATTATTAGCAATAAAGTGAATATACCCAGCAAAAACTTTGCTTATTGGTAGGCAAAAAAGTATATGAGGATTTCAGTCGTAACTACTTACAATTTGACTCGATAACTGCTTATTTTTGTTTGAGAAGTCCAAAAAATAAGGGATACCCCTTACAAATGTATTTACATTGTCACAGCAATTAACTAGTTATTATTTGGCTTACTTGAAGCTAAAAATAAGCACATAAATAAACAAATTAAAATAAAAAAAAATTTTATACACATTATGTTTCATTTACATATTTAAAATTTTATTTTATTTTTCATTTCTTGACCCAGCTGGGATACGAACCTGTGCTCGTTCAGATATGCAGACAAGCACTTGTACATATCAACAGATTGTAACTACTTTCAGATAATGATAAAAATGCGTACTAATTTTATCAAATCCGAAGTAGTAGTTCGAAGACTTTGTGCCTCTTAGACTCAACGAGGGATCAACTGGATCTTTGAAGCGGTAGTCAAGCCCATTTTGTTTTATGGTGTATTAGTTTGGTGGGAAGCGTTAGAAAAAGACTCTCATCGCAAAACACGTAATAAAATATTTCGGCTGGCAGCGACCCTGATAGCAGGTGCGATCAGGTCGACTCCAACGAAATCACTCTTCACGATGATGAATTGGCTTCCGTTGGAGGGTACGGCTAGCAGCTAGCTTTATTCTCGGCGAACAGGCTAAACGCTACATGACCATGGTCACGAACTGCTTATGGGTACTCAAGGATTCTGCGACAGCATCAAGGAATCTACAACAATATTGATTATTGCGTACCGAAGCCTTACTTTGGTGGGCTATTCCTATCCCTTGTTCCCAGCACGGAACAGTACTTCTCATCCCTCAACCCTGACGGAGTGATTAAAGTCTTTACGAATGGCTCCAAAAGGGGCAACAGAACTGGGGGAGGTTTCTATGTGGAAACTTCAACGTAAGGGTTCCATTTAGGCTTCAGGACGGCTCTATCACTAGGGCGGCAAGATGGCTTAGGTACTATAGGATATCGGAAGATATCTATATATTTACCGACAGCAAAGCGGCCATCGCCTTGGCGATTGTCGAATGCCGGGTATTTTTAAACGAGATAGCGAGACATTCGAGAGTAACACTGGGTTGGGTTCCGGGACACTCAGATTGTCTAGGAAACAATATTGCAGACGGAATTGCCAAACAGGGCGTGACATTGAGTAACTCGATGATATGCTACTTCGTTGGCATCCCTCTATCACATTGTAAATTACTGATACAGCTTGAATCATTCAGGCTAGCACAATGTGGGTGGGAACGCGAAGGCACCTTCCACGTGGCTAGGTCCACGTGGCCCCACTATGACCTCAGAAGGACACGGGATCTGCTCAGGCTCGGTAAAGGTCGAACGAAATTATTAGTAACAGTGCTTACAGGGCACTGGAATATTGGGACCCACGCCAGAAGGATGGGTCTAAATCATAACGACTACTGCAGAAGTTGTAGTGATGAGGAAGAGGAGGAGACAGTTCTACATCTTCTATATCAGTGTCCGGCTCTAGCCAGCTTAAGGACGAGAATCTTGGGCGCTAGCATATTTCCAGACTTAGTCTGGCTAATATAGGGCTAGTCAGGCTATCCTCGTACTTAGTTCAATTGGGATGGACAATCGTAATCTCTACGCCCTGTCTGCTCTAGGGTATTACAAAGGGACCGAATGAACGGACCCAAGTGAGTCACTTCTTCAGTCGTGACTGCCTTCCTAACCTAACCTAACCTAGCCTAAGTAGTAGTTCTAATTTGAAGTATAGTAATAAAATAAATAAGTAGCACTCATTACATTGTAACCCTTTAATAAAGTACTACCGATTACAAAAATGAGAAAAATATTAATTATCAAAAGTAGCTGCTAAGTGTCTGCTGGGTGTATTGACTTATTTGTTATTAAGATCAACATTTATTTATCGAGTTTCCAGATGTATGGTTTTATCCAAGTTATTTAATTAGTTTGACTCAAGTTCGTTTTTACTTTAATCTTTCAATTAAATTATTTTTATATTTAGAAATAAGTTTAAACGCATGTAATAACTGAAGAGACGAAGAAAAAGTTTAGCTGAACGAAAGGTTGAACTAACATGTTTCGAGACCACCGGGTCTTCTCATCAGAGCTCTTTACTTTTCTCGGCATACAAAATTTTGTTTATCAGTCGCAAATTAAGAACAATCGTGATAAGATAAATTTTTTAAATATATTTTCTTTACAGATATATTTCACTTAAAAACGCTTTGAAAATTATTCATTAAAAGCGTTTAATTTTTTCCTTAAATAAATTGATATTAAAATACGTATGTACATATATTCTTTTTTTTTTTTTGAAAAATCCTATTTAGAACCTTAAAATTTTTCAATAAACCTTTAAAGCATAAAAGGCATTTATTCAAGGCACACACACACACAGACACACGCACACAAACAAAATACAATTAAACCATTTAATATTAGAAAATATTAATTTCCAAAAATAATATGAAAATCAAACATTAATATAAATAAAGCATTAAAGAAATAATTATAAAGGACATATTAGCTGGAGAAAATATATAAAATAAAAACACTTTCATAATAAATTTCATTACAACCATTTGAATGATTTCAAAAATGTGTTTTTGTTATATTTAACGAGAAAAAAAATATTATCAAACGTATGAATATCAAAGACTTAGTAACGTATTTCATATTTTTCTATATACATTTTTTTATTTTTTTGGCAAACGTGTTTTAATACAGACAGCAGAGTAGTAAATTATAAAAAGAAACTCAACAGCAGTTGACATCACAGAACAAAAAAAAAATGTCAAAATTCTGAAAATGCGAGCAATATGCATATTTAGTACATGTTTGTGGCATGTATTTTACTTTAGTAGATGTTTTGTTCATAACAATATTTGAAAATCCATACAATTTATTAGCTGTCAAAACATACAAAAATTCATATATTTATACAAGGTGACACTTTGTATGTAATTATGATTTTTTTATACTTTTTTTATATTTATAAAGAAAATACAACATAATAATACGTAGAAATAAAACAATGATTATAATAATTATAATATATATTGGAAGCAAATAATAAGTATATCGGCAAATCGAACACATTCATACTCATACAGTAGCAGAAGTAGCATAGTTACATATTAAATGTGTACTAGTAGGTATTTAGATAAATTACAATTGATACGACAAGCGATATTTTTCTAATCTTTCTTACTCGCAAAAAAGACTGCCATTCTAGCTAACAGAGAAAGGCAAAGATAGAAATGGTATTTGTTCGATAGGCTGGCTGGTATTTAAGAAAACAAAATCATACATGACAGTAATTCCACCGCCGAAAAGACCGAATATTTGCTGTAAATGTTTGTGAAAAAATATTTTTTATGCTCTAGTATTCATGCCCTAATATTAGGGATACAAAATACTTTTATTAATTTTATAATTTTTCAAAGAATACGATAAAGGTTCCACTACCCAGCTGCCACGAGCGTCATCGACAGCCATATCTATTCTCTTGTAGAGATGTTCGTTGCAAAAATCACCTATGATGCCGAACAAGCGAAAAAAAACGTACACGCATGGTTGTGACAACAATATTATGTTCTCTGCAATAAAACGAGCATTTGATATCCTCAAACAATAACATGATTACATGACATAATATTGTTGTTAAATTTGACAAAAATATATACATTTTTACTATTTAAAAAAGTATTATTTTAATAATAATATGATTTGACTACAACCGTATTATTCAAATACATGGTTGTTGCATGGTCCTGTTCGCTAAAGTGGTTAGTGCGTTGTCTATAAAACCGAAGGTCTTGTTTCGAGATTAGTTTCAGGCAAGTAATCAACATCATGAATTCTTCGGATGTGCAAGTGTGGTGTGTCATTGTGTTGATTGTTGTTCGACTATTAAAGTGATGAAGGAATATCACTGATCAGTTATGCCTGTTTTACACTATCTCACAAGCCGTTCGACTTTTGTAAAAATGCAACCCTGATCTAACGAGTTTATGGAAAGTTTTAATAAAGCAGCAACAACACTGTACATTAGGGTTGCATTTTGTGCTGAAGTCGAACAGCTTGTATAATAGTCTAAAAACAGCTTTAACAATACCGATAGCGACTAATACTGAAATGAGTGCCCCTACTTGACACCAGAGGCGCTGCAATACTGCTTTACAAAATTTAGCAAAAAACCAAAACGTGCAATAGCAGAGTTGTAAATGAATTAATGATGAAACAGAACATTGTGCTTTTCCATACAAATTGAGTTTTTAAATACGTTGACTGTAGAAGTTTTGAAATAGAATTTATTTTACCTTGAGAACGTATTTTAATTTGCTTTTGTTTTAAAAAGATCACTCTCACAAAAAAGTCACCACATTTTCATAAATTTACATAATTTTTTTAAACAACACATTTGATTTGAGTCAAGAAAAGTGAAATAAAACGAAAAATTTTAAAAAAATCAATGAGAAATTTGTCGCTTTACCCTACGTTTTGACATGTAAGTACTTGCATGCAAGTTCTGTGTACGTATTATCAACGAAAAAGCAATTTGTATTCGTTTCTCTGTCTTTCTCATAGCTGAACCAAAAGTGTGTTAGTAGAAAAGTTTGAGTGTATTGAGTTTTTCGAACTTGCACTTGCATGTGTAAAGGCCTGGTTAGTTGTAGTTTTTATTGTGGGCTTCGTTGATCTCTGGCTGATTTTCGGTCGTAGTTACAGTCTTGTTCTGTTGCATCAGTTAAGCTTTCTATCACTCTCTCTCTCTCTCTCTCTCTCTCTCTCTCTATCTCTCTTTCTCTCACTTTATCAACTATTTTCTCTTCAATATTCCTTTCCCAAAGAAGGTAAAACATTGATTAATTAAGGTCTGAGTGTGTTCTCTCAAAAAAAAAAATAAATAAATAAAAATATATCAGAAAAAACAACTGCTTCGGCCAATGCAATGCCTATATTCTGTAACTGGCGATAAGTTTTCGCATCGAGAAAAATTTAATAATTATATTAATCATCCCGTTTTTTGCAGGGTGATTTATAAAATAACTAAATTCGGGAGATTGAAATATATTAAGAAAATTTAAGGCTTTTGTTACTCACATTGTGCTCTACAGGATAATAACAATTTACTCGCATTAAAAAGTTCTCACATTAGTTACAGAACATGGGTAGAGGTTTGTAAGTGAGAGATGCTGGTTGTTGTAATCTCTCCTGCTTAAAAAAGCGCTTCGAAAAGTCATTATTTTTCTTTGCGATATCTTACTTGGGAGCTCTTATTTTTAACATAAAACAGCGCTTCTTTCGATGCATCAAAAATGCACTAAAATCATGTCTCTTCGTCTTATTGCTTCATCCAATTGTATCATCGTTAAACTGCAGACAAATCAAATCATGTTCTATTATAAATCTCTCTTCTCACATG
This sequence comes from Panzeria rudis, assembly GCA_956483635.1. Lineage (NCBI taxonomy): Eukaryota > Metazoa > Arthropoda > Insecta > Diptera > Tachinidae > Panzeria > Panzeria rudis. The sequence continues at coordinate 153,427,121 of OY101448.1, read as the reverse complement.
CAAGAAGTGAGAAATGTAGAAAGAGACCATGATCTAAATGTGTTTAGAGATTTTAAATGTGTTAGTGTTCTTTAGAACCTACTTTGTTCAAAGCTACAATGCTACTGAATAAGATTTTGTTTATTTTTAAGTTCGTATTGAATAACTATAAAAAAACCGGCTAACTTTATAACTTAAACAATATAAAGGCTGAGAGATCGCTCACTGCCTTCTTTTTGGACATCGCATGTGCAAGGCATACATTTTTTTACTGCTTCCAGAAACATTGAATTCTTTTGAAGGAACAATTTAGTGACTTGAAAGATGACAGTGCTACGCTGAAGTAGTTAGCGCGTCGACTACAAAGCAAACTAGATAGCTAGGAACATGAGTTCGATCCCTGCTCAGGGCAAGTAATCAACATTATGAATTTTTCTGATGTATAATAGTTTGGCACTGTGTTAATTGTTGTTGGACTGTTAAAGTGATGAAAGCATATCAGTAGCCACTAAGCAATACCGTCAGCGATTGACACTGTTCTAGAGTAATGTATACAACAGTACCCACCTTCGTCGGTAATAAGAATTAATAAAAATGGCTACACATACAGCTTAAGAAAGTTAATGAACCTTCTTAAGACCAGGCACGTTGCAACGCTGCTCTAAAAATTAAAAAAAGTTCTTTCTTTCACATTTTCACCACCTGCACTCTCTACACTATCCGTTGATCATCGATGAGCTGCTTGAACAACTCAAAAGTCTGCGATTCCGAAAATATGGTTACGCCGACGACCTTATCATATCTGCGGTAGGATATGGGAAAGGATACAACAGTCTCTAACTTTAGCTGACAAATGATGGGGGTTGTCCATTAACCGCGAAAATACAATCATTAGACCATTTACTAGACAACGAACCTCATGGAACCTACATTAAATGGTGCAATTACCAGGTTCTCCAGCGAAGTTAAATACTTTGATGTAGTTCTTAACAAGTCACTCACTTGAAATCAACATGTTTTCTGAATTTCGGCTAACAGACATCTCCACTATGGGGAAATGAGTATACTAGGGCAGTTTCAAAACGACCCATAAATTATTATGACTGATCAAATGCAACCGACATTGGTCTTGAGGAAAAACTTTGACATTCAAATTACTGAAAGGAGCCAATGACTGAACCACACTCCATGGCACGATGAATCTGACTAGATCTGGTTCAACGACGCCTCCAAATAGTAAAATGCAGATACGTAGTAGGAATCTAAGGCCTTAATTTCCAAAGGGCCATTCTAATGGGCAAATACTCAACGATTTTCCAGGTGGAAGTCTATGCCATCAACATTTATGCTAGAAAATGCTTGGGGAAAAATGTAAGGATATTCGTATCTACTTGATGTGAGATGGCAAGGCAGTGCTCAAGGCCTTAATGTCTTGTCAGCTAAGGTCGGAAGTTGAAATGGATTCTGTGAGATAACGTAGATTTATAGGACCATAAACCTTTTTTTAATATAATACCAGCACTCAGGGGATGGTTCCTACTCATGCAATGCATTGTGCCGGAATTAGGCAAATTGCTTATGGGAAGAAGGATAGAGGGAGTAGTGTTTATAGACATTTGATTTAAACTTTCCAACATTGAAAGTTACAGGAAAAACACCTGCAGGAAGCTTATTCCAAATAACGAACTCTCTCTCTGTAATGCGTAGCGCGATTCACTAGCATATCGACTACAAAAGACATGTGCTCGTAATGACGAATGCGTTGTTCGCAGAAAAGAGCGGGTTTCGGGAACAAGTTCCCTGATTTAATCAGAACGCACTCCATTATGGTAACTATAAAACAGCGAAACACACCTCATATTGCGCCGATGATCCAGTGAGTCAATAGAGTTGGCTACCCTACTGTCACCGATAAGCCTCTTCGCCCTCTCCTCTACGGGGTCGAGTAAGTTCAAAATAGAATTTAAAGCACCGGCCTATACATGAGAGTTGTATTCTATTTTCGAACGGTTATTGGCGGTATAAACATTAAGGAGATCAGGATCGGTCTTAGGAAACTGAAACACTTGAATGCTTCTTATGAAACCTGTGAAAATTAATCCGTCCATCGAACATTACACTGCATTTTCATGCCAAGAACACCAAAAGCTTCTGATTGCCTATTACATTAACCATTTATAATTACAGATGGAGAAGTGTGAGCATACAATATTGGGTCTAACGAGCATTAAAATCGATCCTATTCTCACGACCCCATTCATTGTGATTTAGCATACCATTCATATTTCGCCTCATTGATCCGTCTAAGAAAGCTCGATACAAATCGAGAGAAGTCATCACCGACACCAAAACCAACAAGTTTGGACAAAAGTATACCATGCCACACTCTATCAAATGCCTTTAAGATATCTAGAGGCACAACTTTACTTTCGTCGAAATGGTGTATGGAATGACACCATTTTGCTGAAATTAATGCCAGCGCGCTCTACGAAAGTCATTCTGGCGGGTGCTGAGTAAACCGTTGAACCCTAAATACCTCACAAGATGGAAAATTACCATACTTTCCATTACTTTAGAAAGTACCAGAAAATATTGCGATTGGGAGGAAATTTTCAGGGTTACTAACTAGCCTTTCCCTTTTTTGGGATATGTTAAAGAGCAGAATAGTTCCTCGGCTCAGATGGAAGTCGCTCGCTCTAGCGAAGCCCTTCACTATCTAAGACAAGAAAAACGATCCACTACGTTAATCCAAAACAAAGCCCAAAAGTTACTGCTAATAGACAAAAAATATCTCAGATTAATAACGGGGTGGGTGGTTGCCTAGACACTGTATACTCAGACGACACCAAGTTTTCATTGGCAACTCTGGTGAACGAACTATCTAGACTCTGTAAAATGCAGGAAGATATCTCAAATCACATTCGCTGTGACTGTCCGGTGAAAGTGGCGCGCAAAACGAAGTTCCTTGGTGGTACATATATTGATGACTCCATAGTGAAGTATACATACAATCTCTCACCGTGTCGAATACTTGGCTTTATTCGTAGCCTTAATCTGTTTCAGTAAACATTTGGGATGAAAAAAATATCATTTGCGTCAAAATCTATTTTTGGTTAATTATACCCTGTTCAGAAATACGCCTTAATTGCGCAATTTAGGAAATTTACGCAATTAAGGCCTTAATTGAGCTCAATTTACCATACAAGGTTTCAATTAATAAATTGAGCAATTAGTACTTAATTGTTTCATAAATTGAGTATAGTTCGAAATGCAACCCTTTGTAACAAGTATGTTTACTGCGAAGTATGTTCAGTGAGAAGCAAAAGTTGGATACAGTGGCAACTCCATGGTGTAATAAGTATACAGATGGCAGTATAACGTCAGATGATTATTTTTTGCTCTGGTAATTTTGTGCATAAGCTACTCGTACGTCAAACACGTGTATTTTGTTAACAACCATTATCTAGTTTTTGTTTTATTGTTGTATTCGTTGCCCTTGTGCGGCCACCTGTATACTTATTATACCATGGGCAAGATAAATGCTAATTGAGTAAGCCTAATTTAGTATGTGTGAACACTAGATTTAATTGCTCAATTAAAATTAAATTGTCTCAATTAAAAATCCATGTCTGAACAGGGTATTAGATAATGACAGAAAGAAAGATTCAGGTAGGTAGATGGACGTAGTCATATGCACCTCTCATTCAGATCTAGCGTGTTCAGAAGTTTTAGTCGTCCTTTTATGCTGTGACTATTAAACCTATTTTATTAAGATTTACTCTTTTCATTTGTATGCTAAATTTGAATTATTGTTATTGTGTGGTTTGTCGTTTCAATTGTAATCAATCTTTTAATTATACTTCGTACACAATTATTAAAAACGTTGAGTTAAGACACCTACAAAAAACATCATACTCGCACAAGTAATTATTATTTTTTTAATTAGTTCATACATATAAATGTTTTTTATCAGTTTGATGTTTCACATCATGTTCCCTTTTTTTTGATCTTTTATTTTTTAATATTATTTTATTTGTTGTAATTATTGTTGTTAAGTTTTTTAGACTTACTACATAAACAGACGTTGAGGGAACTGAAAGACTTGATCCTGAGCCACCTCTTGCACCAAAACCATACGCCTAGTAAATATGTTATTGGAGTTGTTGGTTTTTTTTTATATATATTTTTATATAAAGGTAAATGTATATAAAGTATATAATATAAGGTACATGTTTTTTTGTTGTTGTAGGAAGTTGTATATTAAATTGTTTTGGGTTAGTATAAGAGTATTAGTTTATATATTTTTACAATTGTGTGTGTGTTTTTTTTTGTTCAAAGGGATAAGATGGTTATTTTTATATTTTATTACATTTTTTTCGTTTTGTTAAAAGAGGGTGAGGGAAAAGGAAATAAAATGAAATAATAAAAGTATATTATGATTTATCTTGGTTATAACTAAGAACTCTTTTTTTTTTAAAGATTTGATTAGTATGTAGTAGGTTAGTTGTAGATACATAAATAAAGTATGAAAAACCTTATGGTTGTATACGTATATGTAGTTTATTTTATTTATTTTTTTTTATTTATATAATTTTAAATAAATAATATATAAGTAAAAATAAGAGATACAAAAATTATATGAAATTATATTGTACATATACTTTTGATGCGGTAATTTAAGTCGTGATTAATTTCGTGAAGAAATATAAATTTACAAAATGGGTTTTAAATTTTATGAATTTAGGTATGGGATAGTGAACGACTTTTCGATTTCGAAACGCTCGACCTTGCATTTTCTGAGGATTTTCCTAGGGGAGTACGAGGGTGTGAGGGGGCGTTGATAGGACGAGGGGAAGTAGACGTTCAACGAGCTCAAAGTGAGAACAAAAAGCAAAAAAAAATTAAACAAGTTTCATAGCTGCCACAACGTCACTCCTAGAGGGACCACACTTGGGACCGACCCCCCTTAATTTTTTTTCCTTTCTGACATTTTTTCTGAACATACTTACCCCCTATCAACAATCCTTAAGGGGGCTCCCATACAAAGTTTAGCATTTTAAAAGCTGTGAAAAATTTACCTCCACAGCTCCTAGGATGCCCCTCCCCCCTACAGGGGTAAAATTGGGGACCAACTTCTATAATTTTTCCCACACAGAAAAATAAGTTTCGTATTTGATAACAAAAACTCCGGTATTCAATAAATTTTTTTTTAAACTTTCTGTGATAAAGAATTCCGCTATATTGATAATAAAAATTAAAAAAAAAATTTATTTCAAATTTAAGTAGTTTTTTTTATTAAAACTTGGGAGAATTTCTATAAAAAATTTATTTGACATTTACTTTCAAAAAATATAAATTAAAAAAAAAAAATTTATATGGCTGGTATCCGAACGCGGGCTGTTCGGACGTAAAGCATGTTCTTTACATCAGAGCCATATACAAGTTATTTTGTAATGAGATAAATAACTGAAATAAATTTAATTTAATGGATATTTTTATTAAATATTTTCAATTTTTCAATAACTTTTTTATTAAACACTTTTTATTGCATGATTTTTAAAATGCGCGGTATTGATAATTAATGTGTTAAGTTAATGACAAATGTTATTGAAAGTAGTATTTTTTTCCACAACATTGTTTTATTGAACATAATTCTTATCTATTTTTTTCTGTGCACCCAACTTTTTATTTGAATATACCTAAGAGTCAAATGTATGACTGACTCCCGTTAGCTTTTTAGCAGCAAAATTTTTTATGAACATACACACAGAAAAAACGGAATGTAAAATCAACATGACGCAATTGTTATTGGAAATCATATTAATTTTGCAAGAAATAATTTGTCGTTTAAGTGTGTTAAGGTACGGTCACATTTGGCAAATATTTGCCCAAAGAAACGTAACCACTATTTTTGCACAGGGTTAGTGTCATTTAACTTGGTTTTTATATCACAAAATAAAGTCAATTATCCAGCAAAATGCTATTTTATATTATTTTTAATAAATGCGAACCCATATTTAAAACAAATATTGTAATTAAAGAAAATGCAATTTTAGCTTGTCTGTTGGTCAGGTTTTTTTGTGGCAAATATTTGCCAATTGTGACCGTACCTTTAGTTTTTATTTGCTTTGTTCATTGCTACAGTTCACTGTTGTGCTTAGTTACATTACTTGTTGTTGTTTATTCTTACATCTGTCGGCTATGTAGACGACAAAAACGAATTGCCAGCGAACATTTACTGCTGCTGGCTTAAAATTGTTTCATATTAATTTTAAATGAAAAATTATTAATCTAACCTTAAATCTTTTTGATTTAAACATTTTCGCTGTTAACACAACTTTGGTATAAACGTTACATTTCGTATCAAATCAACATGACTATAACTTTAATTTCAAATAAGTTTTATGTTAAATAATCATTTAAATCATGTTGAATTAAAATGAAATTCATTTTTCATACGATGGGTATTTATGTAGTGTATAGCTAAAGTAAAGTTTGAAGCTGTGGCTGCAGTGGTTAGAGCGTGGACTATCATGCAAGTGGCACGAGTTCAAATATTGGCTGGGGTAGCCAACTACAACACAAAATTTTCTGATGCATATGAGTGATTCCACGTAAAACGGCCCTAAGCAAGGAAAAAATATTTTTTTTATTTTAATAAAAATCTCTCAATTGGTGCATTTTAGAGCATGACAATTATAGAAAAAATAAAAAATACATTATTTAATATTTTTTTAAGGAATTTGAGGCACTTTTAAATGATCATTCACGAAACATTTTGCTCTCCATCTTTGTTTGTTTAATATTTATTTCAGATTTTCTTTTCTCCCCTTTTTCATTATTAATAAAAACCCTTGTCTCTGAAAAGAATATACTTTTTTCGCTTTTTATTGAATTAAAAAAAAAAACTCAGCTAGAGTATTCTGCTGTCTATAATAAAACGGATAGCAAATAATTTAATATGTTATTATTTTCTTATGATATATTTTTATATTATTTATATAAATGAAATCAATAAAAAGTTTTATTTCTTGGAATGTTTTAGATTTTCGTTTTAGGTCACACCCATCGGTCACACCCGTCACATTTTAAAAATAGTTTTTGTTAAGAAAACTGATTTTTTTTCATCAAAAAGTAAATACGTAATACAGCTAAAAATACTTTGAACAGACAGCTATACCAAAATTATTGTCTACGTTATAGTAAAAATTTTACAGAATTTATGCTGAAAGTCATAATTCTTTAAAACTAAGATTTGTAGGGTCACACCCGTCGCAGCTTTCTGACGACCATTCTAAGCAGGAATCGTGTTCTTTCAGTGTCTACCCGTTATTCAACGACTTTAAGCTTAATGGCCTTGCCAGTCGCAACCTTTTTTTAAGAAAAAATTTTTTTATTCTTTATTTATAACAAAAAATATGTGTAAAGTGGTCACATCCGGCTAAAGGAAATTACTCATATGCTAATAAACATCACGTAAGTAAAATAATTAATAAAATAGCTACATTAAAGTCATGTTGCTTCAGCTTCATATAACTATAATTCAACATTATTTTTAGTGTTGTTTCTATGTCAAATCCACGTTGTTTCAACTTGAAATAACTTTTATTCAACATGACTCTTCGTGTTGTTCCAATATCAAATTCACGTTGTTTCAACTCGAAATAACTTTGATTCAACACGAGTTTTCGTGTTATTTCGGTATGCACTTCATTTTGATTTATTTGTACTGCAATATTAAATCAACATCAAATATAGTTAATTCAAAAGTATAAATGTTCCTTTAAGATTATTGTAAATCATGTTGAATTAACATGAAACGCCTATGAAGCAAAATCACTACCGAAAAATGTTGAATTAACCTGGTTTTCTTGTTGTTGAGATTTTACATTGAAATTTTTCTGTGTATGCAAAAATAATCAATTTATAATTAGTTTTTTTAGACTAACTAAAAGCTAACTACAATGTAAATCAGAACTGACCCAAAATCAATTCTTAACTTGAATGCATAATGGGATTTGGTGAGAGCTAACAATTTTACTCTCTCAGCTACTTTGAAGCTCATTTCTAGTCTATATTAAATTTTTGCTGTCATTATTTTAAATGGTTCCTTAGCTGGGTGCTCAGCGTGTGATACATAGTTCGAACCCCAGCATCTTATTTTTGCATAATAACTACCAATTGACTTAAATAAAGTCAACTTTAAGTTAGTTGGAAAGTAATGCAGAGTCGGACAATTGACTACCGCCTAGGACATCGTAATGTTAAAATAGTCAGTTGACTCCATTAAAAGTAATCCAGTCATCAACCACCATTAGTTGCGAAATATTTTGCTTAAAGTGCGTTAAAAATTAACTCAGTTGTTTCTAGGAAAATAGTTTACTGTTTAAGTGTGTCGGTGTTTATTTGCTGTGTTCATAGTGTAAATGTAAATAGCCGACAAACTTCGCATTATATTCGCGTTAAAATTATTGTTGTTTCATATTAATTTTAACTGAAAAATTATTAGTTTAATCTTAAATCTCTTTAATTTAATATATTTTACTGTTAAAATAACATTGTTATCAAAGTTACATTTCATTTTAAATCAACATGGCTATAGCTTTAATTTCAAATAAATTTTATTTTAATTCATCAATATGATTTAATTGAATGAAAATAAAATTCATGTTACTTATGATGGCATTTATTTATTAGTGTATAGCTAAAGTAAAGTTTGAGCTGTTGTGGCTGCAGTGGTTAGCACGTTGACTACCAAGCAAGGACCGAGCTCAAATCTTGGCTGAGACAGTCAACTAACAACACAAATTTTTCTGATGACTCACATCACGTTAATAAAATAAAATAATATTCATGTTGTTTCAACTTGAAGTAACTTTGATTCAACATGATTCTTCTTATTGTTTCCATATCAAATTTACGTTTTTTATACTTAAAATAACTTTTATTCAACATGATTATTCGTGTTATTACAGTATCCAATTTACGTTATTTTAACTTGAAATAACTTTGATTCAACATGTTTCTTCGTGCCATTTCAGTATCAACTTCATTTTGATTTAACTGTAACTGGAATATTAAATCAACATGAAATATAGTTATTTCAAAAGGAAAAAATGTTCTTTGAAGGTTATTGTAAAATTATGTTGAATTAGTATGAGACACATACGAAGCAAAATCACTACCGAAAAATGTTAAATTAACCTTGTTTTCGACGATTTTAATAAGAACTTTTTCTGTGCGTAACGCAACACTACGAAAAATCTAAATATTTCCTTTATTTGCACTTTTTTCCACATAATAGTATAAAGTTTTTTGTACATATTAAATGCATTTTTGTGAAAATTATTTAATTTAATTCTAACTTAGGTTTAACTGAGTAATGTTGCCAGGTTAAACTTCGACTATTAATTAAGTGGATAATCTGTATTTGAAAAACAATATATTAAGTTTAAGCCACAGTTAACTGACAAGTTTAGTTCATCTTTATGCTAAAAACTGGCCCTTTAGAAGATTAACGGCATTTTAATGGATAATATTACTACTTCAAATTCAAATATTATCAACACTAACTTATATAATATCTTTTAATATCACAATTGAAATAAAAATACAAAAATTAACCACGACTTATTAATTGGAAAAAATAACTCCCTTTTTTGCCGCAAACAAATTTTTTTTGAAAATAATTTTTCACAATAAAATCATAATTTCAATAGCGAAATGCAGTAAAATAATAAATAAATGTCAAACTTAAAAATAGGAAACTAAAACAACAAATGAATTAATGAAACAAGAGAATCAATAAATATGATGAACACATTAGTAAATAATAATAAACGTGTAATTGCAAAAAACAACCGACAGCTTACCGTAGGTGGCGACAGATTTATTGTTGAGCCACGTCTCTCTTGTGGACCAATGCTTGAGTGTCGGCGTGTTGGCAAACCACTGCCGGGTGTTCCACCCGGTGATGAGGCGCATGATGGTGCAATGCGTATTTTTGGTGTCATTAATGTATTGTCTGATAAACGACGATTGGGAAATGCATTTGCAACACGTAGAAAATTGCTATCCGGCGATGAAGGTGAGCAACCAAACCACCAGCCACCCAACATACCAGAGCCTGGAGAATAAAAATAGTGGAAAAATTGAATACTCGTACTAGCATGCGTACATAATTAAATATACGTACATAGATGTGTACGTACAAAAATACCTTCCATACATACGTACGTAGTACATACATAGTTTTAAATGAAAATTAAATTGATTGTGGGCTATGAATAAATGAATGAATGTGAATTGAATTTTTAATTTCTGAAGTTCGCACAAGGGTTTGTTTTAAACAGTTTTTTTTAAATAGATATTTGGTAACAGTTAAGTAGGTCAAAGAGTTATTTTAAGAAACGTACTACAAACATTCATAGATCAGGTCCGAGCTCACAAATTTCTAGACTAAATTCTCTATAGAATTATTTGGTCAATTAATAATACTTGACATATAATTAAAAAAATAGCATAATTTTTTATTTTAAAAGATTGTACTTTTATAGCCTACCCAAAAAAATCCATGGTGCGACTAGGAGTGTCGCAATGCAGCTGCAGAGAAAAATGTTCCATACTTGGCAACACTGCAGTCCACTGTAACGTGAGGAGTACGGGAGAGGTACCGGGAGAAAAGGAGAGGAGAAACGCCTATTTCACCGCAAGAAAAGAGAAATGGAAAGACGCGAGTGTGAGGACATCGAGATGTGCAGGAGTAGAAACAAAGTCCGAAAATTCTACCAAAAAGGAAAACACCAAAGAGAGGGCTTTGGTACTGGTAATTTCTCCTGTAAAGACAAAGACGGAAAGTTAGTGACAGATACTGCAAGTGTACTAAGGACATGGAAACAAAATTTTTCCATGCTGCTGGTATCAGACGATAGTGACGAAGAAGATACTCTTGAACCAATCATTGACGACGGTGTTGAATGTATATCACCTTGCCAAAATAGATTGAACAAGCAATATCCCTGCTGAAGAACAACAAAGCTGCAGATGCCGATGGTCTGCCCGCAAAACTTTTTAAAGCCGGAGGTAACGAGTTGTTAAGGAGTATGCACCGATTTGTTAGAACCATTTGGCATAGCCGATGACTGGAACCTCAGCGTGTTATGTCCTGTGCATAAGAAAGGAGATAAAACCGTATGCGCCAACTATAGAGGCAATAAGTCTCTTTCCTATTGCATAAAAAATTCTATCGAGCGTACTATGTGAACGATTAAAAACGAAAGTCGGTGAAATAATATGACCCTACCAATGCGGTTTTAGACCTGGTAAATCAACCACCGACCAGATATTTACATTACGCCAAATCCTGGAGAAGCCCCAAGAAAAAGAAATCGACACCTACCATCTGTTCGTCGACTACAAAGCTGCTTTTGACAGCCCGATACGAGCAAAGGTACTTAAAGCCATGTCTGAGTTTGGTATATCTACAAAGCTAATACACTTATGCAAAATGACGTTAACTGACACAATATCACGGGTTAAAATTGGAAAAAACCTCTCCGAGACGTTTAATACCAAACGAGGTTTTGGACAAGGTCTATCTTGTGATCTATTCAACATTTTGTTGCAAAAAATCCTGCGAGATGCTGCAGTTAATAGAGCAGGCACAACTTACAAAAAAACACATAATACTCGCTTATGCCGATGATATTGATATCATGGGGCGGACTATGCAAGAGGTAACTGCAACATTCTCTAGTACCGAAAAGGAGTCGGCGAAAGTGGGTCTGGTAGTAAATCAAAAGAAAACCAAGTTAATGGTATCAACGAACAAAGAAGCAACAAGATTGGGTCAATATGTGAACGTTGGTGACTATAACTTCGTGGTAGTGAACAACTTTATTTATCTCGTATGCTGCCAAATACTTTTTTATTGTCATTTATTAAATCACTGAATATTTATCTATTTATTATTTTTTATTAACAAACATGTGTAAAGGTGGCATCTCAAACTTCTTATTTGCAAATAGTGCGTTAATCAGCAGTTTACGTGAGTTAGTAAGTTACAATGAAAATACATACTTGGCAGCACTGCGTTTTTATTTGCAAATAAGTCATGCATATAAACGTACTAATAGTTAAACAGTCGTAGAATAGAACATTTGAAACTCTTGAGTCTAGTTATAACCTTGAACCTTTCATAAAATATTTGTTTGTCATTTTTTATGACATACTGCCAGTTAATGTTTCCAACATCTATTAATGTTTTTGTAGTTGTATTTGTATTTGTTATCTGGCTTTTATGTACTCAAACACACACTCACACACACATATGCAAACCAAATATTGCTGTTAATATTTATGCTGCATATGCGTTATATGAGTATCACCTGCTGTTATAACAGGGATAATAAAAGTTAGATTTTATCCAACCACCATACGTGGGTTGCCTTTTTATATCTTGTGAAAAATATATTGTTACAAAAGAAAACAGAAGCAATCAGAAACCGACAAATCAAATTTACTTTGAATATATCAAAAATTCAATATTTAGCACACTTGCAATAAAAATCGAAAAATTGCAAAATCGAAATTACTCTAAGCCAGTGCCAAGCGAGAAATAATTTGTTGTTTAAGTCTGTTGGTGTTGATTTACCCAGCAGCTAAAGTTACAACTGATACGTCAAAAAGGACAGTCATACTCCTAGCTACAGTTAGACTAGTAAGAAACAATCATATTACCAGTTGTATCGAGACTAGTAACGATACTAGTCAAAAAAGGACAAAATTTTCAGGTATACGACTTGTATATAAAACATATTTTAGCTCTTAAAAAAATAAGTAGAAAGTGGCTCAGTGGGTAAAGTACTTACCTTGAAATATAAGGAATGTGTGTTCGTACCCTGGTTGAGCCAAAGTTTTTTTAGGAGTTACACAATCTAAATAAAAAACTAGTAAGAGCACTAGCTTACAGCAACTAGTATTCCAACTGGGATATAACTGTGTACAAATGAACTAGTTGCCCTCCTATCACAACCTAATGTTAAAATCGATTGTTCAATATTAGAAAAAAGGAGATACAGGGAGATAGGCAACTAGTCTGAAGTGAAAAGCAACTAGTTTAGTTCTAACTATACACTAGCTAATTTGTCTGCAGGGTACTTTGTTGATAGCTATAATACACTTATAGCTATCACTTTGTTGAAAATTAGGTCGATAGTAGTCGGCAACACTTTACAGATTATTATCGACCTAAAATTACATACGCATTATTTTTCAACAAATTGCTTTTACTAAAAGAAGCGATTGGTTGCGTGCAGGTTTGAGCCGCGACCTTCTGACTGTTAGTCTGACGTATCTACCATTCAGCCATAGCCGTATTATACTTTATGTTACATTTTTTCCACTTGGACTAAATATGTTTATTTTAAAAGGTTTTTTCTTTAATAAAATAACTACAAAATCGATGTAATTTTAGACAAGGAGAAATTTTCAACTCAAATTTAGACAATATATGATCGTAAATTTGAAGTAATGTTTTAGAGTATAGATTATTTCTATCGAAATATATGTCCCACTATGCGTATAATCTGCATTGTTTCCACATAGCAAAATATAAAAGGGTAACCCTCGCAGCAGGCATATAAATGCTGTTGGCATTTTACTGGTAATAATACAATACAGAACTGATTAATTTAAAAAAGAATTCTATTTAAAATAGCATTTGTAATGATGTAACTCAAACAAAAAAAAAAAGGTTTGAAGCACTATATTATTGCAGAAAAGCATAACAGACATTCACAATACGTATGAGTGCGGTTTTGTGATTTCTATTTTATAGTTTTGTATGAAAAACTATAATTTCGTTTTTCTATTCATAGTGTATAATCACCATAACAACTTTTATAATTTTCACAAAATCGCTTGCAAATGTATTTGAGTTTTCGTTTATATTAATTAGGGAAATTCAGAATATGCGGCAGTCAAGTCAGTTAGGCAGTCAATGTTTGATTTTTTTTGATAAATACTAAAGGTAGCTAGTGCACTTAAAAATTTGAAGAACGGTTGCTACCTTTAATCTAAGTACAGCTGAAACGTAGAGAACACAAACTTGGAACCATTTACAGGAGTTTTAACAAAACCCAATAGGTAAATCAGTGGAGCACTCATAAAGAAATGAAAAAAAAAATTAATTTCCCTTTTGATTTTAATCACAATTAAGCGAGGGAGTTCAATTGACAAAGATTGCCATTTCTATACGACACATATGTGTACATATGCACACACACGTAAATTAAAATGTTACTCTTATATGTAAGACGTGATTTTTATCAATTGGGGGTTTTCACTTAATTATGAATAAAATCGAAAGTTGTGAATAGTTTTTAATTAAATATGTTTGGTTTTGTTTGGAACATATGTACCTATATGCTTATAAAAAGATAACGAATTTGATTAATTTTTGTATTTTTAATGAATGCTTTAAAACCTGAATTGTTTTATAATATCATTTTATTTTTTCGTAATTTCCTTTGATCTGAATAGGTTTATGTTGAAAGTTATTTATTCGAAAAGCTATTTTTGGGCAAAAGCTCCACGATATCTCTGAAACTACTGAGCAGAATAAAAAAATAAAGTTATCTTAATATTTGACGTGGAATTGCTTCCATTTGCACATAATGGTATATCACGAAAACCAGAATCAATCTAAGGCAACCGAGCTCAAATAACATGAGAAAGAACTGCTGCTCCAATCCACAAGTTGGCCTCTATTTTTGAACTTGTGATACCATTTATTTCGGAATAGTGGTTCTAGATCAACTATAAAAAAAATTGTGCAGCACTAATTACAATAATAAACATGTATTAAATGTACATGGGTGATTCTCACTTCAAATCCTTTTCTCATATCTCGTCACAGCCGGGTGATTTTTTGTTTTTTAGGGTCTTGATACATTTCACAATTTCTTCAGTATCAGGGAAATCTGTGCATATATGTGTGATACACATGTGTGTGATACACATGTGTGTGATACACAGCTACATATTGAATTCGCTCTTGTTACATTTTCAGAGAGTATTCTTGCATAATAATTAGCCCATAGTTCCAGTTGTGCTTCTCTAGATGTAACAAGTTCCACCTTTAGCTTATTTCCTCTTAAGCGCCACGTTCCATTTATAGTCGGATATCGATTGTTTCCATCTAGGTTCGGCATAGCCCACATGTTTCTTATGGCTGTTTTACAATATGTCATAAGCCGTATGACTTCTGTAGAAAATGCAACCCTGATGTAATTATTTTATGGAAAGTTTTAATAAATTAAGTAAAGTGCGATTTTGGTTCGCACACGAAGGGTTCCGTACGAATAAACACATGTATGTATATCCCTTTTTGTTTTTGTCCCTTTTTTCATTTTGGCAGTTTTTCGTTGTGCTTATTTGTTTAATTTTTTTATTTTTTTTATTTTTAAATATTTTTCGTTGTTTTTTGCCAATTTTTTCGGTTTTGGCGCTTTTTTAATTTTCGTGATTTTTTCTAGCTATTTTTTCGTTTTTAGTTTTGGCGTTTTTTAACATTCTTTATATTTTTTGACGATATTTTTAGTTGTGGCGATTTTTTTCAGTTTTGGCGCTTTTTTCGGTTTTGGGGTTTTTGGTGATATTTTTAGTTTTAGCGATTTTTTGGTTGGTTATGGCACTTTTTTGTCGTTCTGGCGATTTTTTGGTTTTTTTTTTTGCGATTTTTGGTTTTTTGAAATTTTTTTTGTTTTTGCTGAGTTTTTTAGTTTTGGCTTTCTTTTGGTTTTGGTTTTTTTTTGTTTTAACGTTTTTCTGCTTTTTGACGATATTTATAGTTTTAGCGTTTTTTTTTAGCTCTGGCGCTTTTTTCAATTTGGCCCTTTTTTCGGTTTTGGGAATTTTGTTTGGTTTTTTGTGTTTTTTTTAGTTTTAGTGATTTATTTTGATTTGACATTTTATTTTCGTTTTGGCGATTTTTTGGTTTTTGGCGGTTTTTTTAGTTTTGGCGCTTTTTTTGTGATCTTTTTTCATTTTTGACGATTTTTAGCGATTTTTTATGCTATAGTGCTTTTTTTCGTTTTGACGACTTTTTTCGGTTTTTGGCGTTTTTTTTAGTTTTTTGGCGATCTTTTTAGTTTTGGTGGTATTTTGTGTTTAGTCGTTTTTTTTTAATTTTGGTGCTTTTTTCCTTAAAGCGCTTTTTTCATTTTAGCGTTTTTTTCGTTTTGACATTTCTTTAATTTTGGATTTTTTTAGTTTTAGTGTTTTTTAAAATTTCAAGATTTTACCTCTTACGGTTTTCAAGATACAGCAAATTGTCTAAATTAGATAGTCAAAATTAAAAAAAAAGAAAAACACAACACTAGTCAAAATTACATTAACTAATAGAATACCCTCTAATTTTTATTGTTTTAAATATCGGTGTTAATTGGTGTAGTCTATTCTACAGACTGCACAAATTAGCACTAACTTTGAAAATTTATAGTGTCTATATATAAGTGTCTGCATTATACATTAGTATTTCAAAATTTTTCGTTGCTCGCTTTAGAACACCCTTTAATTATTAGCTGTCATATATTTGTTGTTGCAGCGGCCAAAGTTTTACATATTCTGTGAAAAGTTTAGGTTCGTAGATCTTACGGTTCTCGAGAAAACATTACATTAGTATATCAACATTTTCGTTGCTCGCTTTAGAGCACCCTTTAATTTTAACTGTCTTTAACGTTGTTATCCACAAGTGGAGATAGCGATTCTATAAAATTTGCAAAGACTGTTAGATTTTTCAAGAGCATTGGGCGCCATTCTTTCTAATAGCTGCTAGCTTCAGTTGCATTGAGCGTTACGTTAACAATGTTCTTAAATATAATTTATCTACAAATTTTAGGACGTTAAAAAAAAGTTAACAGCAGCTAAAGGGTAGAAACGATATAAAGAATATTAACTGTTTACAAATTTCGGATTTCCTTTGAAAGAATTTTGTTGCTAGCGCGCTGTGGGTCATTACATTTTCGAAGAATGTATTAGGTAGGTCATATTTTGCTATAAATAATTATCTACAATTGACATAACTTTTGACATTGTTGGTCGATTTTATTAAAATTAGACATTTTTTGAAAGAAGAGTTGGCCTACTTTGCACTTATGTATAAATTTTTTTAAAGGATTATTTGAAAATATAAATTTTTTTTATTTTTCCATGTCAAAATTGAAAAAGGTTCAACTTTTAATTTCGTCATGCGATTATTATAATTTATTGCTTTTAGCCAGTAGATGTATAGTGCTTTCAAACCCTATAACTAATTTTTGTGGTGTATTTTTTTTTCGCAAAAATCCTACTTTTTTTAGTTTAGTAAAAAGTAAAAAGTTTAGTAAAAAACAAAATATACGTTTAGCATGATAATCACTCTTATATATTCATATGCTATACAAAAGTGTTTCTAAAATGTTTACCATAAATTTGCTAAAGGACGCTAGTTAAATAAAAAAAGTTTTACCGACAAAAACAGAAGAATATTTAATAAAAAAAGCAAAGTTGAGTTTTTCAAAAACATGATTTAAAACAAAAATTAGTAACCTTGACATTTAAGCTAGAAGCAGTTAAAAAATTTGCTTAAAAACAGATCACATTGAAACTTTATACCAACATTAATTCTGCAAATTCAAACGTGCTTACATTTTATAGTTTTAAAATTTTGTGGTTAAATAAATACACAACATAAGGCCATCGCATAAAATAACATGATTCTTAAATGAATAAATAATATTATTCATCATAAAAGGATTAAAACTGAAAAAAAGCTAAAGAAGAAAATAAAAAAGGAAATAAGAAAAAAATTTAATCAATTAAAAATCTTACCACCAGAATTTTTTCTCGCCATATCCTCAGCGCTTGATGTTTTACGCTGATCAATACGTAAATTGGGTATATTAAATGGTGGTATTGCATTCATATTGTCGGTTGAATATTGATGCCTTAAGGTGCGATGACGTTCCGGTGATGACATTGATAGGTTCTCCATTTTCAAACGATTGCGTTGTTGTCGGTCAATATTTTCCAAAAATGATTGAATTGCCTTTAAATGATATGGAAATTTGATAAATATTAGGGATGATCATTGACACGTGTTTTTGTGGAATTAAGCATGAGATGGAAATTTATTGTACAACATAAGAACATTTTAAATAACTTAAAACTAGTGTGAGTTATCATGTAATGGCATTTTATGCTATCATTCCATGTCATAACATGTCATATCATGGCATATCATGTCATGTCATGTCATGGTATGTCATATCATGTCAGGTTATGTCATGTCATGTCATGCAGAGTCATGTCATGTCATTTCATGTCATATCATGTTATGTCATGTCATATCATGTCATGTCATGGCATGTCATGTAATATCATGTAATATCATGTCATTGTATGTCATATCATGTCATGTCATGCCATATCATTTCATATCATGTCATGTCGTGTCATGTCATGTCACCTCATGTGATGTCATGTCATGTCATGTCATGTCATGTCATGTTATGTCATGTCATGTCACGTCATGTCATGTCATGTCATGTCATGTCATGTTATGTCATGTCATTTTATGTTATATAACGCAATGTTATTTCCTGTCATATCAAGCAATGTCATGTCATTTGATGTCATGTCATGTCTGGTGTTGTCATATTATGTTAACATGACATAACATAACATATATTTTTGCTTTTTTGTATAAGTTAAACTTAAAGAAGTTCGTTCCCACCCGCTGTACCAAGGCACTGTGCGTCATTTTAAAATGTGAATGTCCCTACTGTTTCCAACATGATGTGATAATGTAATACAAGCGTTAATTTATTATTTCACGAATCTGAAACAACTGATATATATCGTTTGTTTTTCCTTGTGTACGTTGGCATAACCATGAGTTCAATTCCACAGTATGTGACTTAAAATTCAAGTTGGAAAGTTAACATTCGTTTTAAACATCATCTTGCATACGTGTGTATGTAGTTATATCTATGTATACCCACCTCAAGTAAAAGACAATATTGTTCCAAAGATAAATGTGGATTTATGGTATGCGGTATCAGCAGGGGCAGGACATTATTGGCAATTGCTTCAGTTGTTAAATTATACGAAACATCAAAGAACATACGCTGATAAATGCCTGCAAGTTAAATGAAAAAAATATTATTTTGCTTGTTTCTTCACATTCTTAAATTTGGCAACAGTTAAAATTTTATTAATGATGGCAATGATGATGAATATGATAATGTGGCAAATGAAGCATGCATTGGAGTGAGGGCGATAAGTAAAATGGAAACATATTTATACTTACGCACAGAACGCATAATTAAATCTGGATCTGGTATTTCCACACCAGCAAGTATCGATAAAATTTCTTCGGTAACCTTTAAATAAAAATGTATAAAATATGTTTATGTTTATAATTAAGAGCAGCCATAATTAATGAAAAAGGGGTTATTAACAAAAAAGGTTTTTTAACTTTTTTTCATTTTGAAATTAATTAAAAAATAATTTGATTTTCGTTAGAAGGTTTTTTTAAATATAATTTTCTAGCTTACCTCTGGCTTGTCCATTCTATCCATAAGACATTCAACACATATTAATACATTTTGTACAATTTTGGGATCGGTCAGATTTTTCTCGAAAACAGACTTTACTTTTGGCAAAACCATACGTTTAATTGACGCTTCTGTAATATTATCATAAACATTTGTAACTGCAACTACAGCTGCATTCTAAAATAAAAATATTTGAAAACAAAACAATTAGTTAAGTTTTCCATTAAAAAGAAATACATTTTTTTTTGGAGGCGGACACCTTTAATTAGGTAGCACTGTTTACTGCTACAGCAGTTTTATCGACCGCCATTTAGTTGGCCGAACGCAATAATAATAATAATAATAATAATAATAATAATAATAATAAATACATATGGTCATTTCCATGTCAGCGTGCGTGACATTTCTACTCCTACAAAGTGGAATAGATTTTGCAAAAATAGGAGTAACTGAAAATTTTTTTATCAGAGGGTGAAATATGCGAAAAAAATTTATCACATTTGCAACCCTGTTGTCCAAAATATGTAGGGAAATAAGGCCATATCGTACGCGACATAAGACGGAAGTGATGTTAAGGTGCATGTAAAAATATGCAAAAGTCTGCGAATTGTGAAGTTTATTTTCTTTTTTAAATTTCGTACACTAAGCCCATGATTTTTCCTTTATTATCCATAAATTTAAAAAAAAAACTTTTGGATGATTTTATAATGAGTAAAATTTAATAGCGTACGTGACAGATTTTTCTCTATAGTATTCTTAAGTAATGAAATACATGTTTTGTAAATATATGTAAACAAAAACAAATAAAAAATATGTATTTGAAAATAATAGAAATAAAAACAATCAAGATTCAAGTTCATTTCATACTGCACACTGTGTACTTGGGCGCTGAGCGTACGGCGCCATCTTAGCCTACTACAGAGTAGTACATAATAACTAATTTTTAAATTTTTTCGGTTAATGAATGCGCAGTTCGAGAATCATTTATATGCTTACTATCACGATATGAAAAAGGATGAAGCTATTTTTTATTTTTGAAATTTGATGGAAATTTAGCCATTTTTCATTTACATTTACCTGAATTTGTAGTATTACAATAGCGTACGTTGCGAACTTTAAATGCTAATAAAATTTTATTACACCAAATTGAAAAAAATATCGATCAATATTTGTTTGCGACAAATATCTTGTTTTAAACTTTTATTCTCAAACAGTTGTGACCGGTCAAATTCAAATGACGTATTAAATAATGTTTTTGCACTACGTACGTGACATTACAATAGCGTCCAAAGAAAATAAAAAATAAAAAATATACAGCTAATCGAGTTCTGTCTTTTATCTTTCCTCACGAACCTTGTTCTTTATCATGTCTTAAAAAAATGTTTAAGAGTTTTAATTTTTTCAGTCGTGGTTGTCATTTTCATGGAAATGCCCACTTAGAAATTTAAATTCTTGAGCATCCAGTTGAACAGTGGGACAAGATTAAAATAATTTGGAAGATAAGCTTCCCACATTACTCCAAAACTGAAGATTGCTTACAAAAATTTTATGGAAATATTCCTTCTGAGTGGGGCAGTATACAATTTTTAATTAGAAAACTGAAACAAAATTTTAATTTTGAAAGTCTTTGCTCTCAAGAGCACGTTTAGTCTGTCTCTATAAAAAATTTATCTTCAGGAACATAAAATTATGGCTGCCTTCCTAAACATCTGTAAGGCAACGTTAAAGCAGTGTTTAAATCAAGTTTCCCCCTTTTTGGCCTGTTCGTGCAGCATATCCGGTACATTAAACTAGGTGTTTTTTGCATCTGAGATATAAGGTATATTAAGCAACTTTGTAGAAAATATTACGTTAAATATTTTTATGAAACATATTCACCCTCTAACTGCCCCACATAAGGGTGATTTTTGACTTTTTTCTAACAATGTGTAAAAAACACCCCTAAAAAGAGGTAGTGCTGGAATAAAATATTCTACAAAAATGTTGGCCATAAAATTATACTATTTATCTTTAAAAAAACCAAGCTGGCGAGCAAGTTGAGTCTGCAACTTGCTCGCCAGAAATCATTAAAAACTTAAATTATGTTTAAGGGTTAACTTCATAATTATTAACAATTAGTACTCGGCGTAGGATATCTTGTAAGTGTTACGTTTAAGGTATAAGATGTGCTCAGCACTTTTATGTAAAACATCACGGGAAAAAATTTTTGGAACACCTTAAATTTCTAGCTCTTCATTTATTGGCTCTTTTTGTACATTTCTTTCAAAAGGGCGAAAAATTCCCTTACAGCGGTCCTTATACCCTTATTCCCTTTCTCGTGGTCTTATACATAAAAAAGCTGAGCATATCTTATATGTTAAACGTAAGACTTATAAGATTTCCTATGCCGAGTGCTGATTGTGAATAAGTATGAAGTCAACCCTTAAACATAGTTTCAGTCTTCAATGATTTCTGTCCTGAGTCTGGAGCTTGGTTGTCTTTATCCCCTCAATGCCCCTTTTTAGGGGTGTTCTTACGATTTGTTACAAAAGAGCCAAAAATTACCGTTATGTGGGGAAGTTAGAGGGTTAATATGTTCCACACAAATAAATATTTACCCTAATATTTTCTACAAAGTTGCTGAGCATACCCTACACCTCAGATTTAAAGAATACATAGTTTCATGTACCGATATGCTGCACGAACAGGACAAAAGGGTGAAACTTTAGCCTCCTCTAAAATAAAACTCCCATGTGATCATTCAAAACGCCGATACTCGTATATTTTTTTTGGTATCCTCTACCAGAATCGGTTGCCGGAATACCGTATTTTTTTCGTGTTGTACAGTATAATCGACGATTTTATATCGATAATTTTAATATGCGCAAGACAGCACATAACACCATTTTCCCCTCCTAAAAAAGTCACCCAGTAAAAGAAATTTTAAAATAACAAAACTTGTTACACAAGAAAATCAATAACACTTTGTATACAATATTTTCTAAGAAAAGAACACCTTACAAATTCCATGCTGAGCATTGAAAAGAAAAAACCCTTTTTTTAACAAGAAAGAAAAAATTTACATAAATTTGTTCATGAATTGAGAATAATAATATTTTTTTGTAGTTTATTTTTGTAACTTTACAGACAGCCGAAAAGGAAGGCCATTCATTTATTTATTGTAAATTGAAACTGAAAAGTAATTTTATGACTGACAGGCTTTTTAAGCACAGCCATATTAAATCACTGAAACTTAAGAATATTAAATGCTGTTTGAATAAATATTTCTATTTATAAATGGTAAATGGATGCTGTGTATGTGTGTGTCAGGTGTATAAGAAAAGTGAATATCTGCAGGAGGCTTTAAATGGTTGTTAACTTTAGAATTTTGTTTATTATCTATTCTAGGAAAGAGAAATTATCACAAAACTAACCACGTGACCACGGTTATCAAGTGGTAGTAAGCGGTTATAATTCTATTTCAAAGTTTATATGAAAGCGGCATATTAGTCATTGATATTATGTCACATAATTAAGCCATTATGTGGTATTTCCCATGTACTGACATTATTTCTATATCAAAAGAAAAATTATTAATAGAATTTACTTTTTCTGTTGATGCTTTTGGCAAAATTGTTTTAGAATAGAAAAATAACCAGTTGGCCAAATACACTGAAAGAGATTCGCTTCATAAATCCAATGAAACAATTTCGTTAGATTTTTTTTTCACAATTCTTATGAAATTTCATGAAAATTGTGAAATAATTTCATTGCAATAGCTTCATTAGATTTTAAAGTTTCGTTACAAAATTTCATTGGGTTTATAACAACAACATTTTGTCATTTTGTGGAAACCCCTTTAAGTTTTGACAACATTTTCTAATATATACTTAAAATACTTGAAGTATATACCATACAAAATTAAAAACAAAAATTAACAAATTTATGTCCTTGAATGTCATAATTTCATTGAAAAGTATTTTATTGTTTTGGTGAAAAATTTCATTGCTTTTATTATAGACTGAGCAAGAAAATCATATATATATATATAATTTTTAAGGAGCACACCCTTATTTATTTCAACAGTTGGCAAACGAAAGCTAAAAAAAAACAAAATCGTTTTATATGTTTGTTTCAGTTATACTCTTTCTTATTATTATACACTCATAGACTCATTGTTTTGACAGTGCTGTTGGTTCAAGCAGTTAAGACTTCGACTATGAAATAGTAATTATGAAAATCAGTGGTCTGAGTTCTATACTGTGAGCGGTCAGAAACATTATAAATTTTTCTGATGTGCATTGGCGTATTTGTAGCAAGGAATTTGTCAATAACTTAAAATAGTCAATGAAATTGATAAGCTAACGAGGCTACTAAGTAATGTATTAATTTCATTAAAAGAATGAAATAATTTCATAATAATAATGATAGAATATCTCTAATATAATGACAAAATTTCATTAAAGCAATGAAATATTTTCATTAAAATAATAAAACAATTTCATTAAAACCATCCCCAATAATATCCCCTAAATAATGAAATAAGTTCATTAGATCAGCGAAATTATTACATAATATCAATGAAATTATTTCATATATTTAATGAAATTTCTATTGAAATATTTTTAACGAAACTTCTTTCATTAATCCAACGAAGAGTGACGTTATATGAGTTTTAATGAAGTTTTTCATTGGAATAATTTCGAAATTAACAGAGTTTATGAACAAAATTCTTTCAGTGTGGTCCCAGACAACGGTATTCTCTATCAATAAAATAAAATTGAGCTCAAGTTTGATAACAACACAGTGTATGCTTTCGGTCTTCGAGGTTTATTGCAAAAAATCTTTTTAAAACTTAGTAATGTACTAATTTCATTAAAAGAATGACATAATTTCATAATAATAATGATAAAATATCATTAAAATAATGATAGAATTTCATTAAAACAATGAAATAATTCCATTAAGATAATAAAAAAATTTCATTTAAACCATGAAATAATATCCTTAATATAATGAAATAAGTTCATTAGATCAATATCAATGAAATTATTTCATATATTTAATGACATTTTTATTAAAATAATTTTAACGAAACTTTTTTCATTAATCCAACGAACCGTGACGTTATTTGAGTTTTAATAAAGTTTTTCACTGGAATAATTTCGAAATTAACAGAATTTATGAACAAAATTCTTTCAGTGTGGTCCCAGACAACGGTATTCTCTATCTATAAAATAAAGTTGAGCTCAAGTTTGATAACAACACAGTGTATGCTTTCGGTCTTCGAGGTTCATTGCAAAAAATCTTTTTAAAACTTAGTAATGTACTAATTTCATTAAAAGAATGACATAATTTCATAATAATAATGATCGAATATCATTAAAATAATGATAGAATTTCATTAAAACAATGAAATAATTCCATTAAGATAATAAACAAATTTCATTTAAACCATGAAATAATATCCTTAAAATAATGAAATAAGTTCATTAGATCAATATCAATGAAATTATTTCATATATTTAATGACATTTTTATTAAAATAATTTTAACGAAACTTGTTTTATTAATCCAACGAACCGTGACGTTATTTGAGTTTTAATAAAGTTTTTCACTGGAATAATTTCGAAATTAACAGAATTTATGAACAAAATTCTTTCAGTGTGGTCCCAGACAACGGTATTCTCTATCTATAAAATAAAGTTGAGCTCAAGTTTGATAACAACACAGTGTATGCTTTCGGTCTTCGAGGTTCATTGCAAAAAATCTTTTTAAAACTTAGTAATGTACTAATTTCATTAAAAGAATGACATAATTTCATAATAATAATGATAGAATATCATTAAAATAATGATAGAATTTCATTAAAACAATGAAATAATTCCATTAAGATAATAAAAAAATTTCATTTAAACCATGAAATAATATCCTTAAAATAATGAAATAAGTTCATTAGATCAATATCAATGAAATTATTTCATATATTTAATGACATTTTTATTAAAATAATTTTAACGAAACTTGTTTCATTAATCCAACGAACCGTGACGTTATTTGAGTTTTAATAAAGTTTTTCACTGGAATAATTTCGAAATTAACAGAATTTATGAACAAAATTCTTTCAGTGTGGTCCCAGACAACGGTATTCTCTATCTATAAAATAAAGTTGAGCTCAAGTTTGATAACAACACAGTGTATGCTTTCGGTCTTCGAGGTTCATTGCAAAAAATCTTTTTAAAACTTAGTAATGTACTAATTTCATTAAAAGAATGAACTAATTTCATAATAATAATGATAGAATATCATTAAAATAATGATAGAATTTCATTAAAACAATGAAATAATTCCATTAAAATAATGAAACAATTTCATTAAAACCATCCCCAATAATATCCCAAAAATAATGAAATAAGTTCATTAGATCAATATCAATGAAATTATTTCATATATTTAATGATATTTTTATTAAAATAATTTTAACGAAACTTGTTTCATTAATCCAACGAACCGTGACGTTATTTCAGTTTTAATGAAGTTTTTCATTGGAATAATTTCGAAATAACAGAATTTATGAACAAAATTCTTTCAGTGTGGTCCCAGACAACGGTATTCTCTGTGTATAAAATAAAGTTGAGCTCAAGTTTGATAACAAAACAGTGTATGTTTTCGGTCTTCGAGGTTCAACAAACCTTATTGAGGACAAAATGCAGACCGATTGTAGGCAATTTGTCTTGTTCCTATCCGCATTGTCGATGAGATAAAAGTCAATTTCTGCAATTTGTTTGCAATATACATATATTGTTTGAGAACAAAAAAAGCGACAATAATTTGAACTTTTTCGTGCCTGGTATATTATTATTTTCAACTTTCCTTCATTCAAACTTTATTGAAAAAAACTTCAAAGCACTAGCATCGAATTGCTTGTTCATTTAACATAAAACCATTTCCGTTATTGTCTGAGTGCTTCGATGGACTAGTCGGTAGTGGGCTAGGCTAGGCTAGTCTATCAGTCTGATGGCTATAGGTTCGATTCATGCCAAATTCTCTAAGAAAAAAAAATAATAAATTAAGCTGCACATTAAAGTGCCCAACAACTTATTTATTTATAAAATTTTAAAACGAATTTCGAGTATAATTTGTTTGTTATGCTTTGCATAACATTCTAAGTCTACTACGCTTATTCTTTTGTAATTTTCAAATGATTTTTAAAAGCTTGTGAATAAGATGGTAGGTTTGAAACTTTTCAAAAATATATGTAGTTAAATCTACTGATCATTTGGTAAAGCACCAATGAAATGCAGGCTTATAGACACGTTTAATCCACAGCAAATAACAATTTTTCTAAAAATTTAAATTGCTTGTAATTAATTTAGTAATTGGATCAATTACTTATGAGTGATTCTACGTAAAACGGCTTTATGCAAGGAAAAAATAATTTTCCTCTTTTTAATAAAAATCTCTCAATTGATGTTTTTTTTAGAGAATGACAATTATAGAAAAAAAATATACTATTTAATATTTTTTAATCAATTTGAGGCACTTTTAAATGATCATGCAAAAAACATTTTGCTCTCCCTCTTTGTATGTTTAATATTTATTTGCGATTTTCTTTTTATTCTCTTTCTCATTATTAATAAAAACCCGTTATCTCTGAAAATAATATTTATTTTTGGTTTTTATTGAATTTAAAAAAAATATTCAGCTAGAGTATTCTGCTGTCTATAATAGAACGGATAGCAAATAATTTATTGTCTTATTATTTTCTTATCTTTATATTATTTATATTAATTAAATCAATAAAAAGTTTTATTTCCTCGAATATTTTAAATTTTCGTACTAGGTCACATAAGATATAGTAAAGCGTTAAAAAGCCCAAGTCACTTTACGAAATTTTTAAATAAAAAAAAAATCTCTTTATTATTTATCAAACTTTAACCAAATGAAGAACGGAAGAAAATGTTATACTTCCATTAGTCATTTCAAAGAGTATATAATTAAAATATGTCGCTTAGAGCTTTTCACACTCGAACAGCGATCTGTATATGAACTCAAATACTGTTATAAAATTTTTCTTAAATACAATTTTGCAACAAAACGTACGTAGATATGATTACATCAACTTACCTGCACTTGTATAGTTGAACTATCAAAGGATGCAAATAGCATTGGCATAATATCCGTTGTGACATCCTCTGTTGGTGTTTTTTCAATAATCAAATGTAAATTCTCCAGTAAAGTAACAGTTGCTTGTATAGATTTAGGTCCATTTAGAATGATTCTAAAATTAAAAAAAAAAAAATGGTATGAAAAATTTACATAAGTAAAATGTTTAAAAAAATATTGATTTAAATGTAGATAGATTTTATATTTTTATACAATATTTAAATGCAAATGATATGAGGGAGTATGGATTGGAATACATATAAAAAAATAATGATTATGCAAACGTTAGTTAGAATAATATATAAAAAAATATTAAAATTTTTATGGTTTTAGGTGAATAACCAGAAAATTTTATTTATATTAATTAAAATTATATTTGTATTAATATAAAAATATATTTATTATTATTAATTAAAGGTTTTGTTCGGCATCTGATTGAATTTCAATGGATATTATTTTCACTTTGAAATGGAAATAATATTCACTGTTTTATTTTCTGGATGTAGCGAATAGTGGCTGCCTTGGCGGTCTCCGGCCGGGCTTGAAAATTTTTTCTTCGGTCTGCCATAAGGATTTTCCTGATAGGATGCTGAAGGCAAGCCAAGCAAAAAGTCATTACTCAGCGAAGCCACTATTCGACATAATCACAAAATTACTTCCCTAATTGATATTTGATTATTTATATACTTTTCTTTTTTTTTGCGTGTTCGCCTGAAACGCTAACATCTTAGAAGATTTAAAAATAAACTAAAAAATTTTTCTTGATTGGCTGCTACTTTTATTATGAAATACGTTCATGTGATCGTTCAATAACACTGGTCTGCAAAGAAAATGTACTTTAAAAAAGAACGCACGGTGTCATGGGACACCGGGTAAGAATGAAATTCATGTCCCCTATCGGCTTGGCCTGCTACTTTTGGCCTGTTGCTATCGTTTTGAATTGTCGTTACACACAAAAAAAAATGTAAAATCAACATGACGCAATTGTGATTTGAAATCATATTAAATTTACATGAAATAATTTGTCGTTTAAGTGTGTTAATGTTTATTTGCTTTGTTCATTGCTACAGTTCACTGTTGTGCTCAGTTGTGTGACTTGTTGTTGTTTATTCTTACATGTGTCAGCTATGTAGATGACAAAAAATGAATTACCAGCGAAAATTTACTGCTGCTGGTTTAAAGTTACCATTGTTTCATATTAATTTTATATGAAAAATTATTAATCTAACCTTAAGTCTTTTGATTTTAAATTTTCACTGTTAAAATAACTTTGTTATAAAGGTTACATTTCATTTTAAATCAACATGGCTATAACTTTAATTTCAAATAAGTTTTATGAATAAAAATGAAATTCATTTTACATACAATAGGTATTTATTTAGTGTATAGCTAAAGTAAAGTTTGAAGCTGTTGTGGCTGCAGTGGTTAGCGCGTGGCCCATCATGCAAATGGCACGAGCTCAAATTTTAGCTGGGGCAGCCAACAGCAACACAAAGTTTTCTGTTTATGCTAATAACCATCACGTAAGTAAAATAATTACTAATATAGCGACATTAAAGTCATGTTGTTTTAGCTTGATATAACTATAAGTCAACATGATTCTTAGTGTTGTTATAAAATTCAAGTTCTTTTAACTTGAAATGATTTTGATTTCAACATGATTCTTCCTGTTGTGCCAATATCAAATTCACGTTGTTTGAACTCGAAATAACTTTGATTCAACATGATTTTTCGTATTATTTCAGTATCAACTTCAATTTGATTTAACTGTACTGCAATATTAAATCAACATGAAATATAGTTAATTTAAAAGTATAAATGTTCCTTCAAGATTATTGTAAATCATATTGAATTAACATGAAACGCCTATGAAGCAAAATCACTACCAAAAATATGTTAAACTAACCTGGATTTCAACTATTTTACATTGAACTTTTTCTGTGTGCCTGTATTTGTTACCAGTATTCGTTACACGTACTTGCTTGTTAGATGTATTTTTTTATACCATATACATATAGTACATATATATCTTTTTTCTTTTGTGCGATTTTTGTTTGTTATTGGGGACTTTAAATTTTAGCGTATATTTTCGTTTTAGGGTTTTATTGAATTCGAGCATTTTTCGGCTATTTTTTTAGTTTTGGTATTTTTTTCATTTTGGTGCTTTTTTCGTTTTAGCGTTTTTTTCATTTTCACGATTTTTTTGTTGTTTTGGCCATATTATCATTTTGGTAATTTTTTAGTTTTAGCGTTTTTTTTGTTTTGGTTATTTTTTTAGATTTTTTTTTGCGTTGTTGGCGATATTTTTAGTTTTACCGATTAATTTTCGTTTTGGTAGTTTTTTTTCGTTTTGGTGCTTTTTTCGTTTTGGCGCTTTTTCCGTTTCAGCGGTTTTTGCATTTGTTGGATTTTGGTGTTTCTAGTTTTTTTTGCGTTTTTCTCTTTTTTCTCTTTGCTTTGACATTTCTTTCGTTGTGGTGCTTTTTTCGTTTTAGCACTTTTTTATTTTCGCGATTTTTTCGTTTTGGCAATGTTTTTAATTTTGAAATTTTTTTTTTAGTTTTAGTGCTATTTTCGTTTAGACAATTTTTTTTAGTTTTTTATTTGGTTTATTTGGCTTTGGCAATTTTTTCCTTTTGGGTGCTAATTTTCGTTTCAGCGCTTTTTTTATTTTCGCGGTTTTTTCGTTTTGGCTATTTTGTAATTTTTGGGGTTTTTTCTTTTGTTTTTTGTTTTTGGCGATTTTTTTTCGTCTTGGCAATTTTGTTCGTTTTGGTGATTTTTTGTTTGTTTTTGCGATTTACTTTTCGGGTTGTTCCTTGGATTATCTGAAGGGATACCCTTTAATTATTAATTTACCCTTTTAATTGTTACGGTTCATAAAATGCAGCTTAATTTAAAAATTAATTTTTTAATGCATTGTTTTGTTAGACATTGTACATTTTAG
This sequence comes from Panzeria rudis, assembly GCA_956483635.1. NCBI lineage: Eukaryota > Metazoa > Arthropoda > Insecta > Diptera > Tachinidae > Panzeria > Panzeria rudis. Next base: position 153,396,452 of record OY101448.1, on the reverse strand, counting down.
GCTTCAATTTAAAGTTTTAACTTTTAAGACCGAGCGATAGCAGAATACTGAATAATAAGGATTTGAAAATGGTTTTTATTAAATTGAAGGCAATTTCCTTACAACACTACCCTAATGTTTAGTTTTATAAACAAAACGAAAATTTTAGTCCGTAACATAAAACAAATTTTCAGGATCTCTTCATTTTTTGCTCTACCAAAAAAATGGATTTTAGCATATACAATTTTAGCATATGCAATATACACACAATTATCATTATCTCTTTTTTATTATCACAATCCTTTTCAAATCCTGTCCATTAAAACTAATATGATTCAAACTTGATATTGTATAACAGCTCAAACATTCAGGTGTTAAATAGCTAAATGCTCTTTATTATTTCTATTTATCGCATAAATGTATTTAGATTATTATTTAAGCAGCTATTTGCAATTTGAATAGTAAAACAAAAGCTAAAAGCAGATGATAGAAAATTGTCACCATATTTGTGTTTTAAACTATACTAATATTGCATAATTATCAATTAAGCAATTTAATTGCGGTTGACTCACTTCATTGTTGGTGCCATAACAGCTTCATATTCAGCTTTGGAAGAATCCTGCAGAAGGGTGAGAACGGGATGCAAAACTGCTGCCAACACTTCGCCATTGCTAATTTCTGATTGCAGCATAGGCCAGAGATTTTGCCACCATAATTTCTGCAATTAAATAAAAGAATATATGAGGCAAGCAAACTAAAAGAACATAGAAAAAAAAATGAAAAACAAAGATAGAGAAGTGCTGAAAATGCTTTCAATTAACAAAATGATTAGATCAAGCAAAGAAAAGTAATATTTTCTTTATCTAATTTCTTCCAAAAATCATTAATTGTACAACCCAACATACTTTTATGGTTTAACAAAAGTTTTCTATAAATGTTTAAATATTTAAAATGTTTTTGCATTAGTTAAACAAAATAATTTCTTTTCCTCTAGTTTAGAACAGCACTACTCTTTCTTTTCCGTCTTAATATTAATGGACGCTAAAATAGCATACCATCGTTAAATTATTCCAACTTGATGCTTCTCAGGTGCTACTTAACTGATGACATAACTTATTTATTACATGGTGTGTTTTATAAGATGGTTTGTTACATGTGACATTTCAATGAAAAGGAAATTATGTTCCGTTTTTAGTAATGCACATAACTTTTTACAATTTTAATAGAGTTTTGTTGAAATGAATGAAAGAAATAAAATAAAATAGAAATAAAAATTTTGTATTTTTTTACACATGTCACATTTTAAGTGAAACGATGAAAGCAAAAAGTTCGATGTCTAAAACTTTAGGTCATCGTTTGCTGAAAGATCGTACTAACTTAAAAAAGGGGCCACTTTTTTCATAAACTCAGCATATTATGAAAAAATTTTAGTTTTTCATACTATAATGTTAAAAAAAAGTATTTATTTATTTAGCATTTTTACTTGCTGTCCCGGTAGACCTTTCCACGAAAATGTCCGTATACATAAATATTTAAAATATTTTAAATTAAGTTCCTTAAACATGTCAACCAACCACTTTAGAAATCTTCAAACGTAATTAACTATTTATTCCTTGCCAGAATTATATCATTATACCCTTGACAACCAAATAAATTAATATTTTTTGTTTTCAAAGATATAATTAAGTAAATTAAATAAGAAGGGCATGAAAACTTGCGGCCATGATAACAATTATCTTTTCTTTCTTTTTGGTTTTGTTAAAATTTTGTACTTAACGAAAATCTGAAAATAGCAGCTGAGCTAAAAATTGCTTTGAAATAATTTCGCTGTATTATCGATTTATTGTTTGCGTCTGTTTTTTGGGGTTAAAGGGAAAAAAGAAATAGCGTTGTAATCAACGTTTGTATAAACGTATGCTCGAGTGTGAGCAGGTGTTCTTGTTAGTACAGGAGTAAATTTTTTGCTTCTATGGATATTATACACTTCAAAATTACTGTAGGAAAAAAAAGGAAAAAGTTTATTGAAGAAAAATTCATTAGGATATAGAAGAATTTTAGGTGCCTTATAAGGAACTTCATACTGTTAGACATTGAATCGACAATAAAGGTAAAGTTTAACGCATTTTGCACAAAGTTATAGCGAGTCATCATAGGAAATCTTGGTAGTCTTAAGCTTAAGTTATAACATTAGCGCTAGGTCTTTATGTAAAACACCACGATAAACATTTTTGTGAAATATTTTAACCCTCCAAGTCTTCGTTACATGGGTCTTTTTGTATCTTTTTTAGAAAACTGGCCAAACCTTCCCTTCAGCGGTGATATATTTGTTATAAGATTTTATTATAGATCTTCAAAGCCACCCAAGCTTCATATTCAAATTGAACGACAGAAATCATTCAAAATTTTAAATATCTTTAAGTGCTGATTTCGAACTTATATATTTACAATTTGTATTTGGCATAGAAAATCTTCTAAATCTTACGTTTAAAGCACTCCATACACGTTTCAATTCAATTGTCAATTGAGTCTTTCAATTGAATTGATTCTTGGCCGGCCACACACTTCATAAACTGAATTGAAAGATTTTGTTTCAACTTTCAAATTTATTAAATAAAAGACAACTTTAACAATAATCAATGTTTTATTTGCAAAAGAAAACTAAAAAACATAAATTTTGACAGCTGATCAAGAGACTGGAACATACACAGCACAATCGAATTGAAAGACTTACTAGCCAACTTGAAAAAAAATCAAAATCTTTTGATTTTTCTTCAACCAACTCGACAACTGCCAAGCTAATCAATTGACAAAACTATACACGCCTTGATTTGGACAACAACCGACTCAGTTGCCAATTGAGTTGAAATGTTTATGGGGTGCATAAGATATAAGATGTGTTTAGAACTTTTATGTAAAACTCCACGAGAAACGTTTTAGTGAAACACTTTAACACTCTAACTTTTCGTTGTATGGGTCTTTTTTAACCCTTTCTTAAAAAGTGACAACAAATCCCTTTCAGCGGCAATATAGCGAGCTTATATGTTCAACAAAAATATTTGCAATGAAATTCTACTATAGGTGTTTAAAGACATTCCAGTTCCATACTTAACTTGAATGTCAGAAATCCTTCAAAGCTTAAAATGTGTTTAAGGGCTTTTGTCGTACTTACACAGAAAAAAATATCATCAAACTGCAACTAACAATTTCAATTGTTAATATGTAATTTAAATTCAAACATATATTTTGTTAATACAACAAATTTAGTTGTTGATACGACAAACACAGACATTTTTTTAAAACAAACTGAACTAACCAAATTTTTTGTTATGTATTGTGAAAAAAATGAACAATCATCATTATTGATATAACAAATAAGTGCGCACACTTAAATGAAACAAAGCAAATCAAGAAATTTTTTTCAACAAACTGAACTAACCAAATTTTTTGTTAAGTATTGTGAAAAAATTAACAATCACCATTGTTGATATAACAAATGAACACACACACGTAGATGAAACAAAAAAAATCACGTTTTGTGTGTATTCATTATTTGCGTATTTAATAACGAATTTCTCTGTAGCTGAGAGGTAAGAACGTTAGTCTATTAGTCCAGAGATAGCCGGTTCGATTCCGCCCAAACACATTTAGTGTTTTCCGCAGACAAGCAAACAGTCGCTTCGAGGATTGTGAGTGTATAAAAAAATATTGTTAATACAACAATTATGATAGTTAAAATTTGTTTGGAAAATCAACAATTCAGATTGTTGATATAACAATAATCTTAATTGAAATAAATTTGAAATCAACAAAAAAATTAAAAATAAATTTTTTCTGAGTTTCCTTTAACTTACAATTTCGTAATTGTATTTAAAAAAATCGTTGTAGGTTCAAAATCAATTAATTATTTAATTGATATAACAAAAAAATTAATTGTATTTACAAAATTTTTTGTGTCTGTGTAGGATGGTATTTATTTAGTGTATATATAAAGTAAAGTTTGATGCTGTTGTGGCTGCACTGGTTAGCGCGTGGACTATCATGCAAGTGGCACGAGTTCAATTCTTGGCTGGGGCAGCCAACTACACCACAAAGTTTTCTGTTGCCTATGCTAATAAACATCATGCAAATAAAATAATTAATAAAATAGCTACATTAAAGTCATGTTGTTTCAGCTTGATACCAATATAATTCAACATGATTCTTAGTGTTGTTATCTAATTCACGTTGTTTCAACTTGAAGTAACTTGGATTCAACATGATTTTTCTTGTTGTTTCAACATCAGTTTCACGTTGTTTCAACTTGAAATAACTTTGATTCAACATGATTCTTCGTACTATTTCAGTAATAACTTCATTTTGATTTAACTGTACTGGTATATTAAATCAACATGAAAGATAGTTATTTCAAACGGAAAAATATTCCTGCAAAATTATTGTAAATCATGTCGAATTAACATGAAACAACGATGATGCAAAATCACTATCGTTAAATTGACCTGGTTTTCGATGGTTTTACTATGCAAATTTTTGTGTGTGCATTTGGACTCTCTGGGTTATATTCACTTAATTGCTAATAAAATCAACATTTATTTATTGATTTTCATGATATGTGGCTTGTTGTGTTTGTAAGATGCCTGTCCTTAAGAAAACTATTCAAAAGGTTTTTTTTTGCAGTTTTAAATTTCTTATATTTTAATAGAAAGAAAAAAAATTTTAATTTTGCACGAAAAAGTATTATTATTCCGTACTAATTTGTAAAAGCTTTGATGAAATTAAAAAGTTATATAAGATAAAGCATCCACTTTCATAAGTGGTAAAATTGAACAAGAACGCTGATGAGACGGTGTAGCGGCCTGTCGAAATCAGTAGTACTGATCTGTTCAGCTAATCTGGTTTGAATATTTCAACACTCCACTCTTAATAAAAATAATTTGAATTTACATTAATTCAAATATTGAACTAAAAAACCAAAATAATAAAATTTGTGACTTATACCTATTCAGTTCAAAATACAAATTACTTAAAAATATATGAGACAAGTTTGAAGCTAATTTTATCGTGCATATTTTGGCGTTTTTTTTAATATCCAAATCGGTCATACCATTCTCGAGTTACGGTGAAATATACTGATGTATCTAACGTAAATATTAGTCAGCCCGAGAGATTGAGAGAAACAAATTTGTTTTCCTATGTTTCGCCCAAAGAGATATTAACAGATACTGATGTCGTACAATAAGTACTTATGGTATAAACAGGCGAATTTGTCATGCAAAACGAAGTTTGTTCGCAATTAGTCGGCTATTTAAAACGAACATCAAAATAGACAACAAAAACAGCAATAAGAAAACACATCACTGTGCTGTACCTATCAACAAGCATTAACTCTTATTGTAAGCTAGCAATGAATTTGCACGTGAAATGTATGTGATTGTGTTTTATACAGGGCCTGAAACCGAACCCGAACCTGAACCCAAACGGGTTCAGGTTCGCTGTTTCAGCAAGGTTCGGATTCAAAAATATAAAAAATAGAGAAATATTTAATAGAAGAATAATAAAAAACATTACATTTCTTGCATGCAAAAAAAAAATTAAAAACAAAATCAAAATAAAATAACGACTAAGGCAAATCATACCAGGTGGCAGCAACCCGACACCTGACTATTTCTTGCAATTTTTAAAAGTGCCGAATGGTTGCCAACATTTTTGCTTTTTCTTGTTCTGTGTATTTCTAGTAATTTCTAATTTTAAGTATATTTTCTTATGTAAATTTTTTCTTATGTAACGTACGTTACAGAGTTGAAAAAAGTTTTTTTGAAACTAATGGGGTGATTATGTATGCCAACCGAACTTCAGTTGCGTTCCCAGTCCGCAACTGGTAATTTGTGGTTACCAGAAAAGCACTAAAAAGAAACTGAAACTTTCAGCTCTCAGTAGCCAGTTGCCATCCGTAATATGATTTTTAGCAGCTGGCAACCCAACTGAAGTTCGGTTGCCATCGATAATCGACCCATAAATAACTTGAATTTAATTAAATTAAAAAAATAATGGCCTTTATTACGGTTGTCGTAGTCGTAGTCGAAATTAGACGACTCCAATCTAAAGCATATAGCGAGCGTTGCCACATTTGATCGATTTCGTCACGACTATGGCAACGGGAATAAGGCTGAATATATTGGGTAGTATGAATAAAAAACACAAAGATCCGGAAATTATTCAATATAAAACTAAGCATTTTTTTGGTTTTAATACAAATTTTGAAGTAAAACGCAAATATATTTTTTATTCATACCACACCCGAACCCGAACCTGAACCCATTTTTTTCATGGTTTCAGTCCCTGGTTTTATATGTACGAAACATACGCACACACATTATCTGTTGTACTAACAATTATTGTAAAATATCTGTGGTACAACAGATATTTTAAAACAAAAATCATGCAAATTTCTTATCCATTGCAAAATACTTAGGGAATTCACAACAGCGTTCTAAAATGTGTCTTAATATAGCGACGTTTTAATTTTAGTCTTTTATTATGGGTTGGCAAGTTTGTTGTTTTTGTTTTGTGTGTAAATGAAATTTACCACCGGATGACAAGTTTAAAAGTCCAAGAAGCATGTTTTTTTCAATGCGGCAATATTTTAAATAAAGAATTTGTGTGTGGTTTAACTGTGTTGGTGTTTTTGGATTGTTGATAGCTACCAAGCACTAACGTGCTTGTGTTGTTGTTTTGTTTGTTGTGTATTTTGAGTTCGTGTTCTATAAATGTAAATAGTGAGAAATATTCGGCAAACTTCGTTGTTATTTTTATTACTTTAATGCGCTGTGCTTTGTATCTTTGCTCACAATGAAATTTTAAGGTGTAACGATATTGCTATTTCCAAATTTTAAGATACACATTGTGAATTCCCTAACTATGTTACTCTTATTGTTTAGTACACGTAGAATGTGTGCGTGGAATAAAATCATACAATATCAGTTACACTCATTCCATCATTTATACTTATTGTAACAGGTATGTATCTGTTATATCTGTTTTAGCAATACTTTGTGGTATAGTGGTGCACGTCTTTAGTCTGTACGTGAGTGAATAAAACTGAAAACGGATATTAATTTTGTCCATTAAACTTTCTTTATTCCACATATGTTTATTAAAAGTATATTTTCTCTGTAGACCAGTGCTATTTTAGGCATATGGTTTAGGTATGTAAAACCAATAAATAACAAAACTTTGGCAGATTTCAAAGTGCGGTAGTTTTATTACATTTTTCTTAATCTATGTAAGATTACGCAAATTTTGATAAACTGTGAAGTTATTGAAAAAACTTCTAAACTAATTTCCTCTTTTGATATTTCTGTATAGAGTTAATTTACTCATTTTAATGAGAAGCGCAAAATTTTAATATTTTGTTTGCAATTGAATGCCATAATTTTATAAAATTTGTACACAAAATTATGTGCTTCAGAAATAAAAAAAGATTTTTTTCTAAAAATTCTTTTTTCTTCCACCAGGTTGTAAACGGATGGAAAATACAAGATTTACGTTATGTGGTGCAAAGTGTTTTAGTGCTGCTGCTAGTGTTGCTGTTGTTGGTTTTGTTTTAATTTAACATTTTTGCTGCTTCTGTTTTAATATCCTGTTGTAGCGAAATTAAATCCTTTCCCTTTTTTTTGCTTCTTACTTTCAAAATGTGTAGGTTTTTATATGAACATGAAAATATTAAGTGTGTAAATGTGTGCTCACTTGCTTTCTTTTATTTTTATTTATTTTTTTGATGTTAATAATTTCTTCTTGTGTTCATTTATTTTTCTTTCCCGCCTTTTTCATTTTTATGGTTTTTATTTTAGCAATTTACCTTAGGTATCAGCGGCATGCTTTCCATTAATGTGACTTTGTAAAATTGAGATTTTTGTGATGTATCCTTCATGTTAACCACATCGAGGAACTTAAGGGCATTTACCGCCGGATCACTGAAATTAATTATATATTAGGGGAGTGGGAGAGAGACAGAGAGAGAGAGAGAGAGAGAGAGAAAAAATGAAAACATAAAAATAATATTTGTTAGAATTTCATTTTACAATTTAATTTGTGTAGTTAAACAATGTTCATACATACTACATACATATAAATACATGTGTTGTAATATATGTATTTATGTACGAACAAATGTATGTAAACATTATAATAATGCATATGATCCCAGCAAAAAATACTGCTTCTGTCGCAGCAGCTTCATAAGAAATAGTCTGCGGTCAAGCAATTACAAATTGCATGAGCAAAAACTTTCTCTGGATGACAAATTTGTTTCTTTTGTAAAGCGATATTTCTGTGGTTCTCTTGAATAAGCGAGTATGTCTAAAAACCAATTTTTTCTGAAGAGCCGAAATACTTTATTTTTAATACTACGGACTCTGTGTAATTTTTATCAAACTTTTTTTGGACAGTCATGTAAATATATGTGGTAGAAAGTTTGTGTAAAAATTTCAGGCAAAAATTTCCTAAGGTTAAGATCCTAGAGAATAATTAAAATAACAATTTGCCAAGGACACTAAAAGTGTGTTTAGAAAAAAGCTTATGTCGATAACAGTTGTTTACATTGAACTAATTCAGGCACACACAATTTTTTTACTTAAAAATTGATTGTGCACAAGTCACTAACTGAACAATAACAAAGAAATATTTCGGAAATGTGTTCAAAAGTAATAACGCATGTGGCTATGTGTTTTTTTTTCAACGGCAATAAATTGCCAGCACGCAATTGTAAGTCGCTTTTGTTCATTAGAGCTGAAAAATAATTGAATGAATTAAGAAAGTTACATTGTTTTTAGAAAAAATATTTCGGAACGGGTTCTTGTTATTAGCGAAATGTTTGATCCATGTAAAAGAGCATATAAAATAATGTAATTTGGCATCATTAACTCAAAATTGACAAAAAATCTGCGCTTATTCAAGAAAACCACATATTTATTTGCCTTACACTAGAGCACCGAGTACAAGGCAAAAACTTCTCTGGTATATACAAACATATCTCATGTATTGAGCAAAACTAGCAAAAACTTTGAGACACTTTTTTAATTTTATTAGCTTTTTTTAATATGATTATTTCGAACTTCTTTGGGCTAAGATTCGTAGCGTTATATTCAGAAAGAATTAAGGCATGCATGAGGGACAAATTAACATCAATTTAATTTTTAAACGTACACAGCAGAGCATAACAACACTGCTTTCGGAAGCTGCTCTTTTAAATGTGATTTCAATTTCTGCATATACAAACTTTTCGAGCAAATTGCATTCGAGAATTAAATTAATTAAGTAAATGTTAACTTACTGTTTTACCACAGCAATACACAGTATTACCGTTGGTTGGCGGCTTTAATAAAAATTGAGTTAGAAAAAATTCTTTCACTTATCGCAAATAATAGAGAAATCGAAAGTAATCTATAATAGATAATATCCTATTTCTCTTCTTTTTTCCTAGTTTTCTCTAAACATATAAAATCTTCCATTTTGCTGTCAGTGTCCTGTTTTTTAAGTTTTCAACACTTCTAATAGTTTCAGGTAGTGCTGCAAAATGCTCTCATATTATTGTTTATTTTCTTATATTCTTATTTTTCATATGAAAAATTTATGTTTATATACTAAAACACGGCAACGTTGTTGAGAGAATGAGTTACTCAAAACTGAGAGCATTAGAAAAACGCTCTCGTTTTTGAAATATCAGTAAATATCTGTTTATTTAGTTAATTTTTCACTTATACCTTCGGCCAAAACGTACACATCGCGAACACAGTATTGGTTTAGCCCATATGCCAAAAAGTTGGAATGGAGAAAAACAACAAAGAAGATTTACATATAGTTTTCTCAAAAATATATCCGATAGAATTTTCTTGTATTCTCACCACTACTTTCGGCATATGTGTGGAAGAAAAATTTAAATTTTTGTGAACTTTCACCAATCCGATTAGAAATTAATATCTTTTTATTGAAAGTAAAATATCTTGTTTTGTGCTCCAGTAGCCACTTTTTTATTTTATTTGTAAAAAGTAGCTTTTGTTGCTCCATGTGTATACTACTACTGTGTATTGAGTAACTTGTAGGGTTTCTAATTTCCCGGACTTTTTTTATTCCCGGGAAACGGGAAATAAAATTTCTTATTCCTGGTATTCCCGGAATTTTTGCAAATTAATGATTTGAATTAAAAAATTGTATATCTCAAATACTCCTGAGATGTGCACCAACCCTAAGTTATACATGTTATAACTAGGGATGTAATGAATACCGATACCGATACCGATATATCGGCGATACTTTAGATTTTCCGATACATCGGTATCGGCGATACTTTTAAAAATTTTTTCAGAGTTTTTTTTAACAAATAATTTATTTATGTTCAATTTTACCATGAATTAAATTCACTTCGTTATTTTTTAAATCTTATTAATATCAATTTTAAAAATTAATAATATTTTATGCTGTTATTTTGTAAAAAAAGTTATTTATTTTTTGTTAATTTTACCATGAATTCAAATTCAAGTCGTTGTTTTTAAAATCTTATTCCAGCAAAAAAATACACTCCAAAGAAGTCATGAAAATGTATAATTCGCGATCTGGAAGTACATATTGCAAATTTGGATAACTTTTAATTAGTTTTAAATATCCTTGCCACTGCAATTACCAATAACCGAATTGGAAGCGATGCTAGGACAAATTTCTTTTTCGGTGTTCTATAATGATTTTTCAAGGAAAAAGGATAAAAAATTACCCATTTGCACAATTTTTTTTTATCCGAATTTAAACTCAAAACTCTATTTTCATGTAAATTTAAGTGAATAAATATTAACTTAGAATACTTTTAATAATTAAGCTATTAAGTTATTTAGAAGAATATTAGTTGATAAATGTTCTTTAAAAAATTTATTTTTTAAAAAGCATGGCGAGTATTTTTTAAAATTATAAAGGAATTAAAAATTTTTTCTTGCTTTTCTACTAATTATCTGCATATTTTTAATATAGATTTTTTGGAAGCAAAGAAAATGTAGCTCCTTAAAAATTACTTCCAATTTTTTTATACTGGGTTAAAATCAATTTTAAATATTCTTTCTTACAATGTAATTTTGTATAATAAAAAATTGCACTTGAGTTTTGTGGATCTAAACTTGAACTCAATTTCAATATTCGTATCGGTATCGGAATCGGTATCGGCGATATTTATTTTTAAATATCGGTATCGGTATCGGATCGGCAAAACGGCGTATCGTTACATCCCTAGTTATAACGGTCTATATTATACAGGCACATATCGATCCTTTATTGGAACGTACTTATATCTCGAAAGAGTTAAGCTTGGAAAGGAACGTACTTATATCTCGAAAAATTAAGCTTGGAAAAGTGCAAATGTTGGCAGATATATGGCCGATATCAGCCGTTTAATGGCTATAACTTCGGTTTATATTAAGATACATTTCTGACTTTTTTTTACATATAAAGAAGGCATTAAGAAGCACTGTCTGTTTCTTCAGTAACAAAATTTTTTTTTTAAGATATCACTACGTTGCAATAAAGGATCGATATTAAGATACCGTATTTATTTAACGCTTTCTACGACTATCTTTTTAATATCTGATATAACTTCTTGTTGTACTTTTTCCACAAAGGAATAAAAAAGATTAAAAGCCATGTGAAATATTTTATTTTTTTACTCTATATTGCGATGAGGAAGGAAAACTGTTCGCATTTGTATGTGGCTTACGTTGCAGTGCGAAAGCATTTCTTTCGTTTCGAAGTACAGAGTAACCCCTCTGATTGTGTAACAAAACAATAGCAGTGTAAAATCCATAAAAGTTAAATTGAGTTTCCCGAAAATTCCCGAAGAAAATTTCCCGGGATTCGTTTCAAAAAAATTACCGGGATTTCCCGGGAAACCAGGAACAATTTCGCAAAACAATATTTGGATTCTGACAGAAGGTATTCAAAATATATACACCCCATACTTAACTCAATTTTTCTTTAAATGGTCGGTGGGCCAAAACAAGACTGAGGTCGCGATATTTTGTCGTTTTTTAAAGACTTAATAATTCGGAACCATTTTCCTTCTTCTTGCATATTCAAGAAAATACTGAAGATGGCACATAGCCGAAACCAATCTGTTTATCAACCAAGTTTGACGTAAGATAACGAAAATCGTTCCAAATTCAAATCGTTCCAAATTCAAACAAACCCCGTCACTATCAAAAATTTTGAAATAGTGCTGCAATTGTACCAACTTTTGCATCCCTGATTCAATATCAATTTGTATGGAAAAAGTCGTCACGACTCAGTTCTGTTTAATCATTAATGATGAAACAGAATTAGGTATTGACGAACTTTTTCATAAAAAGCAGTCATGAAATATAAAATACATATTTTATTTTGAGAACGTTTTTTCTCACGCTCCCAGTTTTACTCAATCATTCTCTCAACAATGTTGCCGTGTTTTAACAAAATTTCATATATTTTTCATAAGAAAAATAAAAACAAAACAAAATAAATAATAATATGAGATCATTTTGAAGCTACTGCCTGCCGTCGATTTAATGTCATGCCTGTTTATATGACAGCGTTCTTGCCTGATGTTGAAGACTTAGTTCAGTTTAATAATTTAATGGTAAAATGGTCGGTTTTTGCTTAATGTTATACTATTTAATTTTTAGACTCCTATCCACAACGTGCCATAACGAGCATAGTTCTAATAAAACCAATAAAAATGCAATACATTTACTATTTACAAGTTAAGATATTTTGCTGGGATTTATTTACGTTTTTTAATTAACTAATATACACCAACTGTCATAAATGCTAATAATAAAAATTTTATGATTAAATACCAAAAACTAATGTACGGCTGTATGAAGTATATTTGCATGTATATGTTTGTTTTTAGCACATGTATAGTATTTTAGGGGCTATTACATATTACGTAACGCTCCAAGCGGGCGGGGTTGGTAGGGGGTCAAGACTTGTTACGGATTAAATAATTTATACTGAACATTTTGTAACTAGCGGTATGCAGGGGGGAGTAAAAACTCTAAAAGTAGCGTTACGTAATATGTGAATAGCCCCTTCTATACATATACGTATGTATTTACATTATTTTAAATTTAACTTGTTATTGCCATGTTTGCGTATGGAAGTTTTGTTTAAAAATACATTTAAAATCTTTTTTGTTTGTTGGTACAGCACTCAGGGGATGACCCCTACTTATGCAGTGAAATGTGCCGGAACTAGGAAAATTGGTTATGGGAAGGAATATAGAGGTAATAGTGTTTGTGTACATTCGACTTGAACTTTCCCACACTGAAAGTTACTGGAAAGACCTCTGCGGGGAGTTTATTCCACATACGAACTGTTCAGACAAAGTACAAATTCTCTCTGTAATGCGTAGTGCGGTTCATTGGCAGATCGACCACAAATGGATGAACTCTTAATGAAAAATGTGTTGTATGCAAAGAAGATCGGGTTTCGGGAAAAAGATCCCGGATTTCATTAGAGCACATTCAATTGTAGTAGCGATAGAATAGCGAAACACACCGCACATTACGTCGATGCTTCAGTGAGTCAATAGAGTTGACTAACCTACTGTCCCCGATAAGCTTTTTCGCACTCTCCCGTACGCGGTCGAGTAACTTGAAAATAGTCTTTAAAGCAGCGGCCATACATCGCGAACACAGGCCTGGGATTCGGTATTAGATAATAGATCCAACTCGTCGCATTGAGATACCTAATCAGGTCACCCAGACCTATCCCTGATAGCTCTGAAAGTTCGTCTAGTATGCTGTTGCCCAAGAATTTATGTCTCGAGAGGTGCAAGGCCAGGCATTCGCAAAGAAAATTCTTCTTTGCTTTAATTCCGGCAACTACGGCAGAACGCATTGTAGGAGAGACCTATCCTGCTAGCATGTCTGCCGATTGCCCAGTACCACGTCACTACTGCGACGAGCCTCGAGATGTCCCTACAGTTTCTGTTAATTAGTTGTGTTGTGCGCTTATCGTTGTAGCAAGGCCACATTTTCTTAGATACCTTACACGTGCTCAACTTGCACCAACTATCTTCAGCTTTCTGCCGGTAATATTTGAGAATGGAATTTCTAATAGTGCCAAACGGCATGGCTACCGATTCAGTAGTGGAGACGTCCATGGCAGATCCAGCCCTGGCCAGCCCATCCGCCTGTTCGTTGCCCGGGAAGTGGCTATGTGCAGGAACCCAGATGAGGCTGACGTCAGTCTGACCACCTAATCTGGATAACACGTCTTTGCACTTGCTAACTAGAGTAGAAAAAGTAGTGTGTGACCTAATAGCATAACTGGCATACTATATCATTGAAAATATTTAAACATGATACGAATTCTTTTATAGCAAATTCGCGTAGTATAGCAGAAAAATGATGGTAGCGCAAAGAGTACCTCCAGTACAAGTAATTATTAATTATCGTATATTTGATATACTATGTCAGTGAGAGTCTATAAATTAGATGTAAATTACTTTATAGTTCATGCGTGAATTAAAAACAAAACTGGCAGTGTATGAGCGGGGGAGGGGTACCTCTCATACAAAGTAATTCTTAAATATCGCATGTCTGGAATACTATACCAGTGAGAGTCTCCAAACTTGGTGTAAATTCCGTTATAGCAAATCCGCGTAGTCCAGCAGAAAAGTGTTGGCGTAGGAACAGGGGAAGAAGCTTCTCCCATACAAAGTAATCATTAAGTATCGGATATTTAGTATACTATATATGTTAAAGAAATTTAAATATACCTTAAAAGTGTGATTTTCTTTATGGTCAATGGGAGTAATCCAACAGAAAACTGGTGGGGTAGGAGCTGAGGGAACGGCACCTTCTACACAAATTAATTCTCAATTCTCTTGTATTTGAAAAACTATATTAGAATAAGTCTCTACACTGCATATAATCCATGCAACATTTTACGAAAAAAAAACTTACGTAGTTACTTTTTTCGTATTATATACGAAACTTTCGCACATTCCACGAAAAAAGTTTTAGTCTAGAATTTTATTATTTTACGAAAGTAACGAAAACCATTCGTATTTACAATTAAGAAGTTCTTTTTTTGGGAATTATTAAATTACCAAATTAATATTTTACTTTTAAGTAAAATATTAAATTTTTATTAAAATACATTGAAATTGATTATAGAGGGGTATTAGCTAGTTCCTATGGCCATTTCATTTTGCCTAATGCGAATCGTCAGGGAACCTTTACCCAAAAATCTCATAGAAAAACTAAAGATATTATATTAAACTTCTAATCATAAGAATAAGAAGTTTATAATATCAAAGTTGAAACATGAAAACATTCGTATTTACTTTTTTCGTAGAATGTACAAAACTTTCGTACATATTACGAATTAAATTGAGTCCAGAATTTTATTATTTGACGAAAGTAGCGAAAACTTTTCGTAGTTATTTTTTTTTAATATACGAAACCTTCGTACATATTACGGAAGAAATTTTTACACTAGAATTTTATAGTTTTACGAAAGTAACGAAAACATTTACTTGTACGTTTTTTCGTAAAATATACTAAAATTTCGTACATATTTCGAAATCAATTATGGACTATATAATTTGTTCTTAAAATTGTTGAATCATATAAAATTGGGCGCTAAATGACCCGTATACATATAAGTGTACACAGCGCTACCATTGAAAATTTTCAAAAAAGGGCACAAAATGGAGATTTTGATAATAAAAGGGGCACAAAATTGGGATTTCTGAGAAAAGAAGGGGCAACATTAATAACAAGAAAAATGTAAAAAAGTTGTTTAATTTTTTCGTAAAACACAAAAAATATTTAGTAATATTCTCTAAATATTACCTTAAACTATGAAAGTATTTCGTAAAATGTTGAGAATTACTTGGAAGTCAGTATGTATAGTCCATCGCGAAATTAAGTGGATGGGAGTGGGGGAGGAGTAACTATCATACAAAGTAATATATTTATAACAAAGCTTAAATAGCCGACTTCAAAATATATGAACTAGAAAGTAAAAAATAAAAACTTAAAAAAAAATTAAACCGACTTTAAGATATATGAACTAAAAAGTAAAAAATAACTTAAATATTATCATATGCATTAACGACTTAACTGTTTGCAGTCGGTGCCAAGAAGATTGTCCAACCAATAAAATAACTCCTTTTAGTTATAAAGAGTATCTCTGTTTAATTTTAGGAGTATCAAAACTAACATTTTATATCTTCTGGTAAACAGTATTAAGCCGAACGGAACTAGACAGAATTAGTTTTTCCATTTTAGTTCTTTATTTAACTACTCGTACTTTATTATAAATACATTCTTGAAAATGTTCTTTTATTTATTATTTTTTTGTTTGTTTGATGTTTAATGGTTGGAATTAGTTCAACCAGCACTTTTGTAATTCTTTAAATATTTATTTCTAAAAAGTTTTTTTTTCAGGTAAATGAGCAGTACATATTTATTAGGGTGGCATACATATACTGGTATGCATTCCACATTTGACCCTGCTTGAACGTCATAATGTCAAGAAAGTTTGGGTTCCAGGCCATAAAGACATTCAGGAGAAAGAAATTCCTGGTGAATGCACAAGAAGTGAACGTCAAAGTAGCAGACTCACAAAGATTGATATTTCCTTAGTTGAGCTATCAAATTAAAGAGTGGGCGCTAAGGAAGACGGCAGTCAGGTGGTCCATAATTACCACTTGTGGAATGCCCACGACTCACTTAGTAGAGTTAGAACTAAAGAGCTCCGAACAGTTGGACTCTAATTCGGAATCTTTAAAATTCACTTTGCTATAGGGCGTATGTCGCAACGTCTATTCTTTCCCAATGATGATCACTGAAAGAGCTTCTTCAATGAACACTGAAAGAATTTTCTTCATAAATTCTGGGAATTTCGACAGTAATCCATTGAACATTTTTATTAAAATTCCACCAACGTCACGCTTCTTGAACATAATTTTAATGAAAATTTCACCATATATGTATATGAAATTAGTTCACAGATCCAATTTAATAATTTCGTTAAACAAATAAAGATATTTCATTATTTCAATGAAATTATTTCATTGATTTAATGATATTATTTCATTGTTTTAATAAAATTATTTAATTGTTTTAATGAAATCATTTCGTTGTTTCAATGAAATTATTTCATTGTTTTAATGAAATTATCACATTACTAAGTAGGGTTCATTAACTCAGAATGTTTTGTTGACTATTTTAATTATAAGCTACAAATACGGGCGATAGACTTTAATGCACATCAGAAAAATTTGTAATGTTGATTACCGCTCACAGTATCGAATGAAGACTTTTGATTTCCACTATTTGCTTTACAGGCAACTTCTTAACTAGTTCAGCCAACAGCAATCTTAAAACTATGTACCTTAGAAGCGTAATAAGAAAGAGTACAACAACAACAAGCATACAATAAAATTTTTGTTGTTCGTTTATGGTTGAAAACTTTTGATATTAATAAGGGTATGTGTTTTGTGAAAGAAAATATAATTGTGATCTATTTTATAAGTCATTCATGAAATCAATGAAATTTTTCATCAAAACTATGAAATACGTTTCATTGAAACTTTGTTATCATACAAAATTTACTAGTTTTAAAAGAGAGAGAGAGAGAGAGAGAGAGAGAGAGATAAGCGTTAAAATGCTCACGTTTACTTGATTTTAGAAATGTATAGAAAACAAAAACAGTTATTGAAATATTGTTTTTGTTATCATATAAATTTTCACTACTTCGACAATTTTTTCCCGAATAGCCACTAATATTTATTAAATTTCATCTGCATGTATTGTGAAATATTTCATTAAATTGTGAAAAAAATCTTGTTAGAATCGTTCCGTTGGATTTATGAAGAGACATTTTTCAGTGATGAAGAAGAGGCAGTCCAATATCGTCTCTGTGATTGCCCGGCTCTGCAGAAACGTATCTAGGCAATCATATCCTACAGTAACTTAACTCTCTCAGTGATGCAGCACTGACTGGCGTGTTAGACACTGCGAAAAGTTATGGGTGGTTTTCAGGAACTGTAATACCAGCGATTTAAAGGAATGTAATGGTTATATATAGTCTTCTGGGCATCACAATGGGCCTAATAGCCCCGTAGTAATATTGGTAGCATGCACATAAGCCATATAACCTAACCTTAATATATTACATTATGTTGTCCACTTCAAAATATTATATTTTGGCGAGTTGTACTTAAAGAACTGCTTGTAATATTGAGATACAAATTAATATATTTTGGTTTGCACAATCCTGTTGTATTACACAATAAAATTATCTTTATTTCACGCAAATTGTCTATAGTACTATAGGGTAAAAATGTAAAAAAAAACATTTTTAAAATATTCACTAAAATTATGTATGCAAAAGGTGCCCCTAATACTTTTACCTACACAATTTCATATACAAACACATATAGGAGTACATTATAAATTACACACATACATAACTAAATAGCTATCCAGCGGTAACATTTATGAGGCATTCACTAAACAGGGCTTTTTTTAAAAACTTCTACGACATGAAATAAGATCCAAAACTAATTCTTTTCTGCCGATATACATTCGTTTTCTCTTCTTTTAAGAGTATTCTGTTTTTAGTTTTTTCGGTTTCTTTAATAAAATATGTACTTAAGAAATACTAGTGCCTGCTAAATAAGGCCTTATAAAAGGCCTCTTTACTCTTTCCTTTTGCCGCTGGGTAGTAATCATTCAGACGTAAATAAATATTTTATTTTTACTTACACAAAGTACTTAATCAATTGTAACAGTTGGGCTGTTGGTCTTGCGGTCGGATCTCGATTTACTAGACGTGATGTGGCTTCTTGAAGCGGCACAGGAACTCTGGGCAACATTTTTTGTACATTATCATCCAGCTGAAGTGGGTGGTTGCAACACAAATGTTATTTATTTTTATAAACGCAGACAATAGGAAGACGCAAACAAAGAAAACAGAACAAGAGACATTTATTTAAAAGTCATTAGTAATTTGAAAAAGTGTAAAGATAATTGATTAAATAACTTGTAAGGATACGTTTAATATAATGACGATGATAATAAGAAAATGTGTGAATGATAAAAGAAAAAAGTAGAAAAGTTGGAAATGAAAGAAAACATTTTGCCGTGTGACTGTAAAAGTGTTATTTATGTGATTAAAACAAAGACAAAATGCTAGTGACAGGTGTTATGCGGGCGTTTAAATGTAAAACTTATTTTTAAATAAAACAATAATGTTAAATATCAGCACGATTACAATAGAATAAAATTAAAGTTTTATTAAAGAGTATTTCATATAATAAATTTTCTCAGAGCTTTAATTCTAAACTTTAAAGCTTTTTTCTCATATAACAGTCAACTAATATAACTGTAGTTTTTAAAAATAAGCCAATCACTCGATATAATTTTGTTAACAAATTGAAAGAGTTGCAAAGTACTCGTGTATTGCAAATAATAACTAATCCTTTTATAGCAACCAAACCAATTGGTTGTCATGGTACTAATTCTACAGGTGACAGCAATAAACTTTAGATGACATCCAATTACTTAAGCCGCTTATTAGTTATAGCGGAATTTTATTTTAAATGCTTGTTGAGTTAGAAGAGTATTTTAGGGTAAAAATAGATTTCGGACTTTGTTTAAATTTCGTAAGTATCTAAAATTGTAATAAACTGTTGCAGTAGCTGCGTTTTGGAAGTTTGCTCTGCTATTCATTTTAAGGGCAGCTAAATTTCCCCCATTTTGCACATATTCATACTGACTCGACACATGCAATTTTATAATCTTTATGTTTAACATATAAGATGTGTTGAGCATTTTTATGTAAACATCATAAGACAATTTTTGTGGAATATTTTATTTCTTTAGCTCGTTGTTGTATGGGCCTTTTTGTTTCCCTCTTAAAAAAGAGACGAATAACTCCCTTTCAGTGGCGATATAGCAAGCTGAAATGTTCTAAACAAATATGTACCATACAATTTTACTATAGGTCTTTAAGGACACGCTCAAGCTCCAGACAAAAACCAAAATTTTAAAATTCAAAGCCAAATATCTCTAAAAAATATTAAGATATCTTAGTGAAATAAAATTGATTTTTTTTTCATCTTTAAAAGCATTACAACAAGCTAAAATTCATTAAAATCGGATAATATTTGTAAAAGTTACACTCTAAAACATTACTTCACATTTACGATCATATATTGTCTAAATATGTGTTGAAAATTTCTCCTTGTCTAAAATTACATCGATTTTGTAGTTATTTTATTAAAGAAAAAACCTTTCAAATTAAACATATTTAGTCCAAGTGGAAAAAATTTAACATAAAGAATAATACGGCTATGGTAGACTATCAGTCAGGAGGTCGCGGTTCAAACCAGCACACAGCCAATCGCTTTTTTTAGTAAAAACATTTTGTTCAAAAATAAAGCGTGTGTAATTTTAGGTCAATAATAATCTGTAAAGTGCTGCCGACTATTATCGACCTAATTTTCAACAAAAGTGTTTTAGAGTGTATGAGGCCAACAAGACTTTTCATGCCCGAGGTATTCAAATTTGACACCGTGTAGCTCACCGTGTGTTACAACAACGTAGTCCAAATTTTATTTTCCTTAAAGTTTAGGTCATCCTCTATGATTTTTGCGTACATCGTTTTGTAAGCCGATCGTAAGTTTCAAATATACAGATCTTTTACATTTTTTTCGAATTGAAAAAAGCCAGATTAATTATATTAAATATCTCTAATATAATTTGTAAAGAAATTTAAGAAACTCGAAGGCCTTTTTTTTTCTTAAGCCATTAATTTAGAATTTCGTACAAAAATTCACTATTTTCGTCCAATGTAACGTGTATGCCTTAATCGATTTCATATTTCAACTGCAGTAATTTTTCACGAATACATGAATTGAGAAAGCTAAAAAAATTTTTTCCATATTATCAAAGATTGTGCTAAATATCATCGCTGGAGATATTGACGAAATAGAGAAAAAAGTCGAGGCCAAAAACCAAAAATTTTTTTTTTATAGCAAACACAACCCGCAAAGCGATTAGCTTGTCTGCGGAAAACATCCAGGGTCTATGATGGGAATCGAACCCACGATCTCTGGACTGACAGGCTAGCATCGCTACTACTCAGCCACAGGGGCACCCGAATATCTTTGAACATTTTAAATATATCTTAATTAAATAAATTTTATTTTCTTTAGCTATTCATAAACTTTGCAACTGGTTAAATGTCAGAGGTAGCCAGCTTTGACACCCTGTAGCTCACCATGTGCTTGCACAAGCTGGTCCAAGCTTCAGCGTTCTTAAAGCTTAGGTCTTCCTCTATAATTTTTACATGCATCCTTTTTGTAGTCGGATTGCAAGTTTCAAAGATACAGATTTATTATTATTTTTTTCCAATTGGAATTACTGTATGTTGGCTAGCCTGTAGGTGCTGTTTTAAAATTAAATAACTCCGAGCACATTGGTATTGATTTCATAGTTTTTCAGCCAAAGTGATTATATTGACTAAAGTTCGCACCGCACACTGGGGAAGAATCAATATATTTTGGAAATAAATCAGACATTTCTAAACGGATTATCCAGAGGAGTATTGCCGTTTATGTTATGAATATTAACTCTTCAAATTGCCCAAAGCGGAGCGATGAAGCCCTAAAATAGTGCACTCCAGCCATGTAAATTTTTTAACGCTTTTAGCTTTTTTGTTCCTCGTCCGATTTCAAAATTTGTTTGCTTTCCCAGCAAAAATATCCGTCTACCGGAAGCAGGTTTGTAAGGGAGATATTTCGGTACTCTCCCTTACCAACCTGCTTCCTTATTACATGATTTTTGTATGGGATGTCCCACTTGGTAGGTCTGGAGGCATGAGCTTCTTTTTGCGCATCTTAGATGCATTAAACTCATGTCTTTCTTATACACAGAAAAAAAATAAGTTTCGTTTTTGATAACAAAAATCCCGGTATTCAATAATTTTTTTTTTCAAATTTCCTGTGATAAAGAATTCCCCTATATTGATAACAAAATTATTTCAAAATAAAAATATATATATATAAATTAAAAAAAATGTTGACATGGCTGGAATACGAACCCGGACTTTCCGGACGTAAAGCATACACTCTCTAGCTGAGCCATATCCCATTTATTTTTTTATGGGATACAACTTGTTTTAAGTACTTATGTATAAAAAGAAAAGAAATAACCGGCATGGAAAAGAAATACTTACAACGAAATATTTTATTGTGTTAAAGATAAATGTTATTGAAATTCATATTTTTTTTAATAACATGGTTTTATTGAATATAATTCTTGTCTATTTTTTTCTGTGTATGTATATAATTAAAAAAAATTTTGCTCTTTATATCACAATTTCACGTACACTTGGATAAATTTTTTATTTGAAATTATTTTATGTTGTTTTTATATTTACAAACACAATTGGAAACTATATTACACTATAATTTACTTTTATTAAATACTTTTTGCTCGCGTATTGAATCAGGAATCGATCCCACGATCTGCTACCGAGGCATATTTATTATCATACACAATTCAATGGAAGAAAAAAAAAATCAAATTACGAAGTAAATATAACACTCGCATACATATTTGTATCCACATAAGCGAGGGGGATGCACTATAAAAAAGTTTGAGTTGAAAGAAAAAAATTTCGGGCTTAAAACACATAACAAAAACATAAATAGCCGACAACCTTTCTCGTGTGTGCGTTAAATTTCTTCATTCGCTTACGTTATTGCAACCTCGTAAGGCAGAGGGGATGCACTATGTACTTTTGCGCATCTCCGAAGCCCTTCTATTTAATCTTAGTGCATCCTTGTATCAAATTTATTTTTGCAGGGTTTATTATAGACCTTGATATGAAATAGGAGACGCATGTTTGGTTGTACCCTTATCTCTTGTATAGTTAGTGAGTTATACTCATTCGAAAATTGAGATTTCTCAAATTTTCAGATCTTAGGGCCAATATTTTCCACGTTCGAATCCAAATATCAATCGGATCTTAAAATTTTTCTTTTTTTTGTAAAAAAAAATTTAAATTTAAAAGCGTTAAAAAAAATTGATGAAGTTCGGTGTCTGAGTTGAAAAATATTCCAATTTAAAGTTGAAAACTGAAAAAATTCATTTGCAACGTATAAAGCGGGTGTCAGATGCATCAATATTAGGGTATTCACTCGAATAATGTTTGCTCGATTAATCGGAAAATTTAAGTCAAATAATGTTTGATCAAACAAAAATGTCCGAATTCGATTAAAAATTTATTCTAGTAATTTATGTCGATTAATCGAATAACTCGAGTAAAACATTTTATATACATTTTCTTGTTTTCGAATGCATTTTTGTAAATTTCTTAAACAAAACTTGCAAAATTTGTGATATATATAAAATTTGCCATCCAATTAATAAATCGTTATGACTCATAACTTGTGAGATACTGTTGGACCGCTTGATGTAGATATTATGGAATTGTAGTGAAATTGGGAACTATTTCCATCGTGCAATAATTACCTAGTAATTATTAGATAGTAAATTTACATGCGTTTTTTTCATTAAAGCATATTCAGTTTCTGTCCGATTTCGGTCCATTATGGCTTAACATTTTTGAAATCGAAAGGACTAGTATTGTAACGATAACTAAATATGTATGCAAAGTTTTATTTGAATCGGCTAAGTACAAGTAGTTAAAATGCTTATTTACTTTTCATGGGCGTGGCACTGCCCACTTTTCTAAACATAATGTTATATTGTAACGATAACTCTTTAGTGTATGCAAAGTTTCATAAGAATCGGTTTAGTAGAAGCGGTTGAAAAAGAATATTTACTTTGCATGGGTGTGGCACAGCCCACTTTTTTGAATCTGATGCAGTATTTAAACAGTAGCTTAATGTTTGTGTAAAGTTTCATAAGAATCGGTTGAGTAGAAGTAGTTGAAAACGAATGTGTATTTAGTTTGTATGGGCGTAACCGCGCCACTTTTTAAGCGGACAAAGGAAGTACATCCTTTTGAATAGAGAAAAAAAAATCCGAAATCGGTTCATAGATGGCGGAGTTTTGAGGGAACATACATTAAAAAAAATACATGACGAATTGATAACCTTTCTCCTTTTTTCTAAGTCGGTTATAAATATATATAAAACCATAATAAAAAACTTTATTTTTTTTTAATTTTTCCGACGCAAACTAAAAAAAAACCGAGTAAATTCAAAAGGTTATCGATTAACTCGAACAATTTTTAAACGAAAACATTACTTGAATAACTCGAACGAAACAAAAGTTTTACTCGATTGTTCGATTAATTTAAAAACCTTAATTTAGATTAATTTATTAATCGAACAAGGGAAAAGTCGAACAAAATGAATACCCTAGTCAATATTCAGCGATGCATTTTTAGCCTTTTTTACGATATGACAAAAAACGATATGACATACTGTGTTGTCATATCGTACGTTTTTTACGATATGACCACACTAAGTTAGCCATACATGGTGTTGTCATATCGCAGTGTTGTCATATCGTAAAAATCTTACGATATGACTACACTCTAAAACACTTTTGTTGCAAATTAGGTCGATAATAGTCGGCAACACTTTACAGATTATTATCGACCTAAACTTACACACGCATTATTTTTCAACAAAATATTTTTACTAAAAAAAACGATTGGCTGCGTGCAGGTTTCAACCGCAACCTCCTGACTGATAGTCTGACGTATCTACCTTTCAGCCATAGCCGTATTATACTTTACGTTAAATTTTTTCCACTTGAACTAAATATTTTTAATTTGAAAGGTTTTTTCTTTCATAAAATAACTATAGAATCGATGTAATTTTAGACAAGGAGAAATTTTCAACACAAATTTACACAATATATGATCATAAATTGGAAGTAATATTTTAGAGTGTATATGTGTGACTATTTGCTTGTAAACAAGCGCACACAAACGCATATATTGAAGCTAAATATTGACGCATCTGGTATCCACTTAACAAACGTAGTACACTGAAATGCTGCTTTATTACTTTAATTCAAAACTTAAATATCCCTTTTATTTAAAATTCCAATGCACACTTAAAAAGAAGTGAAAGAAAAGAAACAAGAATTGAAAAAAAACAAACACTTGTTGCTACGAATAACTGTTATAACCAGATACTTCGAGTGTTTGTAAGACTGTAAAGGCATGTCTTCAAGTGTTGGTGAACAGATGAGTCAGTGTGTTAGTGGAAATATAAAACTTACCATATCCAGTTGTTTAATATAGTTGGCTGGTATATTGCCTGCTTGTATGATGGCACGTCCCCTATTGAAGACAGCACATATAACTAAACCTAAAGAAAACATGTCACTTAGCAGACTACATTTGGAATGTATTTGAGTTTCAGGTGCTGTAAGTATAAGAAATCATAAAACAAAAGTTAAAAATCAAATTGATAGGAAACAAAGAAGGACAAGTTTTGGATGAATAAAGCAATTTTTGAGAAATATTAAAATCATGGCATTAAATTGCTTTTAGATTGTTTCCTTAAATTTTATTTAAATGGAATTTTAGCATTCTTTTCTTTTGTTTTGTTTTATTTTACTTACGCATAAAATCCAAATTTGGCTGGGCCATTTTTGATATGCGTGTTGTCCATGGTTGACACGTAATGGATTCATTTATATCAGTCTCATTCATTCTTTCTGCAAAAAAGTGATTTACGAGAAAGGAGAACATATAAATTAATGAAAGGCTGTAAGATTTAAAGAACATTTAGAGGTTAAGTAGATTTATTAAGTAGAAGCCTAGATATTAACTAGATGGTTTTTGACTAGCAACTTTTTTTTATAAATTACCTAAAAATTCTAAGCCAGCTAGTTTCCAGGTACCCCTTTTTGTAATTAATATTGATGATGGACAGATATTACGATGTATAACATGCCCAGAGTAATGTAAAAATGTTATTGCTTCTATTAACTGGAAATATATTAATAAAATTATATAAAAGATGAGTCCCTGATCTTTACAGAGATTTTCAATTGAAATCATGTGACCTAGAATAAAGAAAAGGACCTAATGTATCAATACTTTTTTTTGCATCAAAACCCAAAAAATCGATTTTTTTACATATATGAATGAGATCCTATGTTTACTTCAGGTCACATATATTTTTGTTCGTTATTTTATATTCTGGAGGATGTATCATTTAGATTTACAAATAACTGAAGAATTTGGTATGATCAAAAAGAAGGAACTGAGATGAAGTACCTGTAAAAATCCACACTTTAATTCAATATCCAAAAATGTATAGTCTTTGGCATGATTTGGCCTCATCGGCATTGGTGTTTGCGATTGTTGTATTGATTGATTATTGCCAGCATTTGGTGGGATGACATTTTCATATGTTTTAGATTCCTGTAAAAATTAGTACACTTTTTAACAATTTAATACTAAAAAATAATATATTCACAATATTATGACGTCTATAAAACTGTTATTATATTAATTGAAAAATGCTTATGCGATGGTGTTGCGGCCTTCGAAAACAGAATGGTTTTGCAATGTACTTTTATGCTGTAAAATATATGAAATTTCGGTCAAATAAAAAATCACTTAAAAAAATAATGAAATAAAGTTCAAAAAATGAAATATAGCCCAAAATATATAAAAAATTTCCAAAAATAAATGAAAAATCGCCAATTTATTAAATTTAGTTATGTTTCTATTAGACTGTACAGCAGGAAAAAAATAATATGGTTCTAATGAGTGATTATGGTAAAGGACACCAAAAAATATCTGCAGGTATTGATTGGCGTTTTGAAAGTTTACATCTGGGATTCATTTTACGGGGAGTTAAAATGCCCCCCTTTTAAAAAAAGTTATAGTGACTCGACACTTTTATGTAAAGCACTACGAGAAACATTTTTGTGAAATATTGTAGCCCTCTAACTCTTCGTTGTATAGGTTTTTGTATCGAAGTTCCCTATGGCACGTTGTACATATGATATGCAGCGTATCAATTTTTTTTGTTGGGGGGGGGGGGGGCGAAAGAAAATTTTTAAACCCAAAAATAATGGTAAGAAATACGTGTAACCACAATTCAAAACGAAGGTAACAGGCCAGACACGAATGTTAAATTCCTTAAAAACAGAATGCTGTCGCTTTTGTGCTTTCGCGGTTTTCGGTGTTGCCGTTTTTTCCGGGAAGTTCTAAGATTTCGGGAAGAATTTTGTCCTAGTTTTTGAAAAACTGGGAAAATTCGAGAATTTCGGGGAAATTTTTGTACTAGTTTTTGGGCATCCGGGGAACTTCTCGGATTTTGGTGAGACTTTTGTCAAAGGTTTTTTTGGAATCCTTGGACCAGGTTTGGCTAATGGTTCGTACCCTTGCTAAATGACGTTTTCTCGGCTAAGCCCCAGGTGTGTCCGCCAAATTAAACATTAAACCGCCATCACTAGTTAACTAACTGCCTGTTCAACGATGTCTAAAGAAGATGTTCATGCGCATTATAAGCGAAAGAACACTGATTTGCGTTCATGAACAAAGTCATAACTATGTTTCTATACGAACGATGCCTCGAACGACAAGTAGAAAGAAAACGTGAGTGGTTTCATACGATATCCGATTCAACAATATCGAAGCAATATGAACGTAATGTCAAAATCACTCACTTACTGTCTTGCTTGCGACTTGTAAAATATTTTGCATACAAAACCATTAAATTCTTAGAACTCATAATATCTCTCTTTATTATAATATTTTTGTATCATTCTTATTAAATTTTTTTTTATTATTTATGCACATACTCGTGATTTTTTTAACAAAATAAAAGACACTAACACATTCAAACCTTCTGTTTGCTTTACTGTGTAAGGCCCATCAAACAAGGTAGTCGCACCACCTGTACAACAAAACTATAATTTGTATTAGAAAATTATAAAAATTTCCTGTACAACTGCGAGTACCACCTAACAATGGGTTCTCTTGTCGTTCTGTATGGCTGCATTTTTTTTTGCAAACAATTTAGTAGAATGAAAATCGTCAAATAAACTAGAAAGTTACAATATGGCATTATTGTAAAATTTTAATACTAAAAGCACACCATACACGATTCAATTCAATTGTCAATTGAGTCTTTCAATTGAACTGATTCTTGGCCACACACTTCGTAAACAGAATTGAAACACTTTAATCAAACTATAAAATTTATGAAATTAAAGACAATTTTAACAATAATTAATGTTTTATTTGCAAAAGAAAACTACAAACATAAATTTTGACAGCTAATCAAGAGACTCGAACATACACAACACAATCGAATTGAAAGACTTACTAGCCAACTTGAAAAAATCAAAATCTTTTGATTTTTCTTCAACCAACTCGACAACTGCCAAACTAATCAATTGACAGAAACATACACGCCTTGATTTGGACAACAACCGACTCAGTTGCCAATTGAATTAAAATGTGTATGAGGTGCACAAGAGAGAAACATTGACACACGTAAGTGGAAGCAAACGAAAGCTGCCGATATTGTTGAACTCAAATTGACTAGATTTCGAGAAAGTGGCTTTCGATCGCACAGATTTTCCTTTGACATCGTTGAACAGGCAGTAAGTCTTGCATTGTTCAAATGAATCTCCCTATCGATATTACTATACATAGTACTTACATGAAACGCTAGTATATTTGCCAGACTTGCGAAAATTGGTTCAGTGGCAAAAGCCAATGTTTCCGATGATTCTTCTACGGTATGATAAATTTGAAGCATCTAGAAATAAAATAAGAATAAATTTCTTATTTCACAAATTTTTGTAAACAAAAATTTTAAATTGTTTTATATTCAGATATAAAAAAAATTGTATTGGCACCAGGCGCGGATCCAGCTTGAGCTTTGGGGGGGGGGACTTCTAAGCAAAACATACTATTTTGTCAAACTTCTTTTAGAAACTCTGTAGAAATTTACTCGTTTTGGGGGGCGTGAATATCCCCTTCCCCCTTGTATCCGCGCCTGATAGGCATGTCTATAAAGTTCTACTTAAAAACCATTAAAAAATTATATTAGTATCCCAGCAAAACAAAATTCGATGTTGTTCCATAGGCACAGCATTTTTATTACATACCAAAAACTTCAAGTACTGAATTTAGTATTATTAACCCGATATTTGTCAGCAACGTTTATTATTATACTAATCAGCTCTTTGGCTCAATTCCGTCCATGGACAACCACATGTTAAATTCATTAATCTGAGTTCCTTTCATCAGTGATTTTACTAATGATTTGTGTACTTTTCTTTTGCTGGGATATAAAGGACCTTGTTTCGTAAAATTTAAAGCTAAACGTTATAAAGTTTGTTTCTGTAATTCAAACTATTTCCATACAAACATTTCTAACGCTTAGCGTTGGATTTTATATGAAAATATTTTTTATCTTACCTTTGGATGACGAAACCTTTCTAAATTTTTTACCGAATTTTTTAAAATTTCCGTTACCGTTTCTTTGCGCCTTGGCTTATGCAATTTTTCGGCAACTTTTTTCTCAAAAACAAAAATAGAGCATTCCTGAAAAGAAAGCGACAAAGGGGAAAGGGAAAATAGTTGATTATTAGGGAGTTACAAAATAACCGAGATTTGTTAATGCAAAAATTTTAAAGCTCGTGTCAATAAAGAGAAATATTTACTTAAATATATACTCAGTAGCTCAATTCCCAATCTAGTGCAAATGGTCTTGCATGGTAGCATTTGCAAATTAGTATAGTATATTTATACTCACCACTAACAATTGCTTAGTGGTGAGTATCAATATACAATACAATTTTGCAAATGCTACAATGCAAGACCATTTGCATATGATTGAGAATTGGGCTAGTGCATTTGCGTGTATGTCACATATTTGGTATGGGCGCTTTCAAATTCCTGAAATTTTTTTATTCCTGGGAATCGGGAAAAGTTTTTTTGCGTTCTTGCGAGCAAGGGAGTTACCGACATATCGACGGTTTTGCTTAAAAAGAGCCAATCTGCTGTGTAAAATGATGTGAGATTGGCCAGTTTTATGCTACAGCGTCGATATATTATACAATGCTATTTCCAAAAATGATTAATGGAAACAAAGTAAATGAAATTAAATATATTAGCCCAATTCACAATCTTGTGCAAACGGCCATGCATCGTAGCATTTGCAAAATGGTATTGTATATTGATACACACCACTTAACAATCTTTAGTGGTGAGTATAAGTATGCTATACCATTTTGCAAATGCTACGATGCAAGACCATTTGCACAAGATTGTGAATTGGGCTATTAACTTTATCAATTAAATTGTATTTATATTTAGCGCAAATTGTGAAGCATGTAGACATAGAAAAACTTTGACTGCACGGAAGGTTGAACTTACATGTTTCAAGACGACAGCGCGATCTACTCAGCAGAGTTCTTTACCGCTTAGACTGCTCGACCAATGTAGGGAGTTTCCAGTCAAGTAGTTGAATAGGATTTACTTTTAATCAATTCATGATGTCACCCTTAAAGTAGGGTTACACTTGGCAAATATTTGCCGAAAAATACGTAACCAACAGACAAGCTAAAATTGTAGTTCCTTTAATTCCAATATTTTTTTATATATGGTTTCGTATTTATTAAAAATAATATAAAAATAGCTTTTTGCAGCACAATTAATACTATTTTTTTATATATAAACCAAGTTAAATCAGACTAACTCTGAGCAAAAGTAGTGGTTACGTTTTTTTTGGGCAAATATTTGCCAAGTGTGACCGTACCTTTAGAGTTGTTTTTAACTTTTTCATTTGATAGTTATTGATATTCTATATTTTTCTTTGTGTTAAGGTTTTTGTTTCTCTCTATTCTAGTATGTTTTGCCGTCGGCAATTACGAATACATACTAGTATAAATATAGTAAAGTGCGACTTTGGCTCGCACACGAAGGGTTCCGTACGAATAAATATGTGTCCCTTTTCGTTTTTGCCCTTTTTTCATTTTGGCAATTTTTTCGTTTTGTTTTTTTTTTGTGTAATGTTAGTTTTATATTTTTTAAACTTTTTTTCGTTGCTTTGGAGATTTTTTTTGGTTTTGGCGCTTTTTTTATTTTGGTGAGATTTTCATTTATTTAGCGATTTGTCGTCTTTTTGAAATTTTTTCTGCCGATTTTTTAAGTTTTTTGGCGATTTTTTGGTTTTGGCTTCTTTTTTTGTTTTAACGTTTTTTCGCTTTTTGACAATATTTTTAGTTTTAATAATTTATTTAAGTTTTAGCTAAGTTTTTTTCAGTTTGGCACTTTTTTCAACTTTGGGGATTTTTTTCGGTTTTTGGTGATATGTTTAGTTTTAGCGATTTTTTGGCATTTTTTTCGTTTTGGCGATTTTTTCGGTTTTTGGCGATTTTTTGTTTGTTTTTTTTTGCGCTGTATTTGTTTTGGCGATTTTTTCCATTTTTGGTGATATTTCCCTTTTTAGAGGATTTTTTACTTTTAGCGATTCTTTAGGTTTTAGTGCTTTTTTTCGTTTTGACGATTTTTTTCGGTTTTTGGTGTTTTTATACTTTTTTGGCGATCTTTTAATTTGTAATGATTTTGTGCGTGTTTGCAATTTTTTTTAAATTTGGCGCTTTTTTCCTTTAAGCGCTTTTTTCATTTTGGCGATTTTTCGTTCTGACATTTTTTTAATTTTGGAATTTTTATGTTTTATGGTTTTTTTAAATTTCAAGCGGCAAAAGTTTTACATGTTCTAAGAAAGTTTCAGGTCCGTAGCTCTTACGGTTCTGGAGAAAACAGCCTGTCACAAACGGACAGACAGACGGACGGACAGATAGACGGACAGCATAGCGAAAATAAAGGGATTTCCTTAAACTTTTGGTATTCGGAGCCCTAATAAGATCGTTTGTGTTATTCATTTGAACAGTATGAGTTTTTAGCAATGTCCCTTTAGAGTTTAAGTTAATTTAATTAAGTTAAGAGTTTTATTCGAACTGTATTCCAAACAAATTTAATTATTTTGTCTTGAGCTCGATTTTTAATTTAATTATTTCAATTAAATTATATTTTTATTTATGGAAGCATGTAGACAAAAAACATTTCGACTGCACGGAAGGTTGAACTTACCGCGCTCAAGCCACAATAATTAAATTTGTTGGCATTAAAGCCATACAGTTTCACTAAAATTCATAACGAAATTAAATATCAATAGCTCAAAATTGATTGAACAGAACAATTTAGAAAAATAAAATTTAAATTGTATAGGACGAACTTCAAAATATTTTTTTGCGAAAAATTATTTAAGAGTAGAATAACCCAATCAATGTGCTATGAACAAGGTGGACGCACATTAGAATGTACGTTTTAATTTCCGGGACTCCCAACGAAAATTCCCGGGAATCGGGAAGTGAAAAATCGCTCTAGCCCCCGGGATTTTTTCCGGGGAGCGAAACCCTAGCTATAGCCCATTAAAGAGGTTTTTAAGTAGAGGGATAATATTTGTTCCAATATATATTAGAAATAATAAATCTAGTATTTTTTATCGTTAAATGGTTCAGTTAAACTGGAATCGTGTATTTCAGAAATTACATAAGTCACTTTTAGCGAATTTTTCAAGATACTGAAAAATAACCAAAGTTTTATATATTTTGAAAACAAATTTTAACATGACAGTAACTAAATTTTGCTCAAGAAAGTTAATGCACTTAAGAACATTTCTAATTTTCTGAAGAGTTCTTTGTCTCTATTGAAACATTTTGCAGGAATTTATCGATTGTTCATTTCTGCTTATTGTTGTTGGAGTTAATTAGATTTTCCAAAAAATTTAATTCCTATTTTTTTCTTTTACATTAATTAAAATAATAACCAATTAAAAGCAGAGTTAAATTTTAGTAGGATTTAAAACTGAATAAAAAAAATATTTCCCTAT
The DNA here is from genome assembly GCA_956483635.1 of Panzeria rudis. Lineage (NCBI taxonomy): Eukaryota > Metazoa > Arthropoda > Insecta > Diptera > Tachinidae > Panzeria > Panzeria rudis. The sequence continues at coordinate 153,363,520 of OY101448.1, read as the reverse complement.
ACATGTTTTGTGTAGCAAAGCTTAAGCTGAACTTCTTTAAGCTACAAACCAACCTACCTTGCCATCACTTTTTCGACTGCCATCGTGTATCTTCCAAGCCAACTCGGGACCAGCACAAGCCACTTGTTTGCCAATATCATAATATTGTTTGATTGCATTGCCATCAATGACAGTCTGTTGGCTATTGGCGGGAGCCTGAACACTCTTGAATTTCGAAAACATTGTAGTAGCTGGCATACCATCAATTATTTTCGAAAAAACATTCGTAAAACTGCCCTGACGTCGGGGACCAGAACTAGCAGGTCCCCCACTCGGACTACAGCTTGGAGCGCTAATAGTGTTAACAACACTGCCTGCAGTGCCAATGCCACTACCGCTACCGCTACCGCCACCACCACCACTAGTAAAACTTGCTGCAGCACCAACACTACTTCCACTGCTATTTGCACCAGCAGCTCCGCTACTACTGCTACTCACACCAGCACCAGTTGTTATATTTAAACCTGAGTTATTGGTGTTAAATGTACTGGGTGTTTGTATGTTATTACTGTAAATGTTACTGCCACCTAGACCGCCTACAAATATGCCTGGTGTATTGCTACTCAAATCGTTGAGACCGGGCTGTGATGGTAGACGTTGTCTCATAGATGAATTTGTACAACTTATGTTTGTGTTGTATGAGGAACCACTACCCTGTGTTGCTTCTGTTGTATACTGTTGCTGTTGTTTTTGTTGCTGCTGCTGCTGTTGCTGCTGCTGTTGCTGCTGTATGCTTTCACCATCCCAAAGTTTTCCACTGTCAAAGCCATTCAATGCACCTGCAGTGTTAATGAAGAAAATGAAAAAAAGAGATGAAGACCAGAAAGTAGCTAAATTTAGCATGTTATAAGATTCTTTATTTTCATTTCGCAGAATTCTGTTTGGCTAAAAGCGCGAAATCCTGCAGCCCACATAAAAGATTACAAATTATTTTATTTATAACACTGGACTTTAAAGAAGTGTTTTTTTTTCATTAGAAATTTGTGGAATATAAAAAATGTAATGCGTAAAATTAAAATCCGTTTTTAGTCTTTTGCTATCATGTACAGATTTGTTTAAACGCCACACACTCGGAAAAAGACCAATTTAGCGATGGAAAAATCATAACTTCCAAATGAATTGTATGGTCCACAAAAAATGTATGGATGAATTATAGGGAAGGATGTCGGCTACAAGGTGTGTTAAAAGTTAAGTAGCTATTTTTAGCACAGTGGGCACTATATGTTGTTATATAAGACCAATTTTAGTCATAAAAGTCTTTAAGCGTCGGAAAGTTTCTACCTTCAAAAAAAAAAATGGTCTAATCCATAAAAAACGTATGACTGGAAAGGCTGTAGGCTATAAGGCAGGCGCGGATCCAGCTTGAGCTTTGAGGGGGGGGGACTCTAAATAAAACATACTATTTTTCCTAACTTCTTTTAGAAGCACTATAGAAATTTACTCGGCGGGGGGGGGGCGGAATATCCCCTCCCCCACCTTGTATCCGGGCCTGTATAAGGTCTGTAAATAGACTACCAATTTTTAGTACAGTGGGTGTCATATATTGTTAGATAAGACCAATTTTACAAATAAAATGCTTGTCTTCGGAAAACCCATATCTTCCAAACTAATAGTCTGATCTAGAAAAATGTATAGGTGAGCTATAGGAGTAGAAGTAGGTTATAAATTTTGTAGAGCTTAGACTTCTATTTTTAGCACTGTGGGCGCTATATATTCTTATATAAGACCAATTTTACCGATAAAATTCTTTAGTCGTCGGACAGCTTATAACTTCCAATTTATTAGCCTTATCGGCAAAAATGGATGAATTATAGGCAGGATGTAGGCTTTAAGGTCCTAACAAAATTAGTGACCTGTTGCAACACAGTGGGCGATGTGTGTTGTTGTATAAGACTAATTTTACCAATATAATTCTTAAATTTTCGAAAAACTTATATCTTCCAAACTAATAGTGTGATCAATGAGTAAATAAATAAATAAATAAATAAATCTATATGTAGCTTGTAGCCAAAGATATAGGCTATAAGTTCTGTAAAAATTAGACAGCTATTTTTAGCACTTTGGACGCTATATTTTGTTATATAAGACCAATTTTACCGATAAAACTCTTTAGTCATCGGAAAGCTTATATCTTTCAAACTAATAGTCTGCTCTACAAAAAACGTATGCCTGGAAAGGCTGTGGGCTATAAGATCCGTAAATAAATTAGCTTTTTTTCAACACAGTGGGCGCTATAGGTTGCTATATGCGACCAATTTTAAAATGCTTTAAAAAATAAAATTCAAAGTGCATTCAAATTTCAAAACGCATTAAAAATTTGTCATATAATTGAAAACGACTACTTCATTGGCATCTTAATTTAATAACAAGTGGTTTCGGAAGCAAATTACAACAAAATCATATAGAAGTAATTACAAACAAGTAGGAAATTTTGAAAAAGGTGTACTCTATAATATCTATATTAAGATTTCACAAAATTTTCATGGCATCTCGGTTATATTTTTTGTATCTCTACGAAGATTTAGAAAACTAAAAATTCTTTTTTCTATATTTGCGCTTGCAAACTTTAGCTGAAACAGCAAATATATGAAGTAAAGCAGTTTAAAATAGTTTATATAACAATTTATTAAAATTGCTTTGTCCGAAAACGTCCGTCATTAGCGAGTCAATATGCCAACAAATTTGATATAAACACCAATAAAGAGTTACAACTTCATTTTTTTGCAATGTTTAAAATGCCATATAGCCCAGTCATTTTAGGGTTTCACTGCGCAATGAGAGACAATAAGCTGAAAATTCGTATACACCTTAATTTTTGTTTTTTAAAAGCTGTCTCAAAAGTTTCATAAAATCTCGTGTCTGGTGCCGTAAGTTATTCAACGTCAAAGGTCACAAAAATCAGTTTTTCGCAATTATCTCGGTTTCTATAGCTCCAATGATGTTAAAAGTTATTATAAAAATTATATAGCACAAAATTTTCTACAAATTTTGTATTAAACATTTTTTCATACGCCCAACCGTTTCTGAGATAGAGAGCAGAGAGCCCGCAGCGCTCAGACATACTCACTGTAATGCATATATCTAAAGCGCCGTTCTAAATTCAAGTGTTTTCTACTTACTTTGAGTATGAGTCGTACTAAAAATTTAAGTACGAATAATACTAAACTGTACTTAAATCAAGCGGAAAACGGGACAAAGTTCTTAAGTCATGTAAAAAATCTTGAATCACGTACAAATTTCTTAAATTAAGTACAAAAATTCTTATTTTTGATACGAATATTTTTATAAACTGCATGCAAAGTCGTAGGTTGTTGATATTTGTTTTCTTGTTGATAGCCACAACTCACTATTGTGCTCTTGTTATTATTTTTTGTTGGTATTTTTGTTTGCTGCAGGTATATGCTGGATTTTAGGTGTCGTTCTTTCATGTACTGATTTAGCTGCTTTGTCTAAGGCATTGTTTTACAAACATGATCAGGTTAGTTCAATACCAGCTAAATATTAAAAATATAAATTCTCAAGTCTGTTCTAGGATTAAATAAGGAGAATTTAACCTGATTCGGGCTTGATTTAAGTACGTGGCGTGATTGATTAAAATACGCAGTAGGATTGATTCAAGTATATGGCGGGATTGATTCAACTATGCAGCGGGCTTGAATCAAGCATGTAATACGAAATTTGTCGCTACTTGTCGGCTATGCCCAAGAAATGAAAATAAACAACAGCACATCAGTGAATTGTGCAAACAAACACCAACGCAGTACGAGTACGAGTTAAACTGTGTATAAAGTTTATAAACATAGTGGTTAGGATATTTTAAGATATTATTTATTTATTTATTTATTTATTTGTATTCCTATACAACAAGACTTAAAGTCTTATAATTATAGTACAGGATTAGCTTGATTAACCAGATATGTGTAATACAAATTATAGAATAGAATAAAAATATCAATGAAATATAATTGAAATATATTGTGGTACTTAAAATAAAAATTTTTACATGAATAAAGCCGAATCAGGCTAAAATTAAGGGTTTTGCGCTTGAATATTCCATAATTGAATCCATCTTTCTGTTATTGCTTTCAGGATTCATTTAAGTACAGATGGATTGATTTTTCTTTTCTATGTACCTACTTTTTGTAATTAAAAACTAATTAGATAAAATATTTATTGTATATTCTAATATTATATTAGTTTATGTAAAGTAGATTTTAAGTAGAAATAAAACGGATAAATATGTTATTATCTCTCATTCCATAGCTTAATACAAGGTATTATTCACTGAGATTCTCGATTGGCCTTGCATTACAGTGAGTATGGCTGAGCGCTGTGGGCTCTCTGCCCTCTATCTCAGAAACGGTTGAGCGTATGAAAAACAATTTTAATACAAGATCTTTCGCAAATTTTATGCTCTACAATTCTTGTAATACCTGTTAACATCATTGGAGCTAAGATAATCGAAAAAACCGAGATAGTCGCGAAAAACTGATTTTGTGACGTTTGACCTTGACCTAACTTACGGCGCAGACACGAGATTTTATGAAACTTTTGAGACAACTTTTAGTATACTAAAAGAACGGTGTATACGGTGTATATATATTTTCAGCTTATTAGCTCTGATTCCGCAGTTGGCCCCTTTTTTCTGCTTATTTGACCGGGCTAATATTTTCCGAACCAGGTAACATAGTGATAAATAAATTTGATTTTTAAATAAACTGATTCGTCCGCTTTGAAACTGCGCTTAAATTTTTCTCAAATTCGATAATTTTTTTTTTATTTTTCCGCCGCTAGATTGGCTGTTTTTCCCTCTGTACGACAGCAATAAAGAAAGAGATTATCAATTGGTTTTCTTTTTAAATTTTTATATGTTTGTACACGCATAACTAACTCTGTCATTTGTGAACCGATTTGCAAAACTTTTTTTTTTGTTTGAAAGGGGTTGCCTGCTGCTTAGTGCCATAATTTGTTTTCCAAGCTCGGTGGAGAAATTTGCTCCCTCTTGCATAACTCTGCCATTTGTCAACCGATTTTATAAATTCATTTTTTTTTGTTGAAAAGGGTTTGCTTATAGTTTGATCCCATAATTTTTTTCCCCAAAATCGGTGGGGAAATAAAAAATATAAATCTGTAAAAATTTTACCTTTTAACTATTGTACCTAGGGACAGTTGTGTTATGCTCATTATAAGCTATATATCATTAAAATCGACATCTAAATGTTGATTTAATAAGCAATTAAGTGAATACAACCACACACTTAAAAAGTTACTTACGGATGTTTTCACTTAATTGCTAATAAAATAAAAATTTATTCATCGATTTTAATGACATATGGCTTATTTGGTTCGTAAGACAACTATCCTTACATTCAATGTATTAAAGTTAAAGTTTATTCGATATTAATTTTTAAATAACTCCGAAAGCGTTAATCCAATAAAAAAACTATGCTAAAAAAATTCAAGGCAATTTCGTCGTGCATATTTATTTTTTGTTGATTCAAATCTAGGGATGTCACGCGGGACTGGTTTTTGTTAATCCCGGGATTTGGGATTTCAGAATTTTAAATCCCGGGATCCTGGATTTTTTTCGGGATCTCGGTACTTTTCGCGATCCCGAAAAATCTAGGTGCATCCAGCACAACTCTATAGGCTTTTTGTATAAATAATTCTGTATAGGCATTCCAAGTCAGCCTTCTGCCAAGAAAATCACATAAATACCTGACATCCATAGAATGAGGGATATTGAATGTATCCATTTAACGATACTATACCAACATCCTGTTTTCGCCTAATAGTGAAGTAGAGCACAAGCATCATTCATGACGCCTGAGAGAACACAACCGAATTTTCCAGTTAACTGGATACGCCGAGTCAGTTCATGCCCACTTTCACTACGAATGTGGTGAAGTTCGTCTATTACCACCGACCAGCGGAGTGGGAATAGGATGTCCTTCGTCAACCATAATACACTTAAATTCATAAATTAGTGTTACAATTGTTATTTTTCATTACGAGTTTTTTGTATAAGAATTTTACTTAAAAAACGTAATTTAAATATTTCGGGATTTTCCGGGATTTTTTTTGAAGAATCCCGGGATTCAGGATTTGTCAATCCCGAAAAATCCCGGGATTTTCGGGATCGGGATATTGTGACCCCCAATTTCGGGAGTCATGTTAGTCATGCCCATTAAAAAAATCTGTACGTGATAGAAAAAAAACTGAAAATGGATTTTTGTTTAGCGTCTTAAATCCTTTACATTCCACATATTTTCATATAAAGAACTGAAAAAATTTTTTTGCAGACCAGTGTTATTTTTGTATATTTCTTATTTGTTGAAAACAACTTATCTAAAAGCAAAAGCGTATTGGCTGCTATCATTTTAAAAATTTATTAAATCTACAAACCTGATTGTCCACGATTTGATGCTAGTTCAAATGCGCTTGTAAAACTTCCACTATGACGCTTTTTTAAATTGCTACTACTGCCGTCCCGACTGGAACCAATGCCGCTACCCGATGCCGTTAGTTTACCCGAAGTGTCAGTGCCATAAATACTGGAACGTTTTATTCTTGAGTCTCCATAGCTGCGCGAACCAAATGTATGCTGTTGCTGTTGAAGATGTTCTTGCTGTTTTGCAGAACCGCCTCCAACATCAGCTGTTATAATATCAGCTAGAGCTGATGCTGCTAATGATCTGGTGCTACCACCACCACCACCACCGCCACCACCACCATTACCGCCACTACTGGCTGTACTTACGCGTCGTTCCAACGCTTCTGGATTCTCAAACCTGGAATATCGTCTTGCCGCCGTAGTCGCCGTGATTGAAGCTTTTGTATCGCTCGTTAGAAAATCAGTATTTTTTAGGGAGTCTAAGTGGGAAGAAGTCGCTAAAGATTTTTGTCCTTGTGCTTGTTTTTGTTGTTTTTGTAAAGAAGGATTGTTGCTGTTGTAACGTAAAGTTTTGTCAATATGTAAGTTTTGTTGTTGATGTAGGTGCTGTTGTTGTTGTTGTTGTTGATGATGCTGTTGTTGGTGATGATGATTTTCTAAGGCAACATTACTAGGCTCTGGATGTGGCTGTATATCGCCTCCGTATGCCCGATATGTTGAGGTTGCCTTCGCACCCTGTTCATGTGGTGGTGTTTTATTTGAGTGGGTTTGCAATATATGCTCTTTTAATTTTTTCCAATGCAGCGCTATTTTGGCAAATTTTCTAAATGATTTTACCAAAAACTTATTTCGCTTCGTATGCTGTTGTATTGTAACGTTGTAACCAAGGAATCTACAAAAAGTTCTATGTAAAATGTTTGAGGTTTTTCCCTGTTCGAATAGCTGTTGATGGCGTTTGAATTCTGATGGTGCGCGCTGCTTGCTGCCTTGATACAGTCAATTAATTTTAATTATATTTTCAGTAACTTGTTGCTCGTTGCCAGTAGACGGGGTTTTGTTCGTAATTTACAATTGATGTTGTTGTTGTTGTTGTTGTTGTTGTGTTATTGTCTGCTGCAAGTAAAATGGTTTTCATTCTTTTTAGAAAAACAAAATGAATTTTTTTAATTCACTACTAAATACCCAGCAAAAACTTTGAAAAGTCTAGCCATTAATAATAATAATAATATACTATGCAATGACATCCTATACACCGCACAGTGATTGCTATTAGGAAAAAAGGGTAATAAATCTGTATCTTTGAAACTAGCGATCCGATTACAAAACGATATATGTAAAAAACATAGAGGACTACATAAACTTTAGAAATGTTGCATTTCGGATGACCCTATTGAAACACACGTTGAGCTACAGCGTGTCAAAATTGACTACCTCGGGCATGAAATATTTTTTTCCGCCTCATAAATTTTACAAATACAAGTATTATCCGATTTTAAGGAATTTAAATTTGGTGTAAAATTTATAAATAGATAAAATAAATTCAGTTGACTTTATTAAGATATCTTTAACATATTCAAAGACTTTTGGCTTGGAATTGTCCTCGTCTTTGTTCTCTATTTCGTCAATATTTCCGGTAAAAGCATAGCCAAAATTTGCAAAAAAAATTTTTTATGATTTTGAAAACAATTCTTTATAACATGCAGAGCATGTAGAGAAAAGAAAAATTGTAAATACAATTAAATTTTTGGTTATATCAATTAAATAATTAATTGATTTTGAACCTATAACGAGTTTTGTAAATACAATTACGAAATTTTAAGTTTAAAGGAAAATCAGAAAAAATTTTTTAACATTTTTTTTTGTTGGTTTCAAATTTATTCCAATAAGTTTTATACCAGCAATGTAAATTGTTCATTTTCCGAACAAATTTTAACTATCATAATTGTTGTATTAACAATATTTTTTTTATACAATCACAATCCTCGAAGCGACTTTTTGCTCTTCTGCGAAAAACACTCAATGTCTTTGGGTGGAATCGAACCGGCGACCTCTGGAGTAATAGACTAACGTTCTTACTTCTCAGCTAGAGAGCAATTCGTAATCAAATACGCAAAATAATGAACACACACAAAACGTGATTTGCTTTGTTTCATCTACGTGTGTGCATTCATTTGTTAGATCAACAATGATGATTGTTAAATTTTTTCATAATACATAACAAAAAATTTGGTTAGTTCAATTTGTTGACAACTCAATTTGTTATATTAATATAATATATGTTTGCATTTAAATTACATATTAACAATTGAAATTGTTAGCTGCAGTTTGATGATATTTTTTTCTGTGTGTAGAGACATTTTTTTCTTAAGTGATTAATTTAAAATTTCCTATTAAAATTTACTATTTTCCTCCAATGCTGGATGTACCGTGAATGCTATCTCAGTGTAATAAATGGTCGAGTGGTCTAAGTGATAAAGAACTCTGATGAGATTAGCGGGAGCTATCGAAACGTCAGTTCAACCCTCCACACAGTAAAAATTTTCTTTGTCTACATGCTTCACATTTATCTCTAAATAAAAATATAATTTTATTGAAAAATTAAATTAAAAACGAACTGAAGCCAAAAATAATAAAATTTCTTTGGATATAAGCCCATACAGTTCGACTAAACTCATAACTTAACTATAATTAGTCCAAGTCCAACTTTAACATAAAATATAATACGGCTATGGCTGAATGGTAGATACGATAGACTATCAGCCAGGAGGTCACGGTTCGAAGCTGCACACAGCCAATCGCTTCGCAGGCGTTTTTAATTTTATTCTTTTTTATTAAATATATTTTGTTCAAAAATCAACAAAGAGAATTTTAGGTAAAAAATCATCAGTAAAGTGTTGCCGACTATTATCGATCTAATTTTCAACAAAAGTGTTTTAGAGTGTACATACATTTTGTGCACATACTACGTTTGTACAGTAATTTTGACTTAGCTGCACAATCAACTTTGCACGATTTTTTTTTGGCAGATAAGCCAAAAATTCTGTTAATTCTTAAATGTACTTATCTGCCTTAATGTGCAGGTATACAAGTGTGTTTACCTGCCCAAAAGTGCAGCTAAAGCGAAGCGATACTTATTATATTTACGAATATTTTTTGCCAAATTCTGTTCGACCTTGGCCTGATAATCATTACAAGATGACGAGTTCAAGTCCGTCTGTCGGAAAATGTACCGATAATCATACAAGTGGAAATTCTGAAAAGTCTGAGAGAGTTCTCAATAATTTTGTGGAGATATTTTTACAATATCGGAAACATTGGCAAAACATCGGATATTTTTCCAATTTTTCTACGTCCTGTCGTATTAATGTCGCAGAAAAGTGGGAGATAAAATTAAAAATTTATTAGAAATGTCATATAAAATTCGCACCACGAATTAAAAAGTTTTAAAACTTCATGTCAGCTAGTCCGCAAAACATTTACACACACATTTACGCATAAACTCTCCAGGGATAAATGAGAGCTTTTGTAAATGCCGGACAATGTGTAGAACTTACGGATGAAACTACGATGACTATTCTGTTAAGCGCCCCATCCATTATACAATATTATTGCATATGTTATTGTACATATTATTGTCGTTTTTACCTATACTTTGAAATAAATGGCAGACTATTTTCAAAGAAAATATTACCCAGTTTTCCTGATAGTGAAAAAGTAAGCATAAGACTAAACAATGCTGCCACCACATTACACAATTTTTACTATTGTACAATAAAAGTCGAAAGCCTTTTGATTTTTACCAATATATTGTGCCACCTTCGAATATGACATACACATTGGCGATATTATTATACAATACGAAAAATGGCACAATTATATTGCAAATGGGTGGGCCGCTTTACAACGTCTTAAAGGAAATTAAATTGCCTTCCGATAATATGAAGACTAGTTTGATATTAATCGGATAACAGCTCAGAAAATGTGCTCAAACGCCATACAAGAAAATTACCGACTATTCTGCCAAATGCCTAATGGAATTTTAGACAACTCCCTTCACAGAAAAAAATAGACAAGAACTATTTTCAATAAAACCATGTTATTAAAAAAAATATGAATTTCAATAACATTTATCTTTAACATAATAAAATATTTCGTTGTAAGTATTTGTTTTCCATGCTGGTTATTTCTTTTCTTTTTATACGTAAGTACTTAAAACAAGTTGTATCCCATAAAAAAATAAATGGGATATGGCCCAGCTATAGAGAGTATGCTTTACGTCCGGAAACTCCGGGTTCGTATTCCAGCCCTGTCAACATTTTTTTAATTTATATATATATATTTTTATTTTGAAATAATTTTGTTATCAATATAGGGGAATTCTTTATCACAGGAAATTTAAAAAAAAAATTATTGAATACCGGGATTTTTGTTATCAAAAACGAAACTTATTTTTTTCTGTGTTGATAAAGTTTCAGATTTTTCTGACGTCAGACATGTCGGTAAAGTATGTTAATGTGTGTTATTAGGGAAAAGTGGCCACCACATTTTTTTTAAAGTGTGCAGCTAACTTTGATTTTTTATTTGAAAATAATTTAAAACTTCCAAAAATATGGTAAATGTGCAGGTATGCAAAATGCTATTAAGAGCGATTTTTGAAGGAAAATGACAGAAAAACCATATTTTGTGCAGTTAAGTCAAAGTGCAGCTAACATTGATATTTTGTATGAAAATAGTTTTTAAATGCCAAAAACTTTAGGCATTTATCTTAAAAGTGCAGTACAGAAATTGTATTTAAAAACAAATTTGCATGGGATTTTATAGCATAGTGACACAAATTAATAGTTTTGTGCAGTTAAGTGAAAAGTGTGCTTAAACAAAAGGCAGTTAAATCAAAACTACTGTAGCAACTAAACCTTAATAAAAATGCAAAAAGTGATAAGAAGAAGGCATTCTTTATATCAGGCCTATTGGAGAATGGAACGCCGAAGGCCCTGGCTGACTACACAGAAAAAATAGACAAGAATTATATTCAATAAAACCATGTTATTAAAAAAAATATTAATTTCAATAACATTTATCTTTAACATAATAATATATTTCGCTGTAAGTATTTCTTTTCCATGGCGGTTATTGGATATAAATTGGATATGGCTCAGCTATAGAGAGTATGCTTTACGTCCGGAAAGCCCGGGTTCGTATTCCAGCCATGTCAACATTTTTTTAATTTATATATATATTTTTATTTTGAAATAATTTTGTTATCAATATAGGGGAATTCTTTATCACAGGAAATTTGAAAAAAAAAATTATTGAATACCGGGATTTTTGTTATCAAAAACGAAACTTATTTTTTTCTGTGTAGGATATTGTGTGTAAACAATTCATGAGTATGGAATCAGGTAATAAGGCCTTGTGTCTGCCAGAAAGCCTGTTTACTAGGGTATTCATTTTAATCGACTTTACAATTGTTCGATTAATCAATTAATCGAAATCTAGGTTTTGAAATTACTCGAGCAATCGAGTAAAACTTTTATTTCGTTCGAGTTATTCGAGTAAGCTTAACTGCTAAAAATTATTCGAGTTAATCATTCGAGTTAAAAAAAAAACAAAACAAGTTTTTTGCGTTTTTATATTTTTTTAATAATAAAAACAAAAGAAAACACAACATTTCTACATAAATTCGACCATAACTTGATCCTTTAAAATAGTTAAATAGTTTTGTTTTTCACTATTCAAATGTCGCGCTTTGAGAAAATTTTGCGCCAGGAAATATTTAATACCATTCGGACCTGTATTCAATGCAGAATAAAAATAATCGGAATTGGCATAACATTATTGTTGTTATAAATAAAAATACGGTTGCGCTTTGGAAATATTTGCCCAAAAAACGTAACCACTACTTATGCTCAGAGTTAGTATGATTTAACTTGTTTTTTAAATATATTTTTTTTGATTATTTTTAATTAATGCGAACCCATGCTAAAAAAATATTGTAATTAAAGGAAATACAATTTTAACTTGTGTGTGGGTTACGTTTTTTTCGGCAAATATTTGCCAAGTGTGACCGTACCTTAATGCTTTTATAATTCCGAACATTACATTCGATATTTTACGAAACATCTACTTAACTAGTTGCTCTCAAAATATCTTCTTTATTTCAAATAGTTTTTGTTTGATGTTGAAATTTCTGAATTTTTTTAAAAGACATTTGAAGTTGGTTTCTTTCTTCCTATTATTGTTACTACATTATTTACTTAATTTTTTAATTATGTGGACTATTAGTATGAAATAACGTTCGAATTGAATGGCAAACTTCCTATAAATTAAAAAATGTTTCCACATTTTATTAAGAAATCGACAAAAACTCATTAAAAGAAAGAAAATTTACATAAAATATGTTAATCGAGTTATTCGATTAATCGACCTAAATTACTCGAATAAATTTTTACTCGAAATTTAAATTTTTTGTTTGATCGAACATTATTTGACATTAATTATTCGATTAATAGAGCAAACATTATTCGAGTGAATACCCTACTGTTTACTACTTCTTTTCGCCGCTCGGAGGAAATGTATACAAGATTATTGTTGATCTTAACGAGCTGTTGTAGCTTAGCATTCAATGATACATATCGTTAGCTTAGTCAGCAAACTTAGTATTAAGTCCACTTTTTATGAAAATTGAGATTTTCGTGTAGTACCTTAGTATAACTCAAAATACATAATGAAAAAACTCGTTACGTTGCTTTTCCTTGTTGTTATGAAAATGAAATGAAAAACACATGCTTAGTCCATAGTTATAGTGACACGGCATAGGAAACCTTGTAAGCATTACGTTTAAGATATAACATATGTTTAACACTTTTATGTAAAACAGCACGAGAAACATTTTTGTCGTTGTATGGGCCTTTTTGTACTGTTTAAAAAAAAATGGGAAAACTAGTGGCTCATGTCTGCAGAACTTTTATAAGAAATATCATGAGCAAAATTTTTATAGAACATAATAGCCCGCTATTATTAATGGACTTGCAAGTAAAAACTCATCTACCGTTTGAATTATTATGGCTGATTTACTTCAAAAATATTTTGATTCTGTCCCACTATGCATCGTAATAGTGGTATTTGTATTTGAGCCTGTAATTTAATACAATCAACTAAATAGACCTTGTTAGTCCTTTGCCAATGTGTGTTTGTCTATTTTTTTTTTGTTTGCTTGTTTAGCTATAAATAAATACACAATATTTATGTATGTATGTTTATGTTTCTATATATATTATTTTTACTTGTTGCTTCGTATTTGTTTCATTTGATGATCTTTGTTTTTATTGTTGTTTTTGTAGTTAAATTTTGTGGCGCTAATAAAATCAAATTATGGACTCTTTTATCAAATCATGTTGTAGTTATATTGGATTTTAAAAAGTTTATTGTTGTTTTATGTATTTTATTTTTTTTTTGGTACGGACCTAAATTAGTGTGTGCAAATGTTGCGGTGGGTGGTTTTCTTTATGCATCATTTAATTATGTGTATTATGAGGTCACATACAAAATACTGTAGTGCTTAGGAATTTTATGGAAATTGAAAAATAGAAAATATGTTTTAAAGTTTGTGAAATTTAAATGAATTTTAGCATTATGTAATGCTAAAATTCATACACATTGATGTAATGGCTAAATTGATGTAATGGCTAAATTGATGTAATGGCTAAATTGATGTATTGGCTAAATTTATTATAATCGAAATAAGATTCTTGATTATATTTTGACTATGTATCAAGTATTAAATACGTTTATAATAAATAAGTGCATATTAAAAAGGCTTAAGCGAAACAAATTTATCAGATATTTTTGTTATACGAGTACTAGGTATATTTTTTAATGCTGAAAACCCGTCACGACGCACAGTGCTTTGTCCCTATATGTGACCACTATATTATAGTGAATCAGCTTTGTCCATTATATTATAGTGGACTTTGTCCACTATATTATAGTGAATCAGCAAAAGTAGTTATCGCAGAAAGATGAAATTTCATATACTCCTAACTACCCAGCAAAAACTTTCGTAATTTTTGTAATCGGTAGTACTTTATTAATTGGCTACAAAGTAATAGGTGGCACTTATTTGTCTTATTACTATGCTTCAAATTAGAACTAAAACTTAGTTTTTAATAAAATTAGTAGGTATTTTTATCATTATTTGAAAGTAGTTACAACTTGGTGATAAGTCCAGATATGCTTGTATATGAATACGAATTTTTGTCGCTTAAACTTTCAAGTCAACAATATCTGAGTGAGTAATATACTTTTCTTCACATTTGAGCGAGCACAGGTTCGTATCCCAGCTAGGTCAAAAAGAAAAAACTTAATAAGAAATGTAAAAATATAAATAAAATCTAATGTGTATAAACCTTTTTTTATATTTTCATTTGTTTATTTGACTAGTAATTTTTTTAGCTTCAAGTAAGTCAAATAGTAACTAGTTAATTGCTATGACAATGTAAATACATTTTTAAGGGGTACTGCTTATTTTTTGGCCTTCTCAAACAAAAATAAGTAGTTATCGAATTAAATTGTAAGAAGTTACGACTTAAATCCTTATATGCTTTTTTGCCTATCAGTAAGTAAAGTTTTTGCTGGGTAATGACCTAACTAAGAAAAATTAAAGTTTAAGAAAAATCGTACTAAGGACATGTCTATCTCCCATACATCCTGAATTTAAAATTTTTAATTTTATCTATAGTTACTATTAGAGTGTGACAAAAATTGGCATCTGCCTTTAAAATTTAGCATTCTAGAGCTGTTGTGTATTTTATTTCATTCGGTGCAAGGACATGACTACCTCCCATACACCCTTAAAAAAAACTATACTTTGGCTGCATTTATAATTAGAATGCACTAAAAATTAATACATGTTTATAAAATTATGTGTTTTTGCTTCATTATAAATTTTGTTACATTCGGTGCAAGTACACGACTACCTCCCGTATATCCTATATGTCAAAAACAAAATTTTAGCTGTACTTATGATTAGAATGCACTAAAAATATAGATATATTTTTAACGTTAAGTGATTTAGCTATGCTGTGAATTTGGTTTCACACGGTGCAGGGACATGACTACGGCCCATATATCCTTTTTCTCAAAAATTAAATTTCAGCTACATTTATGATTAGAATGCACTAAAGACTAATGAATAAATCTAAAATTATGCGCCCAGTAAAAAAATTGGAAGTCCTTTTTGAGGATCTACATTAGTAGAAAAGCAAGTCAAAATTTATTTTAGTCACACAAAAATTTGTAATTCCTTTATAGTTTTAAAAAATAACCACCATTCTTTTTAAAAATTCGATATATTTTAAAGAAATTTATGAACTAGTTTTCGTCTAAAAACTAACAGTTATCTTCTGAAATTTTCATAAAAACACCGTTTTGCGTTTGAATTCGTAGAAAAAAAACAAGTTGCGAAAATGTTTAGCTTTGTACTCTTTTTCCTAGAGAAAAATATTAATATAGAACGCCAAAAAGGAAACATTTCTTAACTTCGCTTCCAAATCGGTTATTGGGAATCGAAAAAGAGAACTTATTGCAATAACAACCTTATGTAAAAATCATTAGAAATGATCCAAATATGCACAACTTCCGGATCGCAAACTTTACATATTCATGATTTCTTTGGAGTGTCTTCTTTTACTGGGCGTCTATATCCTTTTTCTCAAAAACTAAATTTTACCTGTGCTTATAATTATAATGTATTAATATCCAATAATAAATGATAAAACTATACTTTTTAGCTTAGTTGACAATTTCGTTTAATTTGTACAAGGACATGGGTACCTCCTTTACGAATGTTTGTTATTGCATAAAAAATGTATAATTTTTTTTCTCAATAGCTAAGATGGTTTCTTTTAATTGAGGGGCTTAAAAGCAGAGGGATACAAATACAAAAGCCAAAATTTTGAGTAATTAAGCTTTAAAAATTTTTTGTTCCTACGCGTTTCATGCCTAATATTTTTAGTTTCTAGTACGTAGTGTTTTTTGAGGTCATCCTACAGGTCTGAATTTTTTTATAGTGATAGAGTTTAGTATTATGTGTTGATTTTTGCATATAAGTCAATTTCCCCAGTTTTGGTACTTGCACCCCTTTGCTTTTAACCCCCTCAATTATAATTTATTATTTCGTTTTTAAAAATGTATATTTCAATTTCTTGGAATTCATAATTGTTTTCGATGTGTTTTTAGACCTAAGTAATAATAATAGTTCACAGAAAGAATTATCACCAAAAAATTTTTTAAACAAAAGTTTGTGTAAAAATAAATTTAATTTTCAGTAAATGTTCTTTACATAATCAATGAATTGTTTGTTTGACTCTTATTTAGGACACAGACACCAAAAACAACAAGATAAACTGTGTCGTAAAAAAACAACACCGATGACGAAATACACACAAATAACAACAACAACAACAATGATAGAAAAAGACTTGCAATTGTACCAAGTTTGTTTACTGAAGATTTTTGAGTGAATCAATTCGTTAATATCGTTGCGTTAATTCTCATTCAGTTTTTTAGAGTCTTTAGATAAACATTCAGACTTGAACACATTTAACAAAGAGAAATATCCCAAATGCTTAATGGATGATGATGATGATGACCAAGACAAAAATTTTGTTTGATATATTACAAAAAAAACCAGTAAATATTTTTGTTTGATTAAGTAAACTATTTTGTTTAATTTATGTTAGTATTTTTAAACTAATTGTTTTATAAATTCAGACAAACATATTGTTTGATATATTTCAGAAAATCCAGTAAATCTTTTTGTTTGATTTAGTAAATTGTCTTGTTTATAGTTTGTAAATCTTTTTAGACAAATTGTTTTATAGATTTAAAGATTTAAACAATTTGTTCACTGAAAAAAACACGTTTTTTTTAATGAAATTGTTGAGATATTTTTGTCTATATTTACAAATTTGTTTGTAGTTCCGTTCCTAGACAAAATATTTACTATTTCATTGAATTCGTTTACAGAAAATGAAATTTAGTTTTTTCTGTTTAGTATTTTAGTTTTTCCATTCTAGCGTTATTTTTTTTATCCGATTTCACTACACTATGGCTTTTTTATTCGATTAAAGCTCAATATTAACTTTTTAACTCGTAATTTAGTTGCCTTTCAAACAACGTGTAACTTATTTTAATCTAATTAGCCTTTAACTCTGGGTGGCGCTTTAAGAAGAAGTATGGAATGAAGTGAACTAATTTTTGTTGACTGTTGTGTTTTTCTTTTTTTCTCTTTGTAAAACTAACAAATTTAGATGTGTACAAAAATAAAAGTTTCCATTTTCCGGCAGAAAAGCTTATTTTTTTGTTCACTATTCATTAGACCCCCTAACGACGGTATCTAAATCAAAAATAATAAATAGCCTTTAATTTATTTATATATATTTTTTTTCAATTTCGCTACCAATTTTTATATTTTGTTGTTATTTAAAAAAAATTTACACACTACATAAAAAATGGAGTTAACTTTTTATAGTAATAAGGAAAAAAGTTTGATATCTTAATTTTTTCCAATTTTGGCAGTACCATAAACTTATGTCCTTGTAACTTTTTCGGTAACTTGGGAAATATGGCACAAGAAATGCATATACTTTTTATAATTCCGGCAGAAAAATCTTGAACTTCTTCAATGATTCTATTAAAGCACTCCAAAATGCACTAAACATTCAAATTCAAGATTAGGAGCTCTTAAAACTTTTTTTGTCTCACTGTATTAAACTTAAGTAATGTTATGCATTTCCAGCGTTCTCAGTTTTGGGGATTTGTCTCCAAATAGGGATTTTTTTTGGGATTTGGGATAGAAATTTTGTGAAAACTCCCAGGGGATTTTTTGGGTAAAACCACTTTTTTTCGCTGGGGTTTTTTGGAGATTTGAAATCTATTTCTTCTGCACGAAAATCATTTCAAGATACCAGTCACCCAACAACTATGGTCTGGTGTGTTGTGGCCTACTAGACCTCTTTAAAGAGGCATCAGTAAAACACAAAAATAGCTCCAAATTCCTTCATACAAAAATACTCTAAAAACAGTTCAGTTTTCTTCTCAAACACTAGAACCTTTTAATACAAACAACATGTACAAGAAAATTGCATTAACTGATTATTCAGAAGATTTTGATTCGGAAGTTTTTGAAGTGATGAAATTTGATATGCAATTGTTTTATTCTTGTGTGTTATTTCCCTGCGGCAAATGGAACTGGCACAAAACAATTCACGTAACCGGTCCCCAGGTGGTAGGGACCAGTCCGAGTTCTAACACTTCCTATGAAGCGGACCAGCCACTTTTACATGGGGATGGCCTAGGATGGGGTTAATTGATACTTTGTATGCACCTTGTAACTTGTCTCTGAACTATCTTATGGAGTCCTAATCGGTGTAGAATAATATAGATGATATATAAATATTATTCCGAAATTCAGCTGTAATTATCGACTAATTTACTTTTTTATATATGTACATACAAAGTAAACATACCCAGCGGTAAAACTTACGACGCATTCACTAAACATGCCTTTTTAAAGGGCCTCAAAGAACTGAAATAAGATCCAAAATTAATTATTTTCTGCCTTTTTAGGATAGCCTTCTAGAAGGTATCTACACTCTTTTCTCAAAGATCCGATACACATTCGCTCTCCCTTCTTTTGGAAGGAGTACCCTGTTTTTAGATTTTACGTTTCTTAGAAATAACAAACATTCTCGTATTCTTTTTTCGCAAATAATTTTTATATACGAGTAAGATCGAAATTTACGTACAAGAGGCATCATATATGTTGATATTATGTCGTTTATGTTGCACCTACTACATCATGTCCAATTCCTTCTAAATAAATACACTAAGTTTAGCCTCATATGTATAAAAAATTTCTTTGGATGAAAAGAAGGAGTTCGAAATAAAAAATCACTATAATCAAAAATATATAAGCCGCTTTAGAAATACCCAGATAAAAAATTTACATCAATCTGATTTTTAACAGGCCTTCTCAGACAGGCCTTGTATGAGCATGCCACATATGACCAACAAATAGGCCTGCTAAAAAATGCATTCAATCAGGCCTGCTGAGTAATGAGTCAAGAAAGGCCATGATCCGCAATGACATCGGGTGTAAAAATTATTTGCATATGCAATGGGAGTGGAAGTAGTAGAGCCTGCTAAATAAGGCCTTACAGAAGGCCACTTTACTGCTTCCATTTACTTCTGGGTATGTGTAGAAATAAAATTAGTTTTAAAATATTTAATAAAAATGGATTAAATTAAATAAAAAATATTTTTTCGTATATATTTCCTTTGAAATAATATGATTTTTTTTTAATGTAGTGTGGGGATTTTTGGGAATGAGAAAATAGATATTTTGGGGATTCTGGGGAATGATAAATCAAAAATGGGGGGGGATAAGGTATGAAACAAAACTGGGAGCCCTGTGCATTTCAATAAAAAAATTTCAAAAGGTTTCGTTAGCACAAAACATTTGAAATATATTTACCGAAAATAATTTTCGTCTTTTGTAATGTACAGAGAGAGGTAAACAAAACCATTAAACTTCAAAAGAATTCATAAAAAAATAGTTTTTGGCATTTTTTTTAGTAAACCATCTAAAAGTCGTTTTTCAGTTCAACAGTTTTAGCTCAAACATCTTCTGATTTTGGCGCCCTTCACTGCTAACATATCTTTTTAAGGTGCTATGTTAAACTACGGTCACGCTTGACAAATATTTGACCAAATGAGCCTAATTACTACTTTTGCTCAGGGTTAGTGTGATTCAACTTTGTTTTTATATTACAAAATAAAATTAACTATGCTGCAAAAAGCTATTTTTATATAATTTTTAATGAATAAAAAAATAAGATTATAGTTTGTCTATTGGTCTGGGTTTTTTTCGTCAAATATTTGCTTTAGCTTTACAAAAATCTATATTACATAAATATTCCAAGCAATTTATTTATTTCTAGTACTGTGCGACGGAGTAGGAAAACAGCTAGACGGGTATGCGCGTAATTTGGTGATAAGTGGATTAACAGTGTTTGATGCAAGGTTTGTACCGATTGTACTTACACGTGTAAGTATTTGCTAAAAATATAAAGAAATATTTAGTTAAAAACATATAGAGAGAATATTATTTATATAAAGCCAGTGGACTGATTGTGTACACTGAAGCCTAAAATAACGGCCAATAAAAGTAATGGAATATATTATATTCCATTTATAGAAATAATATCGGATATAAACTTAGCTTTTAGCTTGTGTAAAGAAGACCGGGTGTTTTCTTTCATAATAAAAAACGTACACTGAAAAAAAACCATGCAACATATGAACGAAATCGTTCGTATATTTTACGAAATATTTTGTAATTTCGCACCACGAAATTCTTTCGTAAAATGTACGAAACGAACAAAATTTTTGTGTTTATTTTACGAAGTATGTTTTGTGTTTTAAGAAATAATTTTTTATATAATACGAAAGAGTTTCGTAGAAAAGAAAAAAAAAGTTTTAAATTTTACGAAATACTTTCATAGTTTAAGGTAATATTTAGAGAATATTACTAAATATTTTTTGTGTTTTATGAAAAAATTAAAAATTTTTTTTAAAATTTGTCTTAAATGTTTATTAATGTTGCCCATTCTTTTCTCAGGAATCCCATTTTTGTACCCCTTTTATTATCATAATCCACTTTTTGTGCCCCTTTTTGAAAATTTTCAACGGTAACTCTGTCTACAACTTATATGTATACGGGTCACTTAGCGGCCATTTTTATTGATTTTATTGATTTCGTAATATGTACGAAATTTTAGTATATTTTACGAAAAAACGTACTAGTAAATGTTTTCGTTACTTTCGTAAAACTATAAAATTCTGGTGTAAAAATTTATTCCCTAATATGTACGAAGGTTTCGTATATTAAAAAAAAAATAGCTACGAAAAGTTTTCGTTACTTTTGTTAAATAATAAAATTCTGGACGCAACCTAATTCGTAATATGTACGAAAGTTTCGTATATTCTACGAAAAAAGTAAATACGAATGGTTTTCGTTACTTTCGTAAAATAATAAAATTCTAGACTAAAACTTTTTTCGTGGAATGTACGAAAGTTTCGTATATAATACGAAAAAAGTAACTACGAAAGTTTTTTTCGTAAAATGTTGCATGGATTATTTTCAGTGTATGTAACGTTAAAAAAAACTTTTATTAGAGTTTTGTTATTCTATTACTTTTTTTTTAACACTGACAAGAGTTACAATTAATTAAATTAGAGAATTCAATTAAACGTTGAATGTAGACAAACACGAGCTGTTTGATAAAGATCATTCATGAAATGAAAGTAAACTGGGGTAAATTGTAAACAATATTGTAATTTAACAAATTAATAAATTGCATTGAGAATACAAGTAAATTGAGTAATATAAAATTGTCCACACTTTGTACCTGAAAATGTTTTCTCGTTCTTTTTTTTAATAAAAAAAAATAAAAAATTTTCAAATTAAAGTGACATTTATAAATGCTACAGAATTCCCTTTTGTAAAAACACAGAATACGTACTATAATAGTTCACTGGCAGGTAAAAGTAAAGAAAATAAATAATTTGTTATACACTTCACTACACAAAGAAAACTAAATTTCATTTTTAGTAAAGAAAATCAATTAAAGTAGTAAATATTTGGAGCAGAAACCTACAAAGAAATTCACCAAAAGAAGATCATTAAAAATGAGAGTAATTGGACCAAATTTATAGGTCGCCATGATTTTCTTTGCAAAGTTTATACCATAAAGGAAAGTAAAAAATAGTCGCTTTAAAACACAAACTTAAAAATGTTCAAAAGTTTTTTTTTACATATTTTTCCATTGTTCAAAATGCATTGATTCTGCAACTGCAATGTTCTATCTTAATATATGTACATGAAAACAAACACCAGACAATACTGCAAACACAGTTTTCATATAAATAAATATTAAGTAATTTATTTTTTTAATTAAAAAAAATTAATTTACTGTTGTGTGCGCAATGACTTCTGTGCGCATTTTACGCCCAGTAAATATTATTTTATATTTTATTTATTTTTATTATTTCTTGTGTGCAACACCAACCACAAACAACCATAATTTATTTGGCGTGCGGCAAGTTTATGACAAAAATAAATTACTTGTGACAATAGTTTGCGAAAAAAGTTGCTATATGTTGGTGTTACCCAACATTGAAGAAGTAGTATACGAGGGCAGATCAATAAGTGCGTGACTTTTTGAATGAAACACAGTTTTTTTTGCAAAACAAAAATTTATTTTTCAACATAATCTCCTTTTAACTCAATACACTTAGTCCAACGTTTCTCCAGTTTTGAGGGTGCTGTTGGCTGGGTAGTTAGCCCGTTTGACTACAAAACCTGAGGTCTTGAGTTCAAGACTAGTTTCAGGCAAGCCAACAACATCATGCATTTTTCTCATGTGTATTGGTGTGTTATTGTGTTGGTTGTTATTGGACTGTTAAAGTGATGAAGGCATAGCAGTGATCACTATGGCAGTACCGGCAGCGATTAGTACTAACGTATCCTAATGCACTGCACAGCACCTAAACTGCATGCTCATTTTTGTGGAGTGCTAGCATAGATGTAGAATAAAAAAAAAACTTTGAAGATACTACTTTATAACACAGGCATATTTTATTGCATTCTACAGAAAAATTACAAATTATCAGTCATCTACCAATAAGTTCATTGCTTCCTCTGATAATTCCAGGTGTTTCTTCTCCTTCAGTATTCTCCTACTTGTGATTGCGGGATCAGAATTGGCGAGCAGATAATGTAATATGTCTTCACAATTGTCTTTTCTTGATGTTTTCCTCGCATGGTAAAGCCTTGTGTGTCTGAAGTCCTTGTTTCCTGCTTTCAATGCTTCTTCTGATAGTTGGCCAATGGGGACCAAAAATGAACGAATTATTTCAGCTCCATGAATAAGAACCTTGTGGACAGTTGGTGGCATATAATGCCACGAATATTTCTTTACATAGAGACCAGCAGTTTCTTTTCCGTACTTCGAGAACTTATCGCAGTCTATCTTATATCCAGAAGTTATAGCTTGAAGAATACTAGAAAACCTTCTTATGGCGATTAGCCGAAACCGGTCTGAAAATAATAAAAATTTGACGTGGGATGACGGAAAGTCACCCGAAAACCAATATGATTAAATTATTCAATAAGTGATTCCGAGAATTTCCGTTCTATTTCTATGGAATAAATACTGAGAGTGATATACTAAAATCGCTATAACTCCCAGGAGGGCAGGTATGGGCAGTTGATTTTTTCACAGTTCGTGGAAAACAAATTATGTAACATTTCTGCAGTGGTTTGGAACTGGGACTCTCTGGGACTTTTTAGATATTGCTTACCTAACCCAAATTTTAAGTAAAAATGGACCTTTAGTCGGGTTTTCGCTCTAAAAAATGTGCATATGAAAATGTCTCAAACAACATTCCTTTTTTTACAGAAGATACTTGTCCGAAGGCAGATTTTTTTCCGAATCAAAATATCTGTCACCAAAATCAAATGAGATCATTTTGAATACAGCCCTGAAATCCCCTCTTTTCGTGAAAATTTTGTATATTTGACTTCTAAAATCAATTAAAAATCAACGGGTCAACATAAAAATAAGCTTTATGTGTTTTTTGTTTACTTGGAATGTCTGTGACAAAATTGCATCACTAAAAACACTGAAAAAAATAATCGGAAAAAAGTTACTTTTCCACTAGCCGCAACACAGTGCGTCGGCGAAGTAAATGAACTAATAAATAGCTACACAGCTTAAACAAATTAATTCCTCTACTTGACACCAGAGGGGCTTGCCACACTGCTCTAAAAAAAAACGCGCAATAGTAGGGTTGTAAATGAATTAAGCATTCTATCTCTCTCCCACTTCACCACCTGTTCTCTCTATACTATTCCTTTCTGAAGGAAGGTCACACATTAATTAATTAACTGGTAGGCATTAATTGCCTGATTCTGTTACTTCTCTTAAAAAAAAAATTTGATTTTTCGAGGTCCTTAAAATAGGCATGTGTTTGGTCAATAATTTCATCGTTGGAGCTAAATCTCTTCCCACCGAGCCATTTCTTTAGGTTTGGAAATAGGAAGTAGTCACTAGGGGCTAAATCCGGAGAATATGGCGGATGAGGTACCAATTCATAGCCCAATTTATAGAGTTTTGCCATTGAGACTGCAGACGTTTGATGTTTACGTTTATGATCAATTGAGAGCAAATGCGGCACCCACCTTGCAGACAACTTTCTTATACCCAGCTGATCACTTAAAATCGAAGCCACACTGCCATATGAAATGCATATGGCATCAATAATCTCACGCACTTTTACTCTTCGATCGGCCAACACCATACGTGGATTTTTTCGACATTTTCAGGTGTACTGATCTGAACTGGCCGTCCAGAACGTTCAGCGTCATTTGTACTTGTGCGACCACAACGAAAGCCAGTAAACCACTTTTTTACCATTGAAATTAATGGTGCAGAGTCCCCATAGTATTTATCGAGCTTTTCCTTGGTTGGATTGACGTTTTTTTTCGCAAAAAATAATGTTTAGTGTGCACTCGAAATTCACTTTTTTCCATTTTTAGAAAAATACACGATGATGTATGTTTTGAACAGCTGTTAAACGCAAAGTAAATGACGACACTTGCTCAAAATTTGACAGTAGTCTATAAACAGGTGGTACATGATGGGAACAGTGTTACATTTCATATAACTACAAGGGAAGTTTGAAAAGTTACGGACTTATTGATCCGACCTCGTATGAGGTTTGTCCCTCCCTTTGTGACGTTGTGCAGGTGGTAGCAATTGAAAAAAAGATAATAAATTTGAAATTTGGCAAAGGTTGAAAGAAAAACTACTTTAAATTTTCTTTAAGTACTGCGAGAAAAGCATAAACCGAAACATAAATAATTTGTACTTAAACAACTATAGTTCTAGTAGGTATAAAATTATATGAGATTTTTTTAATGATGTTTATTTGTTGAGTTATGGGGTGCGAAAGTGTTTTTATATTATAAAAAATTACAAAAAAAATTTCTCATAAAATTCTATTATTTTGCTCATTGTTATATAGAATCGGTATAAGATATCGTGTAAACCTTATGTTTAATGTATTAGGTATGTTCAGCACTTTTATGTAGAACTCCACGGGAAATAGTTTCAAGATAGGGGGCTGAAATATTCAATAAAGAAAAAACCCCCTATAAAATTCTATTATAAGTCTATGAAGGCAATATAGCTCCAAACTCAACTGGAACGCCAGAAAAAACTAATTGTGAATAAGTACGAAATGAACCCTCTAGCATATTTTAAGTTTATAATGATTTCTGGCTTTCCAGTTCAATTTAGAAATTTATTGTCTTCACAGACTTAGAACGGAATTTTATGAGGAATGTTTTGTAGGATATTTCAGCCCGCTATCTCTCCATCGAAGGAGAGTTTTTTGGGCCTTTTTACGAAAGGATTAAAAAAGATCTATACAGCGAAGCGCTAGAGGGTTAAAATGTTTCATGAAATTATTTCTCATGGAGTTATTATTATTTCTCGTGGGCGGGGAATGTAAAGGAATTTTCATAGCTTTTGAACTTATGGAGATCCCATTATCAAGCTTTTAGAGTACAATAACGATATCCTATGCTAATTTTTGGCAAAAAAAAGAAATAATAATAAAAAAATTAAACATTTCGAAGTTAGAAAAACTTTAATTTCAATTAGTCATTTCCGGTTTTGAAAATGATTTTTTTTATTTATATATTTTTTTAAAAGATTCACTTATTTCAATAATAACAATAAATAAATAAAAAAATTTCAGAGAAATTTTCGAATAAAATCTTTTGAATAAAACTCCTAAAACAATACAATTCAAAATATTGTTTCAACTTAAAAGTCGATTTATTCGATATTTTGCTTTTGTGGCTTACCGAGTTATTGCCCTAAGCCTCTCATTTATAAAACAATTAAATATTATCAAAAGCCAACTGTTGGTTTTTTTATTTCGTATTTAATTTTTAATGTCTTTAAAATATCATTACATAAATTAAAACCATGTTCTTTAAATTAATCGGCCTTGAGTTTGTTAATTTATTTAATTTTCTTGCCATTGAGTGTGATTGTGATTGAGTGTGATTTTATACTGCTTAGTTCTGCTAATCTAAAGTGATAATAATTTAAACACATATTGACTTCCTCCTCTGCATAAAAAATTTTCACAAAATAATTAAGCTTCATTATGATCAAAAAGTATCAATCAAAAAATTTATAGATTCAGAGAAAATATTTTACTACTACATTTACAAATGTTTACACTAAAAAAAACAAAATCAAACTTTAACTGAATCAGACAAATTGTTTATTGAATTTCATGAAAATAAAATTTGCAAAAAATTTACTATAAAAAAATTTACTATAATGAAAGTATAAATGTTAATCTGATTTTGTCTGCTGTTAAAGTTTAGCCTCACGTTTGTGCCATTATTTGAGACAGTCAATATATAAGTACTTACATACAAACTACAATTATAGCTACATATATACAATGTATATAACTAAAGACTTGCATGTATGTTATACATACAAGTGCTTATTTCTATTAGTGTATTAGGGTGTTTGTAAAAAAACCAAAGGAAAGGGATCAAAGGACTTTCTTTTTATATATGTGGTTGCTTAACAATTTAATTTTAATATATGTATAAATAAATCGCACAATCCTTACCCACAAATACAAATGGTCATATAAAAGCAAAAGAATATTTCAAATAGTTTACATGCATATTTTACTAAGAGAAGTGAATACTACAGAACATAGCGTGGTCAGAGTTTTTTTTTGAATAAAAATGCGTTAAGTGGACAATTGAAAAGAGGGACTGTGAAGAAAATAATATTGAAAAAATGATTTAAAAAAAGTTTTTTTGAGATAATTAAATTTATTTCAAGTTTCTTGTTAAGCCACATTTTCAGATTTTTTTCAACAATATTTTAACAGCGATTTCAAAAGTATTTGTCATTTCAATCAGATGGATATTGCACAGTGGTTCTAATTGAAAAAAAGGGTACAAAATATGTATCTTTGAATCTTGCGATGTATGTGAAAATAATAAACGAGGAACTAAGCTTTCAGAACTCTGTAATTTGGACCACACTGTTGGAAAACATGTTGAGCTACAGGCTGTCAAAGTTGACTACCTCGAAAAACTTTGTCGACCTCATAACTTTCAGAAATATTATGCGATTTTGATAATCTTACACTTTTCGTAAAGTTTATAAATATATAAAGAAAACACAGTTTCAAAAATATTTGCCTTTGAATTTCAAAATGTTCACCTCGACCATATTATCTATTTTGCCAATATCTCCGGTAATAGCATAGAAAAAATTTTCAAAAAATATTTTATGATTTTTAACACAATCTTTAATAACGTATAGAAACATTTTCAAGTTATCTCAATTCATCTAGTCGTGAAAAGGAATTAAAATCGGCACTTTGAAATGAGAGTGAAAATTGTTAAATTTTGACAAAAATAGAGTTTAGTTGTTCGCCATTTTGCTCATAAAAATTTTTAAGACTAAAATTTTTTATTTTCAATATTTCATAACAATAGACGTAAGAAATGAGTACAGTTGAAATTTTAAGTCGATTAAAGCAAGTTCGCTACATCCAGCATTGGACGAAAATTGTGAATTTTTCTACGAAATTCTAAATTAATCGCTTAAAAAAAAGCCTACAGAGTTTTTAAAACTACTCTACAAATTATATTGTATATAGTTAATGTAATTAATCCGGCTTTTAAATGTTACCCCCCCCCCCCTTTCGGGATGAAGATAACATCGCAATTTGTCTATTGGTTTGGAATATATGACCATGAAAGGCAGGCCCTGTATATGCTACTTAGCCAGGGGGTAGCAAGATCTAAGTTGTGTTGCAGATCTGCTAAATGTTACCCACTTGCCCAAGAATGTGGTGAGTAGAGAGTAGATTTTCTAAAAATTATCAAGTTTTCAAAAGCATTTCATTTACCTGCATTAAAACTGCACTATCAGCCATGTGACAGAATACCATTCCGATCGGAAGTGGTTTTTCAATTCCGTAAGTTGCTTATTCAGAAAACTAAAAACAAAAAATTTTTTCGTAATCAAACCACTTTTAAAACTCAAAGCGGAATTGAAAAACACTTTTCTACGACCTCATTTGCAGTAAATAAATATTTGGTCATGAGCTTTCCATGTTAATAAAAAGCTTAATGTGAGCTTTGCATCTAAAAACAAGAGTAAACAAACGCCTCAAGGTATAAAAACTTTATCATTGTAAAAACGAAATACAAAATAAACGGAATCTAAAGCGCCAAAAATGAACTTTTTCGGAATGACAACTACGGAATCAAAACCAATCCGAACGGAATCTGTGACATGGCTGTATACTTAAATTTTTAGTTTTTAGTTCTTTATTATTTATTAAAGAACATGTTTAAAAATGTTAACGATATATTAAATGGTCATTTATTTTATGAATATTCAATTAAAAATACATCGACCCCTTAGCGCGAAATGATCGTAAGTGACATATTTAAGAAACATTTTTTTTTTATTGAAATCAAAATTTTATGAGCCTATCATACTTTAAAATCGTCAAAATGTCAAAATTTTTGATAACTTTTAAAATGCAGGCTATAAAATTTGATCGTAAGCGACATGTGTAAGTACAATAAAAAACCGTTCTGAAAAAATGTAGCTTTTGTCGCTTACAATAATTTGGCGCTAAGAAAATTTGCGTATGAGTAATATGATGGTATCATAATAGTACTCATACGTTTGCCCAACCTTTTGATTTAACAATTCATGAAAAAAATTACCGTTTAATAAATATATCGTTAAAATTTTTTTGAACACAAGAGGATTGCTATATTTTTTAATAAATAGAAAATTAAATTAAATTACATGGGCCATTACTCTTGAAGCGCATAACGCAAAAAATTTGTTTGCCGAAATTCCATGATATTTGCCATAACTACAGTTCTAGTTTGTATAATGTTTATTTGTTGAGTTATGAAGTGCGAAAGAGTTGCCGTTTTTGATTTTTTTTAAATTATAAAAAAATTACAAATAATCTCCTTAAAAAATTCTATTCTTTTGCTCATTATTATTGAGAATCGGTATAAGATATCGTGTAGGCCTTACGTTTAATGTATTAGGTAGGTTTGTTTAGCTCTTTTATGTAGAACTCCACGAGAAATAATTTTATGAAACATTTTAACTAGGGATGTAACGATACGGCGTTTTGCCGATCCGATACCGATACCGATACTTAAAAATAAATATCGCCGATACCGATTCCGATACCGATACGAATATTGAAATTGTGTTAAAGTATAGATTAACAAAACTCAAGTTCAATGTTTTTATTATACAAAATTACAGTGTAAGAGATTATTAATATTTAAAATTGATATTACCGTATAAAAAATTTGAAGTATTTTTTAAGGAGCTACACTTTCTTTGCTTCCAAAAATCTATATTAAAAATATGCAGATAACACAGTGCAACAGTCCAAAAAGTTTTGGAAAATCTGCGGGCCCTCAAAAACAGGTGTCATCAACTTTTGGCCAACAGAAAATTCAAACTTGGTGATACCGCTTAACTATATATGGCAATAATGTAGCTAAGAGTTCGCTAAGCAGATGTTATTACCATTTTATGCCAAAAAATTTTTTTTCGTGCACTTTTTTCCAGAATAACTTACAGGGACTCGTAATTTTTTATTAACAATATTTGGCAAAGTTGTAGCTACGATAAAGCTGAACAACTTTTGTGAACATGTCAATACAATCAGAATATATCTCGGCACCCTAAACAGCCCAGAAAAACTGATTTCTACCTTAAAAGTTTTCGTTTTTTACGAGTTAGGCTATATGTAGTTTTATTGCATTTTTTTTTTTGCTTTCTTTGTTATTGTTCCATTTCTTATGTTGCTGATTTTAGTATTTACTATTTTTTATTGTTTATTGCTGTTTTGCCAAATTTGGAGTCCCTATAAGTTATACTGAAAATAGTGAATAATATAATTTTTTTTAATTTTTTTTCAAAAAATGTACAGGAACATATTATTTTTCTGGGCACAAAATGTTAGTGAATCACAACAGAGAAGTATGCACTTGAATATACTATTTTCAAAAAACAATATTTTTTAGCATAAAAAAATATTGAAAAACTACAATTTTTAAGGTAAAAAGTGGTCTGTGTGAGCTATTAGAGTACCTAGATACGTGCAGATTGTATTGATATGTTCACAAAAGTTCTACCGTAACTATAAGTTTGCCAAATATGGTCAGTTAAAAATTACAAGCCCCTGTAAGTTATTCTGAAAAAAGTGAAAAAAAATTTTTTTTTCCTTAATTTTGTCAACAAAAAGCTCATGAAAAAAATTTTTTGCCATGAAATGTTAAAAAAATCAGTTAAACATACTCTTAGCTACATTATTGCTATATATAGTTAAGCGGTATTATAAAGTTTGAATTAGCTGTTGGCCAAATACTGATGACACCGTTTTTTGAGGCCCCACTGATTTTCAGAAACTTTGGAGGTCCATAAAAAAAATTTGTCACTAAATTCGCCAAACTGAGTAAAGGGTTTTACTACCCCATTGTGAGACAATCGAACTTGTGCTGTCCAGTTCTTGTGTTTTTCCAAAAGTCTTTATTTGTCGCATAGTGTAATTAGTAGAAAAGCAAGAAAAAATTTTAATTTCTTTATAATTTTAAAAAATGCTCGCCATACTCGCATAAAAAAAATTGTGAAAATGGGTAATTTTTTTACCCTTTTTTTCTTGAGGAAAAATCATTATAGAACACCGAAAAAGAAATTTGTCCCAGCATCGCTTAAAATTCGGTGATTGGTAATCGAAAAGCAGAGCTTCTTGCAATGGCAAGGAT
Organism: Panzeria rudis; assembly: GCA_956483635.1. Classification (NCBI taxonomy): domain Eukaryota; kingdom Metazoa; phylum Arthropoda; class Insecta; order Diptera; family Tachinidae; genus Panzeria; species Panzeria rudis. The sequence goes on along the minus strand of OY101448.1, from coordinate 153,332,090 downwards.
ATTTAAAACTAATTAGAAATTATCCAAATTTGAAATACTTCCGGATCGCGAATTCTACATTTTCATGACTTCTTTGGAGTGTCTTTTTTTGCTGGAATAAGATTTAAAAAACAACGAATTGAATTTGAATTCATGGTAAAATTAAGCAAAAATAAATAATTTTTTAACAAAATAATATTATAAAATATTATTAATTTTTAAAATTGATATTAATAAGATTTTAAAAATATAACGAAATGAGTTTAGTTCATGGTAAAATTAAACAAAAATAAATAATTTGTCAGAAAAAAGCTCTGAAAAAATGTTTAAAAGTATCGTCGTATCGACAGTAAAATATCGCCGATACCGATGTATCGGAAAATCTGAAGTATCGCCGATATATCGGTATCGGTATCGGTATTCATTACATCCCTAATTTTAACCCTCTAGCACTTTGCATTATGGGTCTTTTTTGACCCTTTCGTAAAAACGGTATAAAACCCATTCGACGGCGAGATAGCGATATCCTACAAAAAAAAAATACTCATAAAATTATATTATCTATATAAATAAAAGAGTAACGTTATGGAGTGACTGACTGACTGACTGACTGATTCATCATCGCCCAGCCCAAACCTCTAAAGCTAGAAAGTTGAAATTTCTTATGTGGAATCCCCTCAGGATGTATAGATCCACTAAGACGGGGTTTTGTAAAATTCAAATGCTAAGGGGGTAAAAACGGGTAAAACCGGTAACCTTATAACTCCGAATCAAAGTAAGGTAGACATAAAATCCCAAAAAAAACATCATAATAAGATAAAAAAATGAGCGGGCAGGTAATTGGTACTTTCTTCAGATTTGTACATTTAGGGGCCGATAAAGGGTAAAAATATAATTTTGGTACTTTTTATGTTAACAGTTTATCTCTTAAAGTAATAAAGTTAGAAACTAAACTTGAAATTCATTCTTATCTCCTTAAAAAGCCCTCAAAAACAGTTTTGTATATTTTCAAATTTGAATATATAATGGGTAAAATTGGTAGCCCTTTTTTGCACTTTTTTCCATACAACTATTTTTTATGCACATTGATACACATACTGAATGCATATGTTTGTATATATATTCTCTAAGAACGAATTTTTGAAAACTTAAATTCTAAAGGGATTAAAAGGGATAAAAACGGGTAAGCTCGGTGTTCTTATATCTCCGAAGGTAGATATAAAATTCCAAACGCGTCATGATAAGATAGAAAAATGAGTGGATAGGTGTTTTGTATTTTTTTTTTGAAATTTGTACATTTAGGGGTGGAAAAAGTGTAAAAATATAATTTTGGTACTTTTATTGTTAACCGTTTATATATTAAAGTAAAGGTACTTTTTCGAAAACTTACTTTTTTGAAAATGTAGTTTTAAGAAATGGTACTTTTTGAAAAATGTTTTTTGGAAAAGGTACTTTTTGAAAATTGTACTCTTTTGAAAAGTTACTTTTTGGAAATGGTTCTTTTTAGGGCTCTGTACACCAAAAGTGTAAATTAATCTTATTGTTTTCGATACGCTGTCCGTCAGTCCGTCTGTCTTTCTGTCTGTTACAGGCTGGTTTCTCGAGAGCCGTAAAAACTACGGGCTAAAAATTAAAGGGTGTTCTAAAACGAACAACGAAACATGTTGAAATTTTAATCTAATATACAGTGTTAATTGGTATAGTCTGTAGAATATTTAACACAACAAAAATTAAAGGGTGTTCTGAAAGTTACTGTAATTTTGACTATGTAGTTTAAACAGTTTGCTGTATCTTGGAAACCATAAGAGCCAAGCTCTTGAAATTTAAAAAAACTCTAAAATTAAAAAATTCCAGAATTAAAAAAGTCAAAACGAAAAATCGCCAAAATGAAAAAATGGCTAACACGCAAAAATTCGCCAAAACTAAAAAGATTGCCAAAAAACCAACCAATTTTATGGTTATTTTTAAATGAGTCAATTAATTTTTCTATATCTGCATAACAATGGGGTAGCGAAGCACGCCGGGTATAGCTAGTAAGTCTATAAGACATTTATTGTCTTTACAGACTTATAATAGGATTTTATGAGGAATTTTTGTAGGATATATCAGCCTGCTATCTCGCCGTCAAAGTTAAGTTTTTTGGTCCTTTTTATGAGAGCATCAAAAAAGACCCATACAGCGAAGCGCTAGAGGGTTAAAATGTTTCATGAAATTATTTCTCGTGGTTTTTCATAAAAGTGCTGTACACACGTAATACCTTCAACGTAAGGCTTATACGATATCTGATACCGATTCTCCTTAACAATGAGCAAAAGGGGGGGGATATGTAAAGAGATTTGCATAACTTTTAAATTAATGGAGATCTTATTATCAAACTTTTACATTAGAATGAGGACACCCTAGGCTAATTTAATAAAAAATAAAATAATAAAATATGTTGAAGTTAGAAACACTTTAGTAAATAATAAAAAATATTTTTAGATTACATATTTTTTTGATAAGATCAATTCCTATTACAATAAATATCAAAAACCGCAACACTTTCACACCCCATAACTCGACAAAACATAAAAAACATTTTTAATACACATTTATACCTACTAGGACTATAGTTATATCAAGGAGTTTCGGCAATGGTGTAAATATATAAAAGCAATCCCCGAAATCTGTTTAAAACTATTTGTTTTTTTTTTTCAATATTTTGCATAGTGAATTTAAATCTCGTAAGACTCAGTAGAAATTAACAGTTCATTTTCTTATATTTCACGAACTGACAAACATTTGTTCATTAGAATTTTCAGTTAGTGAGTTGCTTTGAAATTACAAAACAATTGGGGTCATATCTAACGTGACCAGAAGGTTTTTGTCAAAAGCGGGATACAAACGGTTGAAAAGCGAGATTCTGAAGAAAATAGGATCAACAAAGCTGGATTTTATAAAATATCTTATGGATAAGCAACTACACAGTTCCATATCGTTAGCTGAAATGCGAAATAACGTAACTAACAAAAAAGTTAAAGTCGCCAATTATTAATTATTACATCGAAGCGCTTGTCCCTACAAATTTCAAACTGTTATAAAAATCAATCGCAATAAAAACGAAAATGAATAGACTTTTCTTCCCTCCTATAAAATTAAAAACAGTATAGTTATGTGATACTGCATTTCAGCTAACGATATGTTCTTAGGAAATTCATTGTGTTATTGGCCTTAAAATTTAAAAAATTCATTTTTAGATGTTTTTTAAAAATTCATAATTTTTATGAAACAAAAATTATATAAATAGCTCCAAGCCTACAGATAATTTTATCTTTAACACATGAAGCATGAAGTCATTAGGACCCGACCAAAATAAGAAAGTTGTAAGCCAATGAGTGAAAAAATCCTCAGTCATCTTTTATAAAGTTCAGTTTATAGTTAAAAGAATATTTTTGATCAAAAGCAACTCTGTTTTTTCACTTAATGTCTTGTAACTTTGTTCTATTTTGTCGGTTCTTAAACATTTTATATATCATATGTTCGGCACCAAATTAGTTTCAACTTTGGGCTTTGAAGGCTTTTTCTGGATTTTCGATTCAAAGATTTAAATTGAAGGTATCAATGTTCAATTTAATTTTTACAATAATCAATAATTTTCAATACTGCGTGCCTTACTTAACTTCACCACCCTCACACTGTGAAAGGCATAACAAGAACTCTGATCATGAGATCGTGGTTAATCTTGAAATATCAGTTCAGTTCGACCCTTATATAAACGAGAATTTGTCTTTTTCCTTTCTCAATAAAAATAATTTAATTCAAGAATTAAATTGAACGAACTTAAGCCTGAATAATGAAGTATCTATCGATTAGAAAATTTTAAGTATTGAGTTTTGAACTAATGTCTAAAAAAACACTTTTTTTCAATTTTAAGTTCCTTTAAGTCAATGAGTTTTTATTCGATCAACGCAAGAAAAATCTATTTTGCTCAGTTGAAACATTTTCTATATTTTTTGGGGAATAATAAAAAAAACAGAACTATAAATTTTAAAACTCGAAAAAAACGGGATAACAATTTTAGATGGGATCGACCTCTTATGAGCGGGATAAGCCCTCCCAAAGCGGGATGTCTGGTCAGGTTATTCATATCAAATTTAATGAGATGCAACTGAAATAATATCTTTTTTCATAATTATGCAATATTACTAAAGCTGTTTTAGACTATTCTACAAGCTGTTCGACTTCTGCACAATATGTTACTCACCAACATACCAAATGGCTTGAGAAAAATATTATAATAAGCTTACTAACATAAGCCTTAAGCTTGAAAAAGTATTGAAAATATATTGAAAAAAGCTATCGTAACAATTGTAGAAAAATCAAAACGGAACCCTCTTGAAAATATTATAAGTGCATGCTTACTATAAGCTTATTCTTGCAATTGTAGAATAAGCTTATGAAAACAATATTATATTAATAACTTCTGTATAGAAAACCTAGTTTGTCTTAATATTTTTATAAGCTTTGAAGAATAAAATTCACAAATAATATATTTTTTAATGTTGAAAAAGAAAATTCTTATTGTTTACTTCAAATTAATTCGATTTTATTTGTATATTACATACATATGCAACTTTTTTTATGTTTTTTATGTTGTGATTTACAAAATTACACTTGTACCCAATTTGCAATTTAAAACTAGATGTAAATGCCACTGTAGAATGTATTGAAAAAGATAAGTCCTTTTCAATCGTTATATTGTTCTCTTGAATATGTGTATGACGTTTATAAGCAAACTTTAGAAATAGTTGCGTATAATAATAGTTTCTCAAGCATTGTTAAAAGCTGCTTGTGAAATCACATTTTATAAACATTATTATAAGAGAAGTTAAGAAAAGCTTAAGGCCCACTATTTATATAAGCTAATTCTCAAGTTATATTGGATTTTAATTACTGTATGCTATGTTGGGTCTGATATAATAGCGGTATTCAGTGTTTGGTGCGAACGGTCTTGCAAAGGAGCAAGTGCAAAATCTCGTAGCTTTTTCTTTGCAATCTAACAACAAAATACATTACTTTGCACTTACAACACTTTTGCAGCTTTGCTATACCAAATCGGTATAGCTTTTATGTATTGCAATCTCGCAACTTACATTTTGACAACTGAAAATAATAAATAAGAAATTACTAAAAAAATAAACATTTTATTAAACAAATAATTATGAAAATTAGAAAAGCATATGCTTATATGAAAATCGGATACACAGGACAAAGCAATTTGCTTTTAATCTGGATGCAGCCACAGAAGTGCATGTGTATGTGAGTATTTAAGTGTAGGTGTAAATTTTCATTAAGTGTTTCAAAGTGAGTAAAATAAGCGCTCACGAATGGTAACAAAAGTTTTGCAATTGCAAACAGTTGTTATACAAAACGCACCAAACATCGAATACCGCTAATGTGTTGTTACTGCTTTTTTACAACTTTACATTAACTCACTAGATCAAGGTTGCATTTTCTACAGAAGTCGAACGGCTTATGAGATAGTGTAAAACAGCTTTAAACTATCCTATGACAGACTCCAACAGACCGATATTCCAAAGAAAGTAAATTTTGTGTAGATAACGAGTTTGTGAATATATTTTATGATTTCTGTCTCAGTTCCGAAAAATGGCGTAAGTAGCGAATACTTTTAACATTTTAAAATTGCCATGGAATCGGGAAAATTCTCAGTTTTGTTCCGGGGAAACTGCTACACACACTAATTATATTGCTGCTTTGACCACACAACGCTGATTTTTGCATTCGAAAAACTTCAAATGGACAGAAAAAGCTGCATTATACATATATGCTAATTCAGGGGCTTAAAAGCCAAGGGTACAAGACCAAAAAAAAATAAAAAATAAAAAATCGGCGTAATTAAGGTTCAAAGTGTTTCGTTCGCATGTATTTCATACATAATATTTTTGGTTTCTAATACATACCGTTTTTTGAAGTCATCGTACATGTCTGAATTTTTGTAGAGTGACATATATTGTTGGTATTAAGTGTTAATTCCTGTATATAACTCAATTTTTTATTTTTGACACTTGTGCCCATTCATGACATCAAGAGCATCTTAAAATATCTTAACCCCTACAAAAATGCGTTGTTTTATAAGAGATTTATTAAAACTATTCACATTATATATAACAGTCCACTACTATCCAATATAGCCAATATTAAGACTATAAATTTTTTTTTTAAATTTATTTTTTGGCGCTTAAGATTTTTAGGCGGTTATGCCACGACATGTATAAAAAATTACTTTAAATGAAATGAATAAAAAATCTACCCCCATTTGTTTTTTAATGGACCAGACCAGGCCTTCTATTAGGCGCGTATGACTTGTAAATAGGCCTGCTAAGGAATGCCTTCAATTAGTCCTGCTGAGTAATTGGTCGAGGAAGGCCTTGGTCCGCAATGACATCGCGTGTAAAAAACATATGAATATGAAATGGGATTGGAAGTACTATAGATTGCTAAATAAGGCCTTATAGAAGGCCTCCTTACTCCTTTCATATACCGCTGGGTACACTTACCCACACACACCCTGTAGATAACATTACTAGTCCATACGGGGATGAAAAGTATACTCTATAGACGACTAGGAGTAGAGCCCAAAGGTAACCGAAATGTATGGAGAAAACAGGGTCTATTTAACATTGCGATATCCTAGGGCTGAACCATATAACCCAGCTTTGCAGTACATCACTTCAATGCTGTATGCAGGGCAGACAGACACGGATATCGTCACAACTTGTTGGGAAATTAGTAGAAAAATTATACACATTTAACTAGATGATATTTCAATTTGCTAAATTTATTTAACAAATCATTAAAATTAATGGCAATTTCTTGCTCTTTACTATTGTTGGAATGCAGAAATGAGATGGATTTATGTGTTGACTGGGTATCAGTTGAAAAATTATTTATTGATTGAAATTGTTAATAAATTTCAACTACGAGTATGTTGAATGAATTATAAGCATGTGAATCAAATATTAGTTGAAAGTTTCTAACTTTACAAATAAAAAGTTTTTAGAACACAGGCTGCTCGACTGTGACACCCTGTATTCCAAGATCAAGAATTTTGTATTTTGAAAGCTATTAGTTTTATATATCATTTTTGGCTCGAAAGAAGATATGTAGATAAATATATATCACCATTAGTTTTACTGTTTGTCCCTGCGCCAATAATTACTGAAATTTAAAAAAAATAATAATAATTAAAGGGTATTCTATCAGTTTATGTAATTTTGACAATTAGCTGTATCTTGGAAACCGTAAGAGAAAAACTCTTGAAATTTTCAAAACTAGTGAAGCATTTTAAAGGCAACACTAACGATAATTAGAAAAAAAACAGACAAAAAATTAAAGGGTATTTTGTCAGATAATGTAATTTTGAAATTTATCTTTATCTTATGAACCGTAATAATTAGACACTTGAAACAAACAAAATAAATAATTAAAGGGTAAATTAATAATTAAAGGGTATCCCTTTCAGTAATGCAAGGAACAAGCCGAAAATTAAATCGTCAAAACGAAAAAAGTCGACAAAATAGAAAAAAGCGCTACAACGAAAAAAGGTCAAAGGTGAAAACAAACAAAAAAAAGTCAAAACTAAAAAGCCTTAAATTAAATAATTTGGCCAAAAATCGACTTTAATGTAAAGATCTTATGGAACATATTACAAAATATACGCAATTTAGCGTTAGATCAAATGGTGTGCTTGTCTACAAATGGGGTGTCCGTCCACAAATTTTCATAGCATCAATCCTCTGATGTCTATTTAAATATAATATTTTTAAAATCGGTCCAGAAATGGCAGAGTTAAGCTAAGTTAATATGTATATCGGGCTCCCACCTTGTCAGTCCGATTTTTACTTCTGTGGGATTAAACTGAGAGCAAACCCTTTCAAACATAAAAAATGTCCCGCAGATTTTCGAAAAAAAAATGTATGGTACCGAACTACAAGTAAACCCTTTCAAACAAAAAAAAATTATTTTGAAAATCGGTCCACACATGACGGAGTTTGCTTGGGGGTGGGGGAGCAAATGTTGCCACAGATTTTCGAAAAAAAATATGCAACAAAACTGCAGGCAAACCCTTTCAAAGAAAAAAACAATTTTGGAAATCGAATTACAAATGACAGCGTTGTGCGTGGGGGGGGGGGGGGGCGAATTTCTCCACTATTGTGCCCATTCGCTTTTCACCCCCTCAATTACAAGACCAACTTTCCTATATTCTATATAAATAAATACCTAGTCGTATACGTAATATTTTTATTTCTATTTCATAAAAAAATTACTCATACGTAGAACATAATTCATGACTATACACCTGATAAATTTTTTTCTTAAATTGCTGAGAGTTCCTTTTTCTTATATTAAATAACACAAACATATAAATTGATTTATTTTACTAAGAAAAACTTAATAATCATTTCAAATGGAATAAATAAAATCACGCCGACGTTTCAACACCACATACTTACAATACACGGGTACTTGAATCACAAATCGTGCTGTAAACACTTCATAAATAAAAGGAAAATAAAACAATCATTATTATTTATTATATTTTTTTACACGAGTATACATAAATAAAATGATTTGTCAATGGAAAAGAACAATAACATTTATACAACAAGTTTCTATTTATTTATTTGTATGTTTTTATGCATTTATATAAAATTTTAAATAAAATTGTATATACAATTTTTTCGCAACTAAAGTGGACTTTTACACAAGCAGGGTGTTCGAAAAGCGTATATCGAGGGCTTGTGTTCAAATAGTGCTATATGCAAACACGTATTTCTTATGAGGACAAAAATTCCTTTCGATCTCTGACTATTAAAGGTTTTGTACAATCAATATTCTACAATATTGACGGATTATGTTATAAGGGTTTTTATTATTAGAAAATTGATTGTCCAAAACTTTAGTAATGCGCGAACGAAACGGTTTTTCCCCGTTCTTAAAAAGTTTGATGTTTTCAGATAGCACTATTTGAATATAAGCCCATAGAAAAAAAGAAGAGTAATAGTATTCCCATCTAGGTATTTTCATCTTTTTCAAATATAAGTTCACCGTAAAATGATGGAATGAATACTATACCTTTGCAACATCACTTCTGTTTCAAAATTAGCAATTGATTGAACTTGATCGAAATACATAAGCCGTCATCGAATATTATTATATATAAGTACTAAAAAATCTTATTTAGTTTTTCTATAATTTAAACCAAAAAAATTGTATATTGTCTCCCAAGCTAACATTTCTACTCCCGCTAATGATCATGATCATAATTGAAATTGAATGAGATAATATTAAGAATATTGCAGTAAATTAAAAACTTAAATTGTAGCTGTGCCCATCATACATTTTATCAACGAGGAATCTTGGATAAAGTGAAAAATAAAGATTTTATTACTTTACTGTTAAAAGAAGAAAAAAAATTATTCTTCGAATTATCCTTTTTAACAGTTTTTTGAATGCAATCACGTAGAGACAAACTCATGTGCGCACATCTTATGCTTGTTTTAAAAACTATTTATTATGTGAGTGCATTGCCACGGCATACCGGTTCAAAATATTTCAGCAGACATTTCGATTAAATATTGATAAAGATGTTCGTTCTTTTTATCCAAAGCTGTATTCTATACGAGAAGCACTCTTGTAATGGAAATCTCCCTCTCTCTCTCTCTCTCTCTTTTTTATAGTAAAATTTAATTTTTCATGAAATTGTTGTGCAAAAGTAAATAGTTGTTCTTTTATTTCATTCAATATTTGCTTTCGTAAAAATAACGCCAACTTATGAAGGTCAAGTTTGTTAAATTAAAAGTAAGAGTGAAAGAAAATATCGTAACTGATGAGCATATTGTATTTACCAACCGCCAGTCCACATGAAATAGACTCAATTCTGCTAATGTCGAATGGCATAGGCCGCCTTAAAAATAGCATAACAGAATGTGCCGAGCAGTTTTGAAATCTGCTAGAGTCCCAAAGAGAGCTCGGTGCAATCAAAAAAATGTAAATGCCAAATTTGTTGAGAACTTAATTTCCTACAAAAATGTGATAAAGACAAAATTGCTTAGATTATGTTTGTTGAGGTATTAAACTTTAGCTTATGGGTTGTATAAAATTTTTACGTTTATACTAGCCTTAAGTTAAAGTCTATATAACATATCTGCGAAAAATTAGGTATTTAGTTAACTTTTCATTTACATTATTTTGGTACAGTTTATTATTTCGAAGCAAAACTTACACGAAAACACTCTTAAGCTTTTAGAAACTTAACTGAGCGAAAATTTATTGCTAAGGAAGGTAATTTTCCAAGCCCACCGCAACCGATTAAAGTCGGAGTTCCTTAAGGCAGCATCCTGGGTCCTGTATTATATCTGGTATATGCCTCTGACTTGCCGGTAAGCAGTAACATAGACATATCAACATTCGCTGATGATACAGCTTTTCTAAGTGTTCACAAAAGCCATCAAAAAGCCACCCGCAATTTGCTAGATTATATACCCCAGTTGGAACAATGGCTAGAACAATGGCGGATAAAAATTAACGAACAAAAATGTCTACACATTACTTTTACATTGTGCAAAGAAACCTGTCCACCCATACAAATAAATAACCAAACTATACCTCAACACACTGAAGTAAAATATCTCGGTGTTCATCTTGATCGTCGTCTAACATGGAAGTCACATATAAATGCAAAGGTGACCCAAATGAAATTAAAAGCATCTCAAATAAATTGGCTCATTGGAAGGAACTCTATTCTAAGCCTAGATTGTAAGCTTCTTCTATACAGCTCCATTCTAAAACCAATATGGTCCTACGGTATCCAGTTATGGAGCACTGCCTCGGCATCAAATGCAGAAAAAATTCAAAGGCGACAAAATACAATACTCCGTACGATTCCAGCATCCCCATGGTATGTGAGAAACAAGCGAATTCATAAGGATTTAGATGTGCCGCTGGTTAAGACAGTGTTTTCTAAACACGTGACAAGATACATAAAAAAACTTGAGTTGCACCCAAATCCCCGAAACATAATTAGCTTTAGAGGCCACACTCGGCTGAGAAGGAGGGACATTCTTGCTCTCAGCCGAACACGAGAGACGTAGACAACCAAAACCAACCGCTCAAACAATTATTTTTGTCTGGTATTGACTAGATTTAACAATTAAAATTTTAGATTTAAGATTTGATTACTTATTGTTAGTTCTATTTTATTGAAGATAAAATAAACCGTTAACAAAAAAATAAATAAAAAATAAAGTGCAGCTGAGTTATAGAATTTTTAAGAAAAACACAATATTTTAAGTGTATTTTGTATGGAAAAATTTTTTATGGAAACTTTTCTATTGCTCATAAGTTAAATTCTAATATCTCAAGAAATGTTAATCTAGCCTACACTCTATAACATTACTTCAAATTTACGATCATATATTGTCTAAATTTGTGTTAAAAATTTCTCCGTGTCTAAAATTACATCGATTTTGTAATTATTTTAATAAAGAAAAAAGCTTTCAAATTAAACATATTTAGCCCAAGTGGAAAAAATTCAACATAAAGTGTAATACGGTTATGGCTGAATGGTAGATACGTCAGACTATCAGTCAGGAGGTCGCGGTTCAAAACTGCACGCAGCCAATCACTTTTTTTAGTCAAAAAACATTTTGTTCAAAAATAATGCGTGTGTAATTTTAGGTCGATAATAATCTGTAAAGTGTGGCCGACTATTATCGACCTAATTTTCAACAAAAGTGTTTTAGAGTGTATTTAGTCTATATAAAATTATTGTGTAAAATTAAGTTTCCAAAAAGTTTGTTTTATTAACTTTTTTTCGTCAAGTTGATTATATCGCAGATAGAAAAGCGAGAATTTTAGGTAAAAGTCAAATTCAGTGAACCGTTCCAACTCAGCACTTCAAGTTACACTTTCGTCGCCATATGCATTTTTGAAGCCCGTTTTATTTCGAGTAAATCAAGGTCAAGTACATTGCAATACCATAAATTGCGGCTAAGTATTAAAATTTTTAATAAAAACATTATTTGGACGTGTATTTTGTATGGAAAATCTTTCCACGCCTTGAAAAAGTACTTAAAATTAATATTGAGGGCTGTAACCTTCAGGGTACTTTTTTCCAACAGAACTTCAAGTGGAGACTGCAAAAAAATACTTGAAAAAAAATAATCACCCTAATGCAGTATGTATGTACATTAATAAAATTTCACCCTATAGCAATTGCAAATATAATCGAAACCATTGACAAACACTTGCTCTTGTATTGTTGGTAATAATTGAAAGGATATTATGCATCTGATTACAAAATTGCTACCTCATGCACTTTGCAATTTTACAAACTCTAATTAAAACAATGGAAACTTTTGCATAAAAGAATATCGGCGAGAAATTGAAAAGTATTAAAGTTAGACAATTGAAATGGAATTCTTTTGTTACAATAGAATTATAATGGGTTTTAGAAATAAAGTGATTTTTTTTTATAGACTACGACTGTGGTTAACAAAATAACTATCAAATAAGTTGCACTACTTTGCAAATAAAATAAAATTTTCCATCAGAAAACATATACAATAAATTTAGTTTGGAGGAGTTGTGCCTTAAGTTTTATTAATATAAAAATTATCAAGTAATAAAGAGATACCCAGCAAAAACTTGGTAATGTGTTGGCATTAACGAACAACATACTTTCCATTTACAAACTACATACGGTCTAAGTTACTTTACAGTAGCTAAATTACTATTAACTAGTAAGTGAACAAGCTATTTATTCTCTTATTGGCAGAGTAGTAGTGTAAGCAGTTCAACCCCTGGGAAAGCAAATTGATTTTTTTAATTATGTTTATGTTTGTGAAAATATGTTTGACAAATTTGTGCTTTCGCTGAAATTTTTTGTTGGAAATTTTGTACTAAAAAAGTACATATTTTCTCATATACTAAAAAATAAAAAAACACCCCCTTAAAAATTTCAGCATTTTTTAAGGACATTTAGAGAGAGATATTATATAAAAAAAATTAGGCAAAAAAAATACAGGTTTTTGATTTAATCAATTAGGAAAATTTGAAAACTTTGCAGATAAGTAATTTTTCAAAAAAAAATTTTTTTTGCTCTATATATATTTTTTGTAGCCCAAAATATCCTGCTTAAAATGTTATACAAACCATCCTAGTATATAAAATGGTTTTCGAGATATTTAAAAACTAAATTCAACACATGCAGTAAATTTGGCGAAATAATGACATTTTGAATATGTCATAACTTTTGAAATAAACATTTTTAATTTTATTTTTTCATTGGCATAAATTCGTTATAGGCTGAAAGAAAACACCTGTACAAATTTCATCAAAATCGAAAGGGGTCGTGTCTTACTGTTAGTTGATTTGACAAGGAATTACCCAGAAAATATATGTATGTGTGTACACTTGTATACTTATATTTCATTAAAAAATAAGATGTTTAATGTGACTAGCAGCAAGGAAAATAATGTCATAGTATAGATATGTAGCTTTATTAAGCTGGAACTTCCGGCACACACGCAATAGCATGAATGACATGAAGCCGCTGTTCAAAGCATCACTTTAGTTTATTTATATTTATATGAAAAAGATGCCAATCCATTTCATATGAAATGAATAAAATAAGTTTTTTATTATTCGAATTTTTTTATGCGCAAGAAAAACATGATAAAACATGCAGTTTTATGGCGAAAGTTTATCATCAGGGGTTATTGTGACACGATAAAAATAAAGTTCGCATGGAAGCATACTCCATCGAAAGGTTCATCATTTGTTTTTTGTTTTTTTTTTATTTTATTATTATTCAAGCATTCACATTTTTCTAATAAACTTCAAACATGAACATTGTTTTATTTATTAAAGTGAATATATGGAATATGTACACATGAATGTACATTAGACCGTCTCACTTTAAATTTTTTTTTCGAAACTCCTTCATGAACATCGATTTTCTTAATCTTCTCTAAAAACCAAGAATTTTGGTGTATAACACTTACATATTGATGAACGGGAAGTGGTCTCTCAAATCGTTTTTTTTTTGTTTGTTTTTTTTAGGAAAAATGGATTTTTTCCAAAAAATTAATAAATCTTGCTTTAGTAGTTTGCCTCTAACTCAACCACTTCTTAACGCATTTGAGCCTCATTACATGCATTAAAAAGTTTATTAAATTTCCTAAATGTTTCTTAAAACAACATTGCCATTTTGATCGATGGTTTTTTATTCATAGCATTACAGTTTCAGATTTTCAAATACGAACTTATAATTTTTTTTCATTTATGGTTATGATTACTTATATAAAAATCTAACGAGGCAAAATTATTATATTCTGTAAATGCAGTATGGTAGAAAATTTCAAGATAAAGATTTTGGTGTAGCGAACAGTAGCATTCTGTTAAGAAAAACTGCAGTTTTAGACGAAATGCCGAATTGACTAAAGTTATTTATTTGTAAATTTGCTTCAATTTCATAAATACATTAATATAAAGTAAGAAGAGATTGATGTTGGTTTTTTATTTCTTCAAATTTGCTCAAATTGTACTTTTGTTGGATTTTGGATGCGTTTTGTGAAAATGCTCGATGACTTGAAACAAATCATTTTGCTCGCTGTTTTTCATCACTAGTTGTTCCGCGCTCAGCAGGGTCATTAACTACTGTTAAGATTATTGCAAACTGCTAAATTTTTTTGAAACTTTCATTTTCGGGCCAACAGGCAAATGGACTTTGAATAAAGTCACAATTGATTCCAATAATATCGAAAAACATTTTTGTGTTCTCTGGCACCAGCTCAACAATTTTCAGGTTAACTTCTTTGAAAAAACACTTATAACGAAGCAAATTTTGCTGATCCCTTGAAATATTTAAAGCGGATGCCATTTCGTCCCACGTATTTAGTAAATGTCTTGGGTCAAAAAAAGATAAGCTAATCGCCATTTCACTTAAATAACAGAAAAATCTATTTTGCTATTTTGCTGGACATTCACTAAATACGTTGGACAAAATGACATCCGCTTTAAATAGTCCAGCAAAATTAAAATAGACCAGCAAAATTTGTTTCATTATGATTTAGGACATTTAATAAGCTTTCTAATGCATGTAATAAGGTTCAAATCCGTTAAGAACTGCTTTAGTTAGAGGTAAATGACTAAAGCAAGATTTTTAATTTTTTGGAAAAAATCCCTTTTTCCTAAAAAAACAAAAAAAAAAACGATTTGAGAGACTATTTTCCGTTCATCAATATTTAAGTGTTATACACCAAAATTCTTGGTCTTTAGAGTAGATTAAGAAAATCGATGTTCATGAAGGAATTTCGAAAAAAGTGTAAAAACTGAGACGGTCTAATGTACATATATATGTATTAAGGTTATATGCCTTACGGCAGATAAAATAAATAAATTTTTTTTAATATTTTAAGATTTTTTAGTTCATTAAATTGCTACATGCCATTAGCTACTCGTGCAATGAGCTCCTTGTATAATATATCATTGTATAATATATCATAATAGTATCTATCATAAATAAATTATGGAATTTGAAAAAGATGCTGTGAAATGCATGATGAAATATCGAACTGTATTCTTTGTGAATGTTTTATAAAATCAATTTTCGAAGATTTCAAGTGAAATATAAGGTTTCTCGCCAAGCGGAACAATTGGCTGTCATTCATAGCACTATGCAAAAAGAAAAGGTAAATGTAGTGAAAATTTCTAAGACTCCTGAGTTATGATTCTTATCTCTCAAATAAGGCACTGTTTTTCAAAAAAAAAATTAAAAATTATTATTATTCGCCCTAGGCTTGCTTATGATACAAAAATATTTATTTTTGTGAAAAAGAATACTAAAGTAGCTTTCCAAAAGGTAATTTTATAGATATGTTTGTCTACTTAGGTTTAACCGTTCTTGAGTTATGATGAAATATATTAGCTTGACCGTCCTAAATCGAAATAAGAAACAAAAAAGTCATAACAAAAAACATAACATAACTCTTTTATTTTTTAACCGATTTTAATGCATTTATGCATTTGGGCAAGCGTATACATACGAGTATAATGTTTTTTCTTCACAATAATAAAAATATATAATGTTTTGGTATCTCATAAGCATTTTACTTACTTGGATATCCAAAGGAATTTTTATTATTTTGGCTTGAGTTCGGTTTTAGTTTAATTTTTCAATTAAATTATATTTTTATTTAGATATATATGTGAATCATGTAGACAAAGAAAATTTTGACTGCTCGGAGGGTTGAGCTGACGTTTCGATAGCTCCCGCTAATCTCATCTCAGCAGCTTTTGACTGCAAACACCCGACTTTGGTCGAGTGGTCTAAGCGGTAAAGAACTCTGATGAGATGAGCGGGAGCTATCGAAACGTCAGTTCAACCCTCCGCGCAGTCAAAATTTTCTTTGTCTATATGCTTCACACTTATCTCTAAATAAAAATATAATTTAATTAATATTTTTTTTCTAGCAAATGAAGAAAATATTTTTATAAAATTCTACAGATCCTTCATTTTTATTTGGTGCTGCTATTGCTAAAAAGTTTTACATTTTAATAGGAAAACGAAAATTAAAATAAGAATTCTCAAAAAATGTAAAGTATGTACCTCAAAAAGGACAAGAGATGAGGTAATAAAAAACTAAGCACGCAGTTTAGTCTCTAGACTACTTCATATATAAAGGTTTTTCTGCCAGGGATATGGAAGAATAACTGTAGATAAACTGAAAAAAAGTTTATAATATGTCCTTGGAAATAATTTTTCTAATATTTCCTTCAAAATCTTTATTTGATTGTTGTGCAAAATATATATAAAATATATATAAAATATGTATTAAATATATATAAAATATTATAGATTAAAAATAACTCTAAAATGCAAGGTTCGAAATGAGCTTAATATGTGAATAGACCTTTAGCGCAGTAATATTGCACATATTTTTATTGCTAGGAACCAAAAATAGCTTTTTTGAGGACCAGTCTAATTGGTGATAAGGAGCGAAACCGCAAGTATGCAATTGCATGTTTTTTCCTGTGCGAGATATTTGCGTGTAAGATACTTGTACGAAAAACTTTTTTTTTGTTAATTTTCAGTAAGATTTTCATATACAAAAATTTTTTCTTTGGCGATTTTTAACTTGCTCTAATGTATTTTCTCCCCAATTTCTCAAAAACTTTCTTTATTCCATTAATATATGCCGTATTTATTCAAAGCTTCTACAATTCTAATTACTTTTTAGGGACTCTTTAAACAATACCAATTTTACTTTTCATAAAAAAAACATTATGAAAATAATCACGTTTTGGAAATATTTAAGCTATTTTCTGGTATATAGAAAAAATATGGAAAACGTTCGATGTATTAGTAAAAATTTAAGTCCATAAATTATAGGCCTTAGTGCCCATCATTTTATATACGAACAGATGAAATCACAGGGTAGCGTTGTTAAATCGACTCTCAGCCTATAACGGACCAGGAAATACTTCGTGGTGTCAGAAATGAATATTATAAAAATTATAAACGAAATTATATTATTTTTATGTTTTTTGTGCATATTTAATGCGCATAAAAATCATTTTTTAGGTCATATTTCCGGTTTCCCTGGTATTAAGAAAACTACGAGTAAAATACTCCCATTATATTGTAAGAGTTTCTGTAATTACCCTTCAGAAATGTTGTGCCAATTGTCTTCAACGGTGAAAACGGGAGTGGTACAACATGCTCCCGAGTCGTAAGCGGAAAAAAGAGAAATCACTTAACTACAACAAAAATATTAACAAAATGCCGTCATTAGGACAAAAAGTGCGTATGAGTAATATGATAATACTAGCATATTACTCATACGTACTTTTTGACCTAAAAAAACATTGGAAATTCGCATTGGAATTAAAAATTCATATAATAATTCCCGTTTAATGTTTAATTTTTTAATATATAGTACAGAAATAAAAATTAAAAAAAATAATTTTAGTACTATTTCCATGCAGGTAAATAAAATGTTACTAGTTTTGGAAAATCTGCTCTACTGGCCAAATTTTTGAGCGGGTGGTCAATAATTAAAACCCGCATTAATTATATTAAATATATCTAATATAATTTGTAAGGAAATTGGAAAAACTCCATGGGCGTTTTTCTTTATGCATTTAATTTAGAATTTCTTAGAAAAATTCACTATTTTCGCCCCATACTGGATGTAGCGTGCATGATTTAATCAATTTAAAATTTCAACTGCACTCATTTTTGAAGTCTATTCTTTGGAAATATTGAAAAGAAAAAATTTTTAGTTTAAAGAAATTTTTGAGAAAAACTTCGAACAATTTAGTCCTATTTTTAGAAAAATGCGGCTATTTTTCATTCCATTTCAAAGTCTTGACTTTGATTATTTTACACGAATACATGAATTGAGATTATAAAACATTTTTTCTGTATATTATCAAGAATTGTGTTATAAATAAAAATATATATATATTTTAAAATTTTAAATTTTGTATATGATATTATAGGAGCTAGTTATAAAATAAGGAACAAGGCCGAGGCCAAAAACAAACATTTTAAAATTCCAAGCCAAATATCTTTGAAAATAATAAAAATATCTTAATAAAATTATCTTTAGCAATTCGTGAACCCTACAACAAGCTTAAGTTCATAAAAATCTGATATTATTTGTAGAAGTTATGAAGCCAAAGAGGCTTTTCATGACCGGGGCAGATAGGTTTGATACCCTGTTGCTCACCGCGTGTTTCAACCGGGTGGTCGGAAATTTAATATTCTTAAAGTTTTGATCCTCCTCTATGATTATTTCATACATCATTTTGTATTCGGATCACAAGTTTCAAATATACGGATTTATTACACCGAAAGTGTAAAGGAACGTCTGTCTGTCACAAGCTGTTTTCTCGGGAATCGTAAGAGGTACGGACCTGAAATTTTCACAGAATAGGTAAAATTTTGGCCGCTACAGCAGCAAGTATATGACAGTTAAAAACTTAAGGGTGTTCTTAAGCAAGCAACGAAAAATTTTTAAATACTAATGTAATATACAGCCACTTACATATAGACACCTTAAGTTTTCAAAGTTAATGTTAATTGGTGCAGTCTGTAGAATAGACAACACCTATTAACACTGATATTTAAAAGAATAAAAATTAAGGAGTGTTCTATCAGTTAATGTAATTTTGACTATGTAATTTACACAATTAGCTGTATCTTGGAAACCGCAGGAAGTAAACTCTTGAAATAAAAAAAAAAACGCGAAAACTAAAAAATTCCAAAATTAAAAAAAATGTCAAAACGAAAAATCGCAAAATGAAAAAAGCGCTTAATGAAAAAAGCACCAAAGAAAAATTGCTAAGACGCAATAAATCACCAAAACAAAAAAGATCGCAAAAAAACTAAAAAAACACCAAAACCGAAAAAAGTCGTCAAAATGGAAAAAAATATCATCAAAAAACGAAAAAAGATACCAAAAATGGAAAATAATTACCTGAACGAAAAATAGAGGAAAAAAGCGCCAAAACTAAAAAAATCGCCAAAAACCGACAAAATTGGCTAAACGAAAAAAAATGTCAAAACCAAAAAAAAAAAAAAACCCCAAAAAATCACCAAAAACCGAAAAATTCCCAAAAACCAAAAAAAGCCCCAAAACTGAAAAAAGTGTTAAAGCTTAAATGAATCGCTAAAACTTAATATATCGTCAAAAAGCGAAAAAACTTTAAAACAAAAAAACACCAAAACCAAACTAAACAAAATCGGCAAAAACAAAAAAATCACCAAAAACACAAAAAAAATTTTAAAATAAAAATAATAAAATTAAACAAAAAAGCAGAACGAAAGAAATTGTCAAAATGAAAAAAGGTAAAAAAACGAAAAGGGAGCAAAAGTTGCACTTTACTGAATTTATTTTGAATTTGCAGCACTGTGCGCCACATGCCTAGTATCTTCAGTATATATCTACAACCTATCACTGAGTATCTTAATTATGTCAATTAACCGCCTCCAATGTAAAAGTGAATGGTTCCTTTCATATATATGCCCAGAGTTCGAACCGGTTGCTACTCGTTGGGAACCAGTCATATGACCTGTGACAAGTTCTCGTCCTTCTAGGCACATGATCCTGATAGGAATAGTTACCAAAAATATTAAATTAACTAAAATGTCTACTGGGCTATTTAGTATATGTTTGTCCCTTATCTTAGAGTTTTT
This sequence comes from Panzeria rudis, assembly GCA_956483635.1. Taxonomy (NCBI): domain Eukaryota; kingdom Metazoa; phylum Arthropoda; class Insecta; order Diptera; family Tachinidae; genus Panzeria; species Panzeria rudis. The sequence goes on along the minus strand of OY101448.1, from coordinate 153,311,845 downwards.
AATGCGTTCGCAATTCAATGCGTATAACTTCGTAATTTTGCAGACTGTCTTTAAATGTTAGAGTTTTAAATGCTTTGGTAATTCATTGCGTGTAACTCTGTAATTTTACAGGCATTACTTATGAAATATATTACAGCGTACTAGCAACTAAGAAAACCATACACAAGTTGAAGAAAATACGTTTTGTTAGGTCATATCGCAGTATACACGCAATTTGTGTGAACTTAATTAAAACAGATATCGCGTCGGGTTAACATTCACAAAAATGGCGAAAGTTTGTTCCTAGATTATATTACGTTATAACAAAATTATTTGGAGGGTACCGTCGAAGACAAACCCAAAAAATGAGATACACATTAATACATAAATACTTGATGCAATTCACTAAAATACTCGTATTTCTCGAACTAAGTTTTATTTCTTTGACGGTACCCCCTAAATACTTTCGTTATAATGTAATATACTCTAAGAAATAACTAACATTGGCCAGTTTTGTGAACGATTACACGACGTGACATCTGTTTAAATTAAGTTCACACAATTTTCGCGTATACTGCGATATGACCTAACGAAATGTGTTTTATTTTCAACATGGTTTTCATGGTTGCGGAGTTATAGGCAATGAATTACATACGCATTTAAACCTCTAAAAATAGAAGACAGTCTAATGTGTATCTATGATTGCTTTATTTTACATTTTCCGTAAAATTTTCTATGTTACTTTTGTATTTATTTACAGACGATTAAGCTTTTTGCTGCAACATAAAAAGCAAATAAATTCAACAGTTTAAAATTTCTAATAAATAAAATCGAATACATGTTTCCATGTAACTGCACCTTGTACTTATTGCACATAGAATCGTATGCTCTAGTTTTAAAACATAAAACATTATAAAAAAAAACAAAAAATAAATAAAATTTTCATGTTTATGAATCGAAACCATAAATTTTATTTTAGCGTTATAAAATAGGTTTACAGGTAATTTAAGTTTGAAGCAATGTTTTTGTGCTTGTCTAAGAAATGTTATTACCAGCTGTTGCTATTTAACGCTAGCAAATATTTATTTCTAAAGGGTTTTCTAACAAGAGTGGCTGGCTGCTGGGGGTTTCTGTTAATTTTATTTAATTTCATATTTTGTTAAACACACAGACACTGATGCCAAGTCTCGAACACAAACTCATAATAGCTCAGGCCATCGCTCAAATACAGCCAGATCTATGCGGCTGAAGCATTTATAATTAAACTAGTCCGGTCTGTGACACAGAGTGTCTCCTAGTTGAAAAACCCTTTATGCAAACATGCCACATGTATATTGAATATAAAGAATAAAGAAAGTAAACATGAGTTTTTATGCATTTGCTATGTACATTAGGGTGGAACGATAATGTAAGAACAAAAATTGTTTGGTTTTTTTTCAACGTCATAGCAATATAAAGTAGCCTTACTCACAGAAAGCGTACGAAAGATTACTTAATTGTCTTGATGTATTGAGGTGCCCCAACACAATTGAGAATTATAAAAAAATTATCTACTTTTTAACACGCTTTTATTAGCTTCACCTGTATTTATGTATGAATGTAAGTAAGACTTCCGATGTAAGACTTCCGATCAACTTAAAACTTTGCGCACGCATTAGGTTTGGATGACAATACATTCTAATGAATATGAAAGTGGGCTGTGCCACGCCCATACGAACAAAATATCTCATATCTTGAAATCTATATTAGCAATCACTTTAAAATTTGGTGTGAACTAATTTAAAGAAAAAATGCAAGCACAGGTAAAAACTGGTGGGGCAGGTGCGAGGAAAAGGGTACTCCTCATACAAAGTAATTAGTAATTACGTGATATCTGGAAAGGTATGATAGCAAAAGCCTTCAAATTTGGTATAAGTTAATTATAAGCAAGATACGTAGATAGTTAAAAAATTTGCGGAATAGGTGTGAGGAAAGGGGTACTCCTCATACAAAGTAATTATCTATTACGTGCTATCTGGAAAGCTATGACAGTAAGAATCTTCAAATTCTGTATGAGGTAATTTGAAAACAATATACGAAGGTATGTAAAAAACTGACGGGGTAGGTGTGAGGGATGGAGTACTCCCCATACGTAGAAATTACGTACCATCAGAAAAGCTATGGTGTTAAGAGTCTTCGAATTCAATATTTGGTAATTTGAAGATAAGATGCAAAGATAGGTAAAAAATGGCGGTTTACGTGTGTGGGTAGGGGTACTCCACATACAAATTAATTAGTAATTAAATGCTACCTGGAAAGCTATAACAGTAAGAGTCTTCAAATTAGGTTTTATTTAATTTGAAGACAAGCTACGAAGAGAGGTACAAATTGGTGGGGTAGGGGCGAGGGAAGGGGTATCTCCCATACAAAGTAATTAGTAATTACGTGCTATATGGAAAGCTACGAGTATGATAGCAAAAGCCTTCAAATTTGGTATAAGTTAATTATAAGCAAGATACGTAGATAGCTAAAAAATTTGCGGGATAGGCGTGAGGAAAGGGGTACTCCTCATACAAAGTAATTAGTAATTATGTGCTATCTGAAAAGCTACGACAGTAAGAGTCTTCAAATTCTGTATGAGGTAATTTGAAAACAATATACGAAGGTATGTAAATAACTGATGGGCTAGGCGCGAGGGATGGAGTACTCCTCATACATAGTAATTACGCACTATCTGAAAAGCTATGATAGTAAGAGTATTCAAATTTAATATTTGGTAATTTGAAGACAAGATGCAAAGGTAAGTAAAAAAGTGGCGGGTTAGGTGCGTTGGTAGGGGTACTCCACATACAAGGTAATTAGTAATTATGTGCTTTCTGGAAAGCTATGACAATTTAAAGACTCTTAAATTTGATTTGAGTTAATTTGAAGATAAGGCACAAAGAGATAGGTAAAAAAGTTGCGGGCTAGGTGCGTGGGTAGGGGTACTCCACATATAAAGCAATTAGTTTTGAACTCTTTTCTGCTCATATCTGTGGCCAGTGTTTAAAAAACTGCAATGATTTTCATTTCATTTGATTTTGCTTCTGCTTCCACATTTGAAAAATACAACAATTTCAGTCAAAGCAAAACCACAAAATGATTTATGAACGATTGCGCAGCACTTACAACAGTCGATGATTTGAAAAGTTTAAATTTGATTTGCTTTTACTTTGTGTTTGCATCGCAAGTAAAAGCATAAGTAGTATATATGATTTTGCAAGTCGCAAACAGTCACAGTCGAAGAAGTATAAACTCTTGCTTTACGAAGTTGTAAGCAATCGCAGTCAAGTGCTTTTTTGTTTTTGATTCTTGTCTTACATGCAAAAACAACAACAAAAACGTTCAGAAAACCACAAAATAGGTGATTGAACCTGCAGAAAACTTCTAAAAGCAAGTGTTTTTGCTTCTTCGACTGTGACTGTTTGCGACTTAGAAAAGCTTGTAGACTGTTTCTGCTTTTACTTGCGATACTAACCAAAAGCAAAAGTAAATCAAATTCAAACTTTTCAAATCGTCAACTGTTGAAAGTGCTGCGCAATTGTTCGTAAATCGTTTTCTGCTTCGACTGCGACTGTTGCTTTTTTTTCATAAGCATAAGCAAAAGCATGGGTTCATTTTAAACAGTTGAAGAAAGCCAAAGCAGTGAAAAGTAAAAATGTTACGATTTTTGCTACTTCGACCCAAGTTATTTAAAAGCTGTCTTTGGCAATAAGGAATAAGTGCATAAGTTATGTTGTACCATTTTGAAACAGAGTACCTTTAAACTTTCAGGTGGATTTTAAAAAAAATTTTTTTATTAATTGTCGTTAAAGTTGATAATATGCTCTTCATTTCTTTTAATTTTGGAATACATTGACCTACTTTCTATAACAAATATATTTAATTTGAAATGTATAATTATTAACAGTTAGTTCTATTGTATATATATAACCGAATAAGAGTATTTTCTAATGCGTAACTGTTTTGATAAAAAAAACTCAGTGAGTTCTTTTATTTTATGTTGCCTTACAATGTTTTAATTGTACATATAATATTATTTTTGTTTTTTATTCTAAAGATAAACATCTGAAGCCATAAAAATAATTTTGTTTCCAAGGAGATCTTCTGTACATATTATATTTTATAGCCATCGGCATATGTATGTTTCATTGACAACATGAGATAAATCAGAGACTCCACAATGTATTAAAAGCATAGAGCGGCAAAAAAGCTGTTGCCATATAATGATAAATTTATCTCCAGATATATAGAATTTCATAACAATAGCAACAGATAGACAGTCAGTCAGTCATAAAGCCAAAAGGAACAGTTACTAAAAAAAATTGTTTTGATAGTATTTACACATTAAATGCAGATGAATTATTATAAATGATTTGTTAAATTATTTCTTTGTAAAAGCTCACCCTGGCAAATAAATATTTTCTATATTTCTCATATTCTCTTTTAATTATGTTCATGTCGGCAGCCTTAATTGTTCAACATGTGTATTGATATATTTCATTGTTTTTTTTCATTTCAATAAATCTATTTATTTGTTCTTTATTGTTTATGATGTGCTGAATAAAATATTAAAAGCAGTCATGTATAAAATTTTAAGCATTTATATATTTAATTTTTATTTATATTTAATTTTCTCATAAATAAAAATTGTTGTTCTGCAATTTTATTACTTCAAGCTATAAATTTGTATCTGTTGAAATTTATTCATCAGACTTATTTGGATTTAATTAATAACAAATTTTTTTTAATTCAATAAAACTCATTAGCTGAAGGGCCTAATTACAATATACGCACAAAATAAAATATTGGTAAATTTAACCAATTTCATGTTTTAGAATTGCACTAAGCCAAAAAATACTGTAAAATCAACCAATCGAATTGTATCTTAAACGATTGTGTGCTAAACTATTAACTGAAAGGTTTCAAATTCGATGCCTGCCAAGGGTTAAGCAGTAAGTGAGTTTGTTTAGACAAACTAGTTTTTTTTTTTGCTGTAATTTTTTAGTCTTGAACTTAGGGTGCTCACAATTCTTCGCATGTTTATAAAAAATGCCATTACCACCTCAGTCAAGTCATCTTGTTTTATAATGTGGTGAATTGCATGCGTTAAATACAGTAATTTTTATAAAATAACTATTTTCGTTGTTATTATTTTTTTAACCATAAAAATGAGTAATTTGAACCCCAAAAATCGCTAAAAATTATATTAGTTATTTTATCCAACAAAAACTAATTTTAATTTTGAATGGTGTTTTTTTCTCAAATGTATACTTTACCATTCATTAAAATGTAATCTTTTGGTCTTGAACTTAGGTTCTCATAATTTTTCGCATAATCATATATTTGACGCCTTTACCATCTCAACAAAGTCATTTTGTTAAATAACGACAGCACAAAGTAAACATAGACATGACATGACTTGCAACTTTAAAAAGTTATTTTAACCAATAAAAATTGTCATTTCCTAAAAATTGGAACAAAAATTTACAATTTAAAGATTTACCTACAATTTTATTTTGAGTATAGCTTCATATAAACCGCATGCATACATACAAAAAAGTATTATTGCCCATTGTTTTAGAATAAGTGTTAGTTTTTTAATAGTGTTATAAACAATTTAGAGAACAAAGTACGTTACGATGATAACAAATTAGGAAATACTAACTAGCTTTCTCAGAACCGATGATGTTTCATTGAATGTAAATATAATATGAATAAAATAGTCATATTACATATATTTGAGTTTTGGAGTTTTAGTCGAACTGTATGGTTTTTAACCCAAAGATATTTAATTCCTCTGGATTAAGTTCGTTCAATTTAACTATTTTTATTAGAAAAATATTATAAGCCAACTAACAATTGAAAAGACAAAGACAAAATTATTTGCTGTACGGAAGGTTGAAGTGACAGCATGATGTTTCGAGACCAACCACTATCTCATCATCAGAATTCTTGTCCGCTTAGACCTTACTGCCAATCATGACAGCTGCAATCAACTAGATTGATTATCGGCTAAGGCACTCTGTAAGTTTTTCAGCTTCATAAAAATGCGAAAAACTTGATTTGTTTTATTTTTGTCCACAAAAGTTTATAAAAACCCGATTAACTAAAAAAATTTCCGATTAACTCGAATAATTTTTAGCAGCAAAACTTACTCGAATAACTCGAACGAAATAAAAGTTTTACTCGATTGTTCGAGTAATTTAAAAACCTCAATTTCGATTTATTGATTAATCGAACAATTGAAAAGTCGATTAAAATGAATTCCCTAGTACTGTGATTATGTTTCAAGTATGTACTATCTTACATTGAAAATTAATATTTTAGAGCTCATTATAATCGTTGTAAGATAGTTTTCTTAAGAAAATAATAAAATGGGTAGATTGTCAAAAATATACGCAAAATTTAAAAAAATCTAAAAAAATAAAAAAAAATTCATTTTTCTTTTGATAATATTTCCATGAAATATAAGTCAAAATAAAATCTTTTAAATTTAGGCGGAAAGCTTAAGTCCTCCTCTATTCTACACCGTCTGAAAATGTAAAATCGGCACGCACCACGCAGTACAATTTTTTTTGTCCGTGAAGTCCTAAAAAATTGTGTTCTATCGATAACTTTCGATTTCGAGGGTGTATGGCCATTTCTTAAAATGGCAAAATGTTCTACTCAACTAGACCTACAAGCCTCACGAAGTCATTTTTCACAAGTAAGAAAAAACTTTACTTTTTGGTTGCAATTAATTTGGTCTTATTATGATATTGTAACCTATAAATTGTTTTATTCAACTCTTCGGATTTTTTGATCAAAGTGTTTTTCCTGAGTATATAATTACATTCACATACATACTTAAAAAAGGCACATATGTTAGTATGCATATATGTACATATGTATGTACTCTATTGCTCTTTGATATATTTTGGCTTATAAAAGTTTACAAAAATATTCGAAGATAACTCACATAAACATTTAAGCGAATGATAAGCATCCATTTCATTTCGATTGAGTAATAGGCTTTTTTCACTTGCCAACATCTAACATCTACCATCAATTTGCGAAGATGACAACATTTTCCCATAAGAATTATACAGGGCTAAAAATCTACATCATTCTACATCTTTAAAAGATGTTCCTATTTCATTTTGTATCATCCTACATTTTTCGATAATATTGGTGTCACCACTAGAAAAATTACATTAAATTGAAACGAAATTAAAAGCTTGTGAATCAGGGATGGCACATGAGATATTAAAATTGTACCAATTGCTGTCTAAAATTGTACTTTTTAAAAGTTAATTGTACCAAAACACCAGACACATGTATTAAGTACAGAAAATATATCACTTTTCTATACATATGTATATCCGTGGCAAAAATGAAAGTGTGTCCGATTTCATAAACGCCACAATGCATTGCAGTGGTGCAAAGTTGTATGTGCTTTCTTGTTATAAGCAATGTAAAGTCGCATCACTGTAATGCATTGCGGCGTTTATGAAGTCGGCCTGTTCTTAAGTCGGATATAGCAAATTGAATTTCTAATCGAAAATAGCTCATTAATTTGGACATAAAGCTATTCGCAGGTAGAACGATATATTCTCAATAAAGCTCCGAAATATATACCTTTTATACAATGCAAATAAGTTTATAAAAATATGACTTTTTCAGACTGTAATATTAGGTAATTCAAAGTAGTGCCATCATATCAGTCCTAGTTTTGATATTTCATATTATTTTATGCATGCATAAAATTGTATTTAAAATTTTTAAACAAAAAATTCATAAAATTTTACACATGAATGTCATGTGTTTTAAGAAAAATTGTATTTTATATTCTTTGATTTTCTTTAAAATTTTGATGTTTAAAATACAATAAATTAAAATAAAATGTATAAAATAACAGAAGTTTGTGTGAAAAATAAAAGTGTAAAATATATCGCAATTTAATACGAGCGAATTTTAAAATTAACTTTTCGGGAAAAAAAATATTACCGCTCTGATACATAACATGTTCAAAGTATCAAGTACTATTTAAATGCAAAATACGGGATTGAACAATATGCAAGCTTGCTTTGAATTGCTCATATGTATCATGATCAGCAAGACTTTCAATGTTTCTATTTTTAAGGCGAACTTTGTTTTCAATACTTCGCAAAACTAAATATAAAATATAAAATATTTTATTACAACGGACGAGTTGCAATAAGTAGAATTTCTAATAAATACACACATTATTAATTGTACTATATAAGCCATTGGTATACCATTGTACTTTTAAAATCTGAATTGTACTAAGAGTGGTACAATTGTACCAATTTAGCCATCCCTGATGTGAACACTTTTCACATGTATGTGTGAAAATTTATGCAACAATAATTAAATATATAATAAAGTTTTATCTCCTTCCTCTAATTTTTTAATAATTAAAAACACTGCACTAATTATTGTTTTTTTCATTTTATATTACATACAATTAATTTCTTGTTTTTATTAATAAATTACATTTTTTAATTTATTACGAACAATGTGACTTTTCATATATCTGACATTTTGAAGATGGTAGATATTAGACGTTGCAAGTGTATATCCACGTTTCACATTTTCAACATTTTCCATGCGTTCCTGTAAAATGTATGCAGGTGTAAAAAGCCTATAAGTGCACAACCATATTTCAAAGTACATTTTCCTTAAAAGGTAGTTTTACACTATCTGTAGTTTACATTTGTGTTGTCAGTTTGGCAACCCACATGTAACTTTGCATATATAGGTTAGGTTAGTTTAGGTTGTACAGGTAGCCAGTTTTAAAGATTTACGGCTGTATGCAAAAATACTTCAAGTAGCTTTGCCAAGCAATGTTCAGTAAAGTTGTATCCTAAAAAAATTAATATAATAAAATTTTAAAGTAGGCACACACGTTTGTTAAGACTACTTTAAGTTGATATTTCCAAAATTTGTATTTTTACCTCACATATTTTTGTTAATACAGCACACATTGATTCATGTTACATCTGAAAATGAAGCTTTAAGTCTTAGCTCTTAGCTTAAATTTATTATTTGTTTCATGTGATGGAAAACATCACCAAATTATCCAGTGGACTCGAAATACATAGAAAAATTCATAAAAAATATTAAAAAATATACAAATATAAAAAATGCTTTAGTGATGTATATAAGATCAAAACAAATTGAAAAAAGCTCGGTATTCAAATACTCATTTCATTCGAATAGAAGAAATTGTATTAGTTCTTCTATGCTCGTCACATTTTTATTACTTTTACTTCATAGAAATGTTTTAATGTTTTACTAGCATGTCAGAAGCTCATATTTTTTGAATTATGTTGTGTTACTTCAAAATAATAAAAAGTTGTTTAACCCTGCTGTTAGGTTTGGACCATTGGTCATTTTTTTCTTTTCGCTTTAACTACGGAACGGTTCAACATGTCAACTTAAAACGTTAGCTAGTGTGGTATTTTTATATGTTATTACTTCCACGAAATTTTTAATGATCTATGATGTAAAGGAAGATAAAAAAAATAAAAAATTACAAATCTTAGGTTCGGACCATTTTGGTCCGTTCATGCTTATTGATTTGAACAAAATTTACAAAACAAGTGCAAAATTTAAAATTTTCTCAGTACATGATGAGCAAATTATTTTTCGTTGTAGTTTGCATATGAATTTTCTGCATATGATGCACTTAATATCGCACTTAAATTTACAGCAGCTGCAAGTTCCTCGTTTTCTAGCAGATGACATTTTTGGTAAACCGCTCGTAGATGCTGCACAATCAAAAAATGATGATATAATTTCAGCCAGAAGCGATCCCACAAATCTGGAATAGGTACTAACTTATAATTAAAAAGCCGAAAAACACATTTTAGTGCATTTATTGTTAAAAAAAAACTATATAAACCAAAATGGTCCTATACCAAAGATTCGTAAGTTTTTGTTAACCTATCAGCAGGGTTAATAAAATAAAAAATTATTTGACTACTCGAATGGAATTGTATTCGTTTTTGTACATCATAAAATATGAAGAGGTTGTTGAACATGGTGGTGTTACCAGTATTTATTATTAAATCCCAAAATAATAAAAGTTGTCTTTTGCATATAATTTCTTAACAAAGTTATGTTAGCCTTAAAGTGATTGGTAACTACTATGCACTTTAAAGCTAAAGTAAAATATTTTTTTACATACAGCCGTTACGGCTGTATGCTAAAAAATATTTTACTTTGGCTTTGAAGTTCATAGTAGTTACCAAGCACTTTAAGGCTAACATAACTTTGTTAAGAAATTATATGCAAAAGCAACTTTAACTATTTTGTGATTTAATAATAAATACTGGCAACACCAGCGTGTTCAACAACCATTTCATAGTTTATGATGTATAAAAACGAATACAAATTTCATTCGAGTAATGAAATAACTTTTTATTTTATTAAATAACTTATTTTACTTTGAAATAAAACAACTTATTTAAAAAAATATGAGCTTCTGACATTGTAGTAAAGCATATAAACATTTCTATGAAGTAAAAGTAAAAATATATGATGAACATAGAAGAATTAACACAATTTCTTTTATTCGAATGAATGAGTATTTGAATATCCAGCTTTTTTCGATTTGTTTTGATTTTATATACATCACTAAGACATGTTTTTATATTTTTATTATTTTTCATATTTTTTATGAATTTTTCCATGTATTTCGAATCACCTAGATAATTTGGCGTTGTTTTCCATTACATGAAACCAATAATAAATTTAAGCTTAGAGCTAAGACTCACTCCAAGCATCATTTTCAAATGTAACAGGAATCAATATGTGCTATATTAACAAAAATATTTGTGGTAAAAAATACACATTTTGGAAATATCAACTTAAAGTAGTCTTAACAAACGTGAGTGTCTACTTTAAAATTTTGATATAATAATTTTTTTAGAATACAACTTTACTCAAAATTGCTTGGCAAAGCTACTTTAAGTATTTTTGCATACAGCCGTTAAAAACCAGCCCACTTGGGTCCCTATAGGTCCCGTTGTGTTACCTGAAGCGGGAACGTGAAAAATAAGTAGAAACCCCCTTACTACGTTTCCCTATTCGAAACAGTGTTGAACCAACCCGACGATCGAATGAAAGAGTTTATCCGTCTGATGTTGCAGTTTGATAAGGCTGCTAGATCCTGAAGCAGCGGGCTGCCCAGTGAAGCCACCCTTTGATCGGAAAGGGCGGGGCATAGACAGAGGAGGTGCTCTACATTTTCTTCCTCCTCCTCATTATGAAAACTTCTACAGAAATCATTATACGGTAGATTCAATCTCCTAGCGTGCGCACCAAAAAAACAGTGCCCCGCAATTACCGCCACAAGTGTGCGTATTTGCCACCGAGGGATCCCCTCCAGGATTGCAGATCTTCTACAATCATATTGAGGCCATATTAACCTCGAAATCGAGCAGGTGACCTCGTTTGACCATCTGGTCTGCGCGCTCCCAAAAAGTTCCTGCTGAATATGAGATTTGCAGCAGTTTGGCGGTACGCCTACCATTTGGTCCGTGTCTCGAGTGTTCATTCGAGCGCGGATTTGGCTAATTCGTCCGCAGCAGTGTTTCCGGGCACATAGCTATGCCCTGGGACCCAGAGTATCTCTAAGTTTGAATGTCTCGCTATCTCATTTAGAGACATCCGGCATTCATACACCAAAGTGGATGTCGTGTAAACACCCGATAGAGACTTGATCACAGCTTTGCTGTCCGTACAAATTTGGATATCCTCGTCGTATATCCTATAGTACCTCATCCATTTAGCTGCTCTTTTTATGGCTGATATTTCGGCCTGTAGCTATTTAACTAATTTTTGTCACGAAATAGAATATACTGAAGCGTAAAAAAAGGACTCGATTAGTGAAGTCTTTCGGTCGTTATCGTGACCACATACAGGATCCGTACATACAGACAAACGGAAGTCCAAGACAGAACTTTTTTAAACAGTTTTTTAATTAGTTTAAATAATAAAAATTACATTAAAAAGCCATGAATGTTAAAAATAGTATTTTTTCTTAATATGTGTGTGTATATATTTTTTACAAGTGCAATATATGATAATAATAGAGCCATTTTAAGTTTGAAAAATCAGTAGTTTCGCGTGAAGTGAGAGTAGTACCCACCTCAACGCTTCGCTTATGGTGCGTGCAATAATATGAATTGTAAGTTCAGGTAAATGTATATTTTTTCTATACGAGATTTATAACAAGATAAAATGCGCTGTTGGTGAACCGAAACATATGTTCTTATTGCATTGTACTAATAATATAATAGAAATATATAAGTTTAAACCCTTTTTAAAAAGTTTCTATAGAGTATTAAGAGTATTTTTGAGTTATCACTGCTAGATATTACATAATGAGTTCAAAAGTCGTCCATTCATCTTTAAAAGGATACAAGCGAGAACAAAAAAATCTTTTGTATGTGTATGCAGCAAGAAAGAAGGTAAGCCAGTTAAAAAGATCTGCTTGTAAGTCCTTGCGTTTAGTTTAATCACTGTAATAAATCAATTTACTTGTTAAATCGTTTCTTGCCTTTGTTACTGTTATTGTTGTTGCTTTTGCTTTTAAAATAAATAAATTATCATTCTATCACTTTTATCATCCTTTTTCCTTTCAAAACTGATTTTTCAATATTTTTATTGTTTAAATAGATGATGGTGTTGTAAATTGTGTAATTATGTGTACCAGTATTTGTCGTATTAATGGTTGTTTTTTGTGTTTATATTGCGTAATTGATTGTTGTTTTCAATTATAGGATATAGTTAAAGGATATCTACATATATAAGTTAAAAACTGTACATATCGCACCCCAAATCAAAAACAGTCAGTAATAAAAATTTTTCAAAATAATTTTTTTTTCATAAACCAGTTCAAAAATATAAATCTAAAGACAAAAAAAAATTATTCATCATCAGTTTTTTGTAACTGGAAAAATACCGTTACGCCTCTTTTGCTTGCATCGATTGTTCAGCATCAACAGTATTTTGCCTCTCCTGAACATTTAAGAGATTTTGAGTTGCGTCTGTTTTTGATTTATTACTCGATATGTTTAGATATTAGGGTGAGTAAAAAAAAGTTTCATTAATCCCCCCTATAATGAGAGATCTTTTTCAACTGTAAACAATAAATTTGGCACTCCGCAAATACAGCACTTTCTGTTTTCAAGTTCAATCTCAACATATTAACCGATCACAATGACATTACTTTAGCCTTAATGACTTTTTAGTCCGACGTCAAATTGGAGGTGTAACTTATGGCATCTCGAATCCTTCCCCATAATGTAACATATTTTTTTAAAAATTGCAAGTTAGTCCTTCTACAACTTTGTAATCTAGTTTTTAAAGTATTCACTTTATGCCACGGCTCAAAATTAAAATCCCTTTTTTTTCTTTGTCAAAAATATATTACATCGCCTTTTAAAGTCTAACAACACAACACTGTACGACGCACAGTGGTATCGTTTCATACATTTTGCGGCAATAAATGAAAGGAGTTATCGTATATCGATAAAATTTGGTATATTTATTTATATTAGCACGGCTTATTCAAATTGAAAATATTGTTGATATTCGCGCAAGGATTTGTGTCCTTCCCACATATCCTTATATGAAAGAATGCCTTAACTTCTAAAATAATAATTATATTATAAAAAAAAATTCACATGAACTTCTTATAATATTTATAGTGTTAAGAATTTTGTCTAATTTGAAGAAAAGATACCTTTTGCTCAAAAATGTTACTTATGTGTGAAAATCGAGACTTTTATTAATTGACTTCCCCCACACAATAGTGCCTAACATCAAAAGTCGTAAGTCGATTTTAATTAAATATGGCTTCTATTGTTTGGAACATATTTACCTTTAGAAAAAGAACTGAATTTTAATGGTTTTTTATTAGGCTTCCGTACACCAAAAGTGTAAAGGAATCCTATTGCTTTCGCTACGCTTTCCGTCTGTCCGTCTGTCTGTCGGTCTGTCCGTCTTTAAATTTTGACACTTTAAATTTTGAAAGTTAGTGTTAATTGGTATAGTCTGTACAATAGACTACACCAATTAGCACTGATGCTTAAGACAATAAAAATTAAAGGGTGTTCTATCAGTTAATGTAATTTTACTATGTAATTTAGACAATATGCTGTATCTTGGAAACCGTAACAGCTAAACTCTTGAAATTTTCAAAAACGCTAAAACTAAAATATTCAAAAATTAAAAAAAGTGTCAAAACAAAAAATCGCCAAAATTAACAAAATCGCTTTAAGGGAAAAAGCACCAAAATTAAAAAAACGCTAAAACGCGAAGAATCGCCAAAATCAAGAAGGTCGCCAAAAACTAAAAAAATCCAAAAAGCGATAAAAGTTGTCAAAACGTCTACAACATAAAAAAATCGCTAAAAATATCATTAAAAAACGAAAAAATCGCTAAAAATGGAAAAAACACCAAAACGAAAAAAAAACGCAAAAACCAAAAAAAATGCCAAAGCTAACAAAATCGCCAAAAACCAAAAACAATTCGCCAAAACGAAAAAAGTGTCAAAACAAAAAAGAAATTGCTGAAACTTAATAAATCACAAAAAAAAACCGAAAATTTCAAAACCGAAAAAAGCACCAAAACTGAAAAAAGCGCCAAAACTAAAATAAATCGCTGAAACTAAAAATATCGTTAAAAAGCAAAAAAAAAAAAACGTTAAAAAAAGGCCAAAATTAAAAAACGCCATAATATTTCTGGTGTTTTCACATCTCCTACAGATCCGATTTGGACGATTAAGTTGACCGAAAAAAATCATGAAGTGCACGATATGCATTTTGATTTGAACGCCCATTTTCATAATAATCCTGAATAACTTTAACGCGTTGCTCGATTGTATATCTTTCCATGGTTCAAATTAAGTTAGTCTGAAATTGAGAAATGTCAAATGAAATGCAGAAAAAAACTTGACGTTTAGGTGTGGTTCACATTCAACATCGGCCCTTAAAATTTAACCACCCTTTATCTTTGAAACTTGAGTTCCGATTAGAAACCGATGTATGTAAAAATAATATAGCTGAGCTACAGGGTGTCAAAGTTGTAGTCAACTCGGGCACGAAAAACCTTGTCGTCCTCATGACTTTCGTAAATGTTATCTGATTTTAATAAATTTAAACTAAGTGCAATACTTAGAATATTTTTAACATTTTCCGGTAATAGCATATCTCCGGTAATGATAATATCTAGGATAAGTTTTTTAGTTATCTCAATTCATGTAGTTGTGAAAAGGAATGAGAATAATGACTTTGAAATGACAGTGAAAAATGCCAAAATGTTTACAAAAATTTTTACAAGAATAGTTCGACGTTTTCAAAACAAAATTTTTTATTTTCAATATTTCAAAAGAATACCCTTCAAAAATGATTAGAGTATGCACGCTACATGCAGCATTGAACGATAATGGTGAATTTTTTTTTTAATTAATCGATCGAGACAAAAACGTCTATTGAATTTTTTTTTAATTCTCTTCAAATTCTATTAGATATATTTAATGTAATTAATCTAGAATTTAATTGTTGACCGCCCGCTCAAAAATGTGGTCAGGAGAGCAGAGTTGCTAAAAATAGTAACATTTTTAGAACCATTTTATTTAGCTGCATGAAAACTGTGCTAAAATGCATTTGTTAATTTTACTTAACGATATATTTAACGGGCATTTTTTATGAATATTTAGTTCCAGAAAAAATAGATGAAAAAAATGCGGATATCCAATATTTTAGGGCAAAAATGTTAAACGAATGAGTAATATGATGGTACAATCAAAGGAAATCCGCATTTTCTTCGCATATTTTATTACATTAAAAAATTCATAAGAAATGCCCGTTTAATATTTATTAAAATCTGATAATATTTATAAAAGTTATAAGGCCAACAAGGTTTTGTATGCCGAATATAGTCAACTTTGACATCCTGTAGCTCGTCATGTGTTTATGTGTTTTTGCAGGGGCTTCCCAGTTTCATAATTCTTAAAGCTTAGGTCCTACTCTATGATTTTGACACACATTGTTTTATAATAGGATCGCAAGCTTTAAAGATACAGATTTGTTACTCTTTTTTACAATTTTAACCACTGTGACTTGCACGAAATTTTTCGGCAGATTTCGTTGTACAATATTTAACTAGATTTACCAGATTTTTTCTAACTCAAAATATAGTTTTTTACGAAAACAGAAAATGATGTATATTTCTTAGTAAAACACTCGACCTGTTGTCGTCGTTTGTTATGTTTCTACACTTACCCACAGATACACACTACAAACTTATAAGACACCCTCATTTTGGTCGGGGGCTAAAAACGTTTAATTCTATGGAAATTTATGGTACAATTTAATTGAATATGCGTATTATCGTGGGCGTAATACGAAATTTGGCAAACTGTTTGTGTTTTAACAACAATAGAAATAATGCTATTTACACTTCAGATACATTGTTAATGGTGGCTAAAGTAGATGGAGAAGGAATCAATTTACTTAAATCTTATTTGTGTTTTGGATGATTCGCCTGTCTTAAGTTGTTTTATGGTTTATTAAAGAAAAATATAAGATGGAAAATTTTTTTTTTGTGGAAAATATTATATAACAGATTAAAGGTTTATTATTTGTGTATCATGTATTTAACAATACTATTTTTATACTATTTTTCCTTAGCTTTTGTACAATTTATAGACTCTTTGGTGGCAACACTAATTGGTAGGCCACCTTCGCTCGGTCATCTTTGACCAACAACCACATTCGGTAGCTATGTCAGACGTCCCCTCATATTTATCGCCCTTCGACTACTCTGCCTAGTCACCAGACTGGTTGTCATGGCCAACACGAAAAATACAATTTATAATTTAAAAATATAATGCACCTACCTTGATGACACCAAGTAAACGAAGATAATAATTACAACCTCTAGATGGCCAACAAAAAAAAAAAAAAAACTAGCGCCTGGAAGATACTTAGGTGATATTTAAGCGATACTTAGGCGATACTTACTTCTCAAGAATTTAGCCGAGACACCTGGTGTTTAGCCAAGACACCTTCATATAGCAACTACACCAAAAATTAGTCAAGACACAAACCGGATACAAGGATTCCCAAAAACTTGCCCAAAAATCTCCCCAAAATAATCGCGAATTCCCCGCACTCCAAAAAACTAGGACAAAAACGGCCCAAAATCCCATAACTTCCCCGGAAACCAATGGCAACATCGAAAACGTCGAAAATGGCAAATCGGTGGCACAGAATTTTTAAAGAATTTAACCTTGGCGCTGGCCTGTTGCCTTCGTTTTGAATTACATTGTTACACGTATTTCTTACCAGTGTTCTTTACACGTAATTCTTACCAGTATTCGTTACGCGTATTTGTTACACGAATTTTTTCATTTAAACAATTTATTTTTTTACCCGAAAATCTTTTCAAATATTTTGTTCAATTTTGCTTAGTAAATGTTATTTATGCCGACATATACGGTTTTATGTAACCTTGCTAGGATCTCGTTATATTTGTCTGCAATTTTTACACAAAGTTATTTTGTCAAATATATGCCGAGTGTTGAAAAAAAGCAAAGATGCCTATACCGTGGACACAATTTCAGAGATATTTTGTTCTTGCTCTACTGAAAAGATCCGTTTTAAGACATACGCCTTTACTCAAGAAAACCAATGATTTGTTTATTGAATATGGAGTTTGGCATTAAGCTACTCCATCAGCATCGCTGTTGATATTTGGCTTGAACAGTACAAGCAAATATTATAAGCTGTTCTCTCAAGACCACCTGTTTAAGTACCTTAAATAAGTACACAAATCCACTCACGAAATAACCGCCTAAGTAGACTTAAGAGAGAATTAAGTTAACAAGTTTTGGATTCAATAGTACCAAAAAAGTACAATTGTACCAACTTTATCATCCCTGTAAAGTATGCATTCCTTTAAATTTATTCGAGCATGTAATGACGAAATACCCAATTAACAAACCTTATTATCAATGGTTTTATTTAAAATTGTGTCCAAATCGTTCATTTCGGAAGGTTTTACTTTACAGAAGAAGTAACATATGGCTGCTGAAGCAGCATTTTTAAAGTTTGTGCAACAAACCTGCTGCACTGGTATATTCCTGATCTTTTTCAGAAAATGTATAAGTTTGTTCAGTGATCGCGAATATTCCCAGAATTTGTTTGCTTTAGTTCAAAGAATGCACTCCAATCTTTCATTTGAATATAGTGAGAAGACGGCGATAGATGGAGCTAACTTCTTTTTTTCCCAAGAGGAAAACTGCAAACGTAGAATTTTATAAGGCCATTTTAATTCGCTCACATCTACTAAACTACATATGCAATCAAAATTTTTTTTCTTTTTAAATTAAAAATAAGGTGTTATATTTCAATAAAAATGGCATTTAAATGTTAGCAGTAAAAATATCTTACACACATAAGCCATTGAGTTGCGTGGAAATGTTCATCAGTTTTCATGGTAAAATATTTTAGTAACTCCTTATTAGGGAGTAACGATACGCCGTTTTGCCGATCCGATACCGATACCGATACCGATATTTAAAAATAAGTATCGCCGATACCGATACGAATATTGAAATTGAGTTCAAGCTTAGATTAACAAAACTCAAGTGCAATTATTTTATCATACAAAATTACAGTGTAAGAGATTATTAATATTTAAAATTGATATTAACCCAGCATAACAAATTGGAAGTATTTTTATGGAGCTACATTTTCTTTGCTTCCAAAAAATCTATATTAAAAATATGCAGATAACACAGTGTAACAGTCCAAAACACACACGGACTTGACAGTATAGATTCGATTGTACTACCACGGGGTAGTAAAACCTTATACTTAGCTTGGCGAATATGGTGACCAATTTCGTTTTATGGACCTCCAAAGTTGTGGAAAATCAGCGGGCCCTCAAAAAAAGGTGTCATCAACTTTTGGCCTACATAAAATTCAAACTTGGTGATACCGCTTAACTATATATAGCAAAAATATAGCTAAGAGTTCGCTAAACAGATTTTATTACCATTTTATGCCAAAAAATTATTTTTTCGTGCACTTTTTTTAAATTAAGGGAAAAAATTTTTTTCACTTTTTCCATAATAACTTACAGGGACTCGTAATTTTTTATTAACAATATTTGGCAAAGTTGTAGCTACGGTAAAGCTGAACAACTTTTGTGGACATGTCAATACAATCTGAATGTATCTGGGCACCATAAACAGCCCAGAAAACTACCTTAAAAGTTTTCGTTTTTTACGAGTTATGCTATATTTTTATTGCATTTCTTGTTTTCTTTGTTATTGTTCCACTTCTTATGTTGCTGATTTTAGTATTTACTATTTTTTATTGTTTGTTGTTGTTTTGCCAAATAATGGTAATGAAAAATTTGGAGTCCCTATAAGTTATACTGAAAAAAGTGAATAAAATATATTTTTTTTTTCAAAAAAAGTACAGGAACATAAAATAGTATGGGCACAAAATGTTAGTGAAACACAACAGAGAAGTATGCATTTGAATATACTATTTTCAAAAAAAAAATATTTTTGTAGCATAAGAAAATAGTGAAAAACTACAATTTTTAAGGTAAAAGGTGGTCTGTGTGAGCTATTAGTGCCTAGATACGTGTAGATTGTATTGATATGTTCACAAAAGTTGTTCAGTTCTACCGTAACTATAAGTTTGCCAAATATTGTTAGTTCAAAATTACAAGTCCCTGTAAGTTATTCTGAAAAAAGTGAAAGAAACAATTTTTTCCTTAATTTTGTCAACATAAACTTCACGAAAAAAATTTTTTGTCATGAAATGTTAAAAAAAATCTGTTAAACAGACTCTTAGCTACATTATTGCCATATATAGTTAATTAGTATTATAAAGTTTGAATTAGCTGTTGGCCAAATACTGATGACACCGTTTTTTGAGGCCCCACTGATTTTCAGAAACTTTGGAGGTCCATAAAAAAAATTGGTCATCGAATTCGCCAAACTGAGTAAAGGGTTTTACTACCCCATTGTAGGAAAATCGAACCTGTACTGTCCAGTTCTTGTGTTTTTCCAAGTCTTTATTTGTCGCATAGTGTAATTAGTAGAAAAGCAAGAAAAAAATGTAATTCCTTTATAATTTAAAAAAAATACTCGCCATACTCGCATAAAAAAATTGTGAAAATGGCTAATTTTTCATATTTTTTTTCTTGAGGACAAATCATTATAGAACACCGAAAAAGAAGTTTGTCCGAGCATCGCTTCCAATTCGGTGATTGGTAATCGAAAAACAGAACTTCTTGCAATGGCAAGGATATGTAAAACTAATTAGAAATTATCCAAATTTGCAATACTTCCGGATCGTGAATTCTACATTTTCATGAATTTTTTTTGCTGAAATATGATTTAAAAAACAACGAATCGAATTAACAAAAAATAAATAATTTTTTTACAAAATAATAGTATAAAATATTATTATTTAAAATTGATATTAATAAGATTTAAAAAATAACGAAATGAGTTTAGTTCATGGTAAAATTAACAAAAAAAATAAATAATTTGTCAGAAAAACTTTTAAAAGTATCGTCGTATCGACAGTAAAATATCGCCGATACCGATGTATCGGAAAATCTGAAGTATCGCCGATATATCGGTATCGGTATTCGTTACATCCCTACTCCTTATATTTTTTCTTACACAAAATGTGGCTTATTACAAAAAGCATTTATAGATTTTTCTTAGTGAAAGAGATCTCTATAAAATTGCGTCATTAGATTTTTTAAAAGTGATAGTCGAAAAATTGCTTTTTTGCCAAGAAAATGCCATTGTGTTTTTCGCACTGGCCAGCTGCCTTCGTTTTGAATTGTCTTTACACATAATTCTTACCAGTACTCGTTACGCGTATTTTTTCATAAGAAATTTTGTTTTTTACTTCCAGGACTGAAAACATTTATATGTTGCATATACAAAACGTGCCATAAGGAACTTCGTTCCAGAAAAATCTTTTCCCTGCAAGTTAGACTACTGACTATATATATATATATATATATATATATATATATATATATATATATATATATATATATATATATATATATATATATATATATATATATATATATATATATATATATATATATATATATATATATATATATATATATATATATATATATATATATATATATATATATATATATTTTTTTTTTTTTTTTTATGGAGTCGCTATTGAATACCATGGAAATTACAAATTAAATGATATTCAGTCCACTTGTGGTGAATGCTATAAAAAATACTCAATTTGCCTTTCCGTAATTCTTAACGATGATATTGAAAGAAAATTTTGCTTTATTTACATTTAATCATTAAAAAATTTAATTAAGACTTTAACAAGCAAAATTGTTTTTCATACAATACATTTCATGTATTGTAAAAATTATTAAAGAAAATATAACAGAATTGTCAAAAGCAATCTTTTAATTGCCAATTATTTAAAATAATGTCTAACAATCACTAAAGGCATATTTTATTACAAAAATAAAATATAAACTTGTTTAAAGTTGGGATCTTATTTCTTAGTAAGCTCTCTAAAAAAAAACACTCAGCCAAATTATTCATACAAGGTATTCATTCCATGAAGCAACGTTCTGTTTCCATACTCCCTACAACACACACACACACACACACATATATAAACTTATAAACAGCCATGCAGGAAATACCGATAGTAAAAATGTACTGATTTACTATTGACTGTGTCACCAGTGCTACTGACTAATTATACCCTAGGCAATGCTCTGTGCTATAGACATGTAGCATGTGCTTGTCATTGAGATTTCACTAGTGACCGCAGAACTAGTGAGTACCTATTGACTAGGCAGTTCTTATGGGATCACATTGAGACATTGTCACCAGCGATTCACTAGTGCATCTCTAAATAAGGCATTTATATTAGATTTTTTATGAAAATTTTTATTTTTGCGTGCAGCCGCATGTATTTTCAAAGAAACAAAATGAGACAAAAAAAAATTGTTTTCGAGATGTAAAAAACGTCTTCAAAAAGTCACCAAACTTGTCGAAAAAAGTGGTGACTTGGAGACACTTGGCGCCAGTCTTCCTTCAGGAAAGATTTTGAGTTTTGATTGTGTTTGTATTTTATATTGAAGACATAAAGTATAGACAACTTGTTGCTATAAATAAAATCTGTCGCAGGTTACACCATAAACATGCATATAAACATACATACGCACTTGAACATACATACATATACTATACACGAAAAGTAACAAAACAAACAAACAAAAGATTATAATAAAAAAGAAAAAAAAATATAAACGAACAATGTCACAAACACAAGTGCAAAATATATTTGTATTTCTTTTGCCCTTTGGTATGTAATCATGTCACAAAAATGTTCTCTATATAAACATAATTATAAGTGTATGTGTGTGCAAAAATATTTCTTTGTGTTTGATAAATAGGGTGGTTATTGGTTATTCTTGTTCTGCTTTTTATATTCTATCTACACACACACACACACACACTCAACCTTAAAAACACAAGAGCCATTGTAACTTGTTGATATTTTCTGGGCTTTTACATTCTCTTCCATTACTGGCTTATGTTGCAAGAATACACAGAGGCATGTACGTTTGTTTATAGTCAATTTTAATGACAGGTGTGTGTAGTATCATTATGCGTGTATTGGTGTATGTCTAGTCCCAACAAACCCATGCTCAAATGTTTGAAGTATGATGATTTAATCTAATTTAATTATTATCCTTTTTCAGACCTAAGAAGCGGTTTGAAATAACCACATATTCACAAAAAAAACAAAATTTTATTTTCAATAAAGAAATTCAATGAATTAGTAAATGTTTTGTCTAGAAACGAACCTATAAAACAAATTTGTAAATATAAACAAAAATGTTTTAACAATTTCATTGAAAAGCAACCCTTTTTTTCAATGAAATATTTTACCACAACAAACAAATTCTTTGCTGATTTTTTTTTGCAATTTACTAGACAAACGTTTTGTCTAAATCTGTATAATAATTTGTTTAAAATATTTTTAAACATCAAACAAAAAACAATTTACTGAATCAAACAAAAATATTTCTTAACTTTTTTGTAATATATGTATCAAACAAAATGTATTAATTTAATCGAGATATTCATAAGAAAAAAAATTTTTTGCCTAAGTCAGTCAGTAGAAACATTTTTTTGAAAATATAACGGAAGTTAACAATAGCGTTTGCTGATTATTTTCTATTATAGCAGGCAAAGAAAAACATATTGTTTAAATCTATAATAATTTTTTAAAAGTATCCATTAAGCATTTATGAAATTTCACTTTGTTAAATGTGTTTAGCGTTAGTGCAAATTATAAATATGTCAAAATAGCTCAGTATGTTAAGATTAAATTTAAAATTTGAATTTAGATAAATTCAAGTTTTTATTGAGAAAATAATATTATAATATCTAATCATCAGACTGGCAGAACGGCTGAGTACTAATTTCAAGGCCGTTAAAGCATCTCATCGGTGTTATTTGTTCAGTTTTGCTCGTTTGATTTATCAGGTCATGATAGAGAGACTGTTAAGCATCCTCCTGAGGATTCAAGGGAAAAGAACGACGATGATGATGATTCTACTTCAGAAGAAATTGAAGATGAAGAACGCTATGAAAGTGCTGAAGAACTGGATGACCCATTAAAACCTGATAATGTGATCATTGGACCAGGTAGACCAACATTTTTACGCAAGGGTAAGCCAGGTCGACCAAAGAAAGTGTACAAAATGTATTAGGCTCTATGGTAAATCATAATATAGCAATATCAAAGCAGTGGATTGAGGCTATGGATAAAGAGTACAAATCTTTAAAAGATAACAAAACTTGGAGTCTAACAGAATTACCTGATGGCCAAGAGGTGGTTGGTTGTAGATGGGTTTATGCTATAAAACGAGAAACTGATGGCAGTATTGAACGTCTTAAGGCCCGACTTGTAGCCAAAGGGTGCAGCCAAGAGTACGGGATAAATTATAATGAAACTTTTTCTCCCGTTTGCCGTTTCGCCACCATTCGAATGTTACTTGCTATTGCAGTAGAACAGAAAATGTATTTTCATCAACTGGATGTATGTACTGCATATCTCAACAGCAAGCTGAATGATGAGGTTTACATGAAGCAGCCTGAGGGTTAAGTTGATGAAACTAATCCGAATCTTGTTTTAAAACTTAATAAGGCTAAATATGGTTTAAAACAGTCTGGAAGGGAGTAGAGCTCCAAAATTGATTCTTTTTTGAATAATATTGGTTTCAAGCAATCTGATCATGAACACTGTTTATATATAATGAAGGAAAGAGGTAAATTATGTTTGATTCTCATTTACGTGGATGATATAATTATAGGGTGCCAATCCAAGGAAGACATTCTAAATATCAAAAGAATGATATTAGATAAGTTTGAGTGTGGGGACTCGGGACAATTGAAATTGTTTTTGGGGATGAGAACTACTCGTGATTGCAATTTCTATCAATCAAACACAATATATTGAACAATTATTGACTCATCATGGTACGAACGAATGCCGATCTGCATCAACTCCACTGGATGCCGGCGGTAAACTTAATTGTAATGATGTTAAATGTAGTAGAGTAGATCCTAAAAGTTATCAGTCTATGATTGGAACTTTAATGTTTCTTGCATTAGCGACCAGGCCTGATATTTTACACTCTGTATCTAAATTGGCACAATCAGCACAATACAAATCCACATAGTGAGCATCTTGCACGTACACTATTTAGCTAGTACCAGAAATATGAAATTAGAACACCATTCAACTCGTTTACCATTACATGGATATGTGGACGCTGACTGGGGAGGTGATACGTTAGATCGCAAATCCCACAGTGGTTTTGTTTTTAACCTCGCTGAATGCGCTTTTTCTTGGGAATCCAAAAAAGCAAAACTCCGTAGCTTTGAGTAGTACCGAGGCTGAATATATGGCCTTGTGTACTGCAGCCAAGGAAGCAGTCTTGGTTATGTTGCAAATGGGTACTCTATTGTAATCTATGGTGACAATCTAAGTGCACAACAACTTGCCAAGAAGATTCCTGTTTTCCATTCTCGATCAAAACACATTGATATAAGATACCACTTTGTTCGAGAAGTAGTGCAGAATAAGGACAGAGAGTTACGATTGTTCCTACAGATAACATGACAGCTGATGTTTTAACAAAATGTTTGTTGAAAGGAAAACATTCTAAATTTATGAGAATGTTAGGTATGAAATCATAATTTTTCGTTTTATTTTTGTTTTTGTAAAAGCACAAATTTGATTTGTGGAAGGGTGTTGAAAATATTACACTGTAGCAACTCTAATTTTTGTTTCTGTATATATTCCAAAGCAACTTTTGATTTATACTTTCAATATTTTTTCTTTACTTTGAATTATTTGCATCGTTTAGTATTAATAAAAGCACAAAACTGAAAAGACGTTTTTCAATATTAGTTTTGCTTTTGAAAATATAATAAAAATACAAAATTTTTTCTCTTCCTCATGTTGTTGATGCAATGGTATACGACTCAAAAGGATATAATACTTCAATAAATTGAGAATTAGCATATTTGGAGGAATTTTGTTGTTGTATTTTGCTATTATTTTTTAATTTTAGTCTATATATCACTAATTAATTATATATATGGATGCATTATATTTTGTGTGGCTGTTTTTTAGGGAACTGTAAGAGCTACTAGACACTTCTTTTTGAGGTTGGTGTTAATTATTGTAGTGTGTAGAAGAATAGAATACACCAACTAACACTGATATTTAAAA
The DNA here is from genome assembly GCA_956483635.1 of Panzeria rudis. Classification (NCBI taxonomy): domain Eukaryota; kingdom Metazoa; phylum Arthropoda; class Insecta; order Diptera; family Tachinidae; genus Panzeria; species Panzeria rudis. The sequence goes on along the minus strand of OY101448.1, from coordinate 153,285,977 downwards.
CAATAAAAATTAAAGGGTGTTCTATTAGCTAATGTAATTATGACTATGAAATTTAGACAATTTGATGTATCTTAGAAACCGTAAGAGGCAAACTCTTGAAATTTAAAAAAACGCTAAAGCTAAAAAATTACAAAATTAAGAAAATGTCAAAACGAAAAATCGCTAAAATGAAAAAGCGCTTAAAGGTAAAAAGCACCAAAATTTAAAAAAAAATCACTTAAACGCAAAAAATCACCTAATCCAAAAAGATCGCAAAAAAAGTCAAATACCGCAAAAAAAAATCGTCAAAACAAAAAAAGCACTAAAACTTAAAAAATAGATATAACTAAAAATATCTTCAAAAACGGAATAAAATCTCTAAAAATAGAGAACAAATCACCAAAACAAAAAAACGCCAAAACTAAAAAAAATCGCTAAAACTATAAAAAAATCGCCAAACTGAAGAAATCGCCAAATCTAAAATAAATCGCTAAAACTAAAAATATCGTCAAAAAGCGAAAAAACGCAAAAGCAAAAAATTGGTAAAACTAAAAAAATCGGCAAAAAAACGATAAATTGCCAAAAAAAACGAAAATCAAAAAAGCGCCAAAGCTAAAAAAATCATTAAATCGACAAAAAAAAACTTAATAAATAAAAAAAAACTAAAATTAAACGCAAAAGCAAACCGAAAAAATTGCCAAAATGAAAAAGGGGCAAAAACGAGAAGGAACCAATGATCCAAAAGTACTCGTCCTATGACTTGAGAAAATGAGACTGGTACCAAAAATAAGGAGTAGTGAATGGTGAAGAAATACATATTGTGTAAATGGTCACATATTAGCAATTTTCAGTCAATTTAGTTAGTACTCCGGCTAGTAATGTAGAAAACGGCACTGAACAAATTCGATGCACCTGGATCTAAAGCCTATCACATAGTGTCTATATAATATTAATTATATCACTTCAATGAGACTGCCATGCCACTCAGGAACCTGTTCCGTAACTATATTCAGATATTAACTCCAGCTTAACTGGTATTTATAACATTGAAATATAAGTTCCCCTGTGGTCGAGTGGGTAGTGTACTAGCCTGTCATGCCGGAGGTTATCGGTTCGAATCCTATCAAAGACACCGCTTAAAAATAAAATACAATTTCTACTTAGATTTGTAACAATAAAAAAATAAATTAATCGATTAAATTAATCGAATTACAGCTGAATTTGGAATAATATTTATATATAATCTATATTATTCTACACCGACTAGGACTCCATAAGATAGTTCAGAGACAAGTTACAAGGTGCATACAAAGTGTCAATTAACCCCATCCTAGGCCATCCCCATGTTAAAGTGGCTGGTCCGCTAAATAGGAAGTGTTAGAACTTGGACTGGTCCCTATCACCTGGGGACCGGTCACGTGACTTGTTTTGTGTCAGTTCCATTTACCGTAAGGGCTGAACCGATTTTGATAAAACTTATACCATTTTAAACATATTTTTTCAGAGAAGGGTATAATTCATATTTTGTTAAAACCCGTTCAGTATTTTTGGACCTATAAGCGTTTATAGCTGCTACTAATACATACGCACATAGTATACATGCATGTGTTAGCTTATAGTTAAAAAACAAACAAAGCATATACGTGTATTTGTTGGTTTTGCTTTTGCAAATATAATAACAATACAAAATTGTTTTCTCCTCATCATGTTGTTATTGGAATGGTATAAGACTAAAGAGGATGAGACTTCAATATATTGAGAATTAGCATATTTCAAGGAATTTTGTTGCAAAATATTATTTTTTAATTTTAGTGGAGGAAAGTCACTAATTAATTATATACATAAATGCATTATATATTGTGTGGCTGCTTTTTAGGTAGCCGTAAGAACTACGGACCTGAAATTTTAAGAAACTCTAAAGGTAAAAAATTCCAAAATTAAGAAAATGTCAAAACGAAAAATCGCCAAAATGAAAGAAAAGAGCTTAAAGGAAAAAAGCTCCAAAATTAAAAAAATCGCTAAAACGCGAAAATCACCAAAACTAAAATGATCGCAAAAAATAAACAAAACGTCATATACCGAAAAAATCATCAAAACGAAAAGAACACTAAGACCTAAAAAATAGATAAAACTAAAAACATCGTCAAAAACGAAAAAAAAAATCGCAAAAAATTCACAAAAATCACCAAAACGAAAAAATGCAAAAAAGCGCCAAAACTTAAAAAAAGTCCCAAAAAAGTGAGAAAATCGTTAAAACGAAAAAAGTGTCAAAACAAAAAAAAATCGTTAAAACTATAAAAAAAAATTGAAAAATCGCCAAACTGAAAAAAGCGCCAAATCTAAAATATATAGCTAAAACTAAAAATATCGTCAAAAAGCGAAAAAACGAAAAATCAAAAAAATCGGTAAGACTAAAAAAATCGGAAAAAACCAAAATAAAAAAATGCAAAAAAAGATAAATCACCAAAAAACTAAAAAAGTCACCAAAATAAAAAAAGCGCCAACACCAAAAAACAAAATCGCTAACTCGACAAAAAAAACTTAACAAATAAAAAGACTAAAATTAAACGAAAAAGCAAACCGAAAAAATTGCCAAAATGAAAAAAAGGGGCAAAAACGAAATGGGATATATGTGTATTCGCACGGAACCCTTAGTGTGGCAGCCAGAGTCGTACTTTACTGAATTAAGAAATTTTTATGACGTTGCATAATTTTTTTGTGAACCTCAATGAAATCATTTAGTATATCTAGAATACGGACGATTGTGTCGCCCGTAGGCCGTACTAGTTTGATTTAATGGAGTACCATGAGTACTGTACTATTAACCTCAATAAAAAGCTCTCCATCTCCTTATTTTATCAAATGTTTGCTGGGAATTTATGTATGTATATCTCATGATTGTTGCTCTATTAATACTTCATGCTTTTACCTTACAGCTAAATTTTGTTTGTTAGTTTTGTGTTTATTTACACACACATACACATACTCTCACAAATTTACTTAAACTACGTGACTGTATTCAAGTTGTAGCATACAATAGATGGAAATAAAAATTTCGGTATCTTAAGACTTTGATATTAGTCAATAGCTGGAAGATATTTCTACATCAAAACTAGTGGCCTGTGCAGATGTTGTCCTGCTACAGCCTGCGTACTTGGCATATATTTGAGACCACAGCTATCCTATGGGAAATGTTGTACCAATTGTCTTGAACGCACTTGCCCTATGGCTGGTGAAAATGGAAAGCTTACAAAATGTTCCTGAGTCGTGTGACCGGTGAAAATAGAAACTATCACAAAGCTAGAACAAAAATATTAGCAAAATACCCTCACTGTACAAGCAAATTCTTTCCATGCTACAAATATTTGTTTGGGACAAATAGCTTAAGCTTGGGCTTAGAGCCTATCACTGAGAATCCAATGACAACGTCATGTAAAATTCACCGGTCCCTTTCATATAAAATTCCCGAAGTCAAACCGATTGCTAGTCCTTGGGAGTCAGTCAAGTGGCCTGTTTTGTAACTGGTTCTCCTCCCTTTATGGTAGTTTTAGATAAACAATCTGATAAATTATATAAGAAATTCCTTCCTTAACACAGTTGTTTATTTAATCCACACTTTCACAAATTAGTACAGAGAATAGTGATTTTTCATGCATGCTTCAAAATTATCCTTCCTAAAAACTCATTAGAAATTTAAAACTGCAAAAAATTTTACCTTTAAACATTTATTATTAATGACAGCTAAGTGACAAACAAAATAAGCCATATATCATGAAAATCAATGGATAAATGTTGATTTTATAAGCCATTTATTATCGAAAGTATGTTTTAAGTGTTTGGGCGTATTCACTTAATTGCTCATAAAATCAACATTTATCCATCAATTTTTGTGATATATGGCTTATTTTGTTCGTAACACATCTATCTTTAATAAAAACATTTAAATGATAAAGTTTTTGCTGTTTTTAAAGGTCTTTTAGATAACAAATTTTAAGTTTGCATAAAAAACATTTTTCAATACTAATTTGTGAATTACTCCTAGTGGAGGTATGTATTAGAAAAAACTGAAAACGGATTTTAATTTAGCGCATTAAACTCTTAGCCCCATATTCAGAAATAAATAAAATGTATTTGAAGTCTATATTAAGAAAATTTCGTATGAAAATTTTGAAATAAAATGCATTTTAAATTCATTTTCAATTTTATGAATATTGGAATTTATACTCCACATACTTTTACATAAAGTCCGTATTCTTTGTAGTCTAGTGATATTTCTCGAGTGAATTATTTGAGTGATTATTTTGCAATATTGTATACTAAAATGTGTGCAATCGCCCACAAATTTTTCAAATATTTTAGGCGGATGGATATATATTTGAGGTGTTTCAGCCTTGTGACAGAAGAGCCATAATTTTTTCCATATTTTCAGTTTGGTCTTCTTATCAATTTGCTCTTGTGCGATTGTTCCTACGGCCCTGATCTACCGACCTTGCCGCAAATAAACTTCGATATTGTGAGACCGTTTTCCCTAAATTTCGCTCCAATGTACGTTCAAGCACAGAATGCATGTGTAGGTAAAATGAAATTCTGTTTGAAAAATATGTCAAAGTCGTTTAGCCAAAGTTAGATTTACCATAAAAATGTGTGTGTGTTTAATACAAGAGTAAGTATGTTTAGCAAGTATGGCATATGAATTCTGCCACCCATTTACTTAAATATATATAGATGGGCGATTCACATTCTAAACGTACATTTCGTATTTTTTTTGCAATGTAACTAAATGAATTATGAGAAGGAACGTTCATCTCATAGCTTTCGCCTCATTCAAAGGATCCCGAAATAAAGTTATATTTTTCGATTTTGTTTAACATTTTTGTGTATTGAGCGTTGTATTTACTTTCGCGGCTCTTCCGGTAGTGATTTTTCTGAAAAGAACACACCACAAAAAAGTAGTATAGGGTTTGAAAGCTCTATGCATCTACTCTCTTAAAACAAAGCATTATAATCAGCCATGTCACAGATTCCGTTCGGATTGGTTTTGATTCCGTAGTTGTCATTCCGAAAAAGTACATTTTCGGTGCTTTAGATTCCCTTTATTTTGTATTACGTTTTTATACCTTGAGGCGTTGATTTACTCTTGTTTTTAGATTCAAAGCTCACATTAAGCTTGTTATTAACATGGAAAGCTCATGACCAAATATTTATTTGACGCTCCTAAGAGTATGCACATTTTTTAGTATTTAATGCAAATGAAAGTCAATAGAAAAGTGGTTTTCAATTCCACTTTGAAATTTAAAAGGTGAAAATTTTCGCTTTTCGTTTTGTGAAGAAGCAACTCACGGAACTGATACCACTTCCGATCGGAATGGTATTCTGTGACGTGGCTGAATATTTGCAGGGCGAAATTTAAAGTAATGACTACTTTTTTAATTTTGATGTGCGTTCATATGGAAAAATAAAAAAAATTTTATATTTTAAAATAATTTTTTACATTATTTATACGTGAGCAAAAAGTGGGCTAATTCTTCTTTCAAATAAATGTTGTTTTAATAAAATCGACCAAAAAGATCAAAAATTATGTCGATTTCAAATAATTTTTTTTGTAGCAAAATACGACCTACCTAATACATTCCTCGAAAATGTAAGAACCAAGAGTGCAAAAGAATCAACATTTTTTCAAAGAAAACCAGAACTTTTATAAACAGATAATGTTCCTTATATCTTTTCTACCCTTTAGCTGCTGTTAGCTTTTTTTAGCGTCCTATCATTTACAGAAAAATTATATTTAAAAATTTTTAAGTAACGCTCAATACATTTTTATACGAATTCAATATTTTTTCAGAACACATACCTTATTTTGAATTCAATACAATTCAGATGTACATATAATCCTCGATGTATTTTAACGTAACCTCCTTAGATATTCACTAAAAAATTTCAACTATATTAAGCAAATATGGATAACACTCAATACATTTTTTTTCGATACAAACGATAGATCATTAATTGATGAAACCTTTTGGAATATAATACTTTTTAACAAAGTTCACAGTACTTTTAAATATCTATAACCTGATTCGCAAAAAAATTTTTGATTTATAAAACAAATTTTTTTATAAAATTTGTTTTATTAATCTGCTATAGAAAAAAAAAATTTTTTATGAATTAAGGCATTAAAAGTACAAACATGCACTTTTATTACAGTGTGTGTTGTTAATGAGTGATTCCACGTAAAACGGCCGGCCCTATGCAAGGAAAAAATAATTTTATAATTTTTAATAAAAATCTCTAAATTTATGTTTTTTAGAGAATGGCAATTATATATAAAAATACACTATTTAATATTTTTTGAATCGATTTGAGGCACTTTTAAATGATTATGCAAGAAACATATTGCTCTCCCTCTTTCTGTATTTAATATTTATCTGAGATTTTCTTTTATTTCCTTTTTCATTATTAATAAAAGCCGTTATTTTTGAAAAAAATATACTTATTTTTTGCTTTTTATTGAATCTAAAATAATATTGAGCTAGAGTACACTGTTGTCTATAGTAGAACGGATAGCAAATAATTTAAAGTCTTATTATTTTCTTATGATATATTGTTATGTTATTTATATTAATAAATTCAATAAAAAGTTTTATTTTTTTCGAATTTTTAAAATTTTCGTGCTAGGTCACACCCCTCGGTCACACCCGTCGGTCACACCCGTCGGTCACACCCGTCTCATTTTAAAAATGGTTTTTTTTTTATCAGAAAAATTATTTTTGTTCAAACAGTGAATACATAATACAACTAAAAACAGTTTGAACATAGATCTTTACCAAAATTATTGTGCACCTTATAGTCAAAATTTTACAGAATTTATACTGAAAGTCATAATTCTTTAAAACTAAGATTTGTAAGGTCACACCCGTCGCAGCTTTCTGACCACCATTCTGAGCAGAAATCGTGTTCTATCAGTGTCTACATGTTACTCAACGACTTTAAGCTTAATGTCCTTGCGTGACGCAACGTTTTTTTAAGTAAAAAATTTTATATTCTTGATTTATAGCAAAAAATGTTTGTAAAATGGTCACACCCGGCTAAATGGAATTATTCTAATACAATTTTAACTGAGGAATGAGGCGTACTAAAAAAGCATAACGCTCAATGCATAAGACTGTGGACAACAACAATTTTTTATAAAAAAAATATAATGTCTAATATTAAGTTGGAAGTTATTATTTTGGCTTAAGTTCAATACTTGAATTAATGGAAATTCAAATTATTTTTAAGAGTGAAATAATAGAATATCTAATCAGACTAGCAGAATGGATTAGTACTACTAATTTCGACTGCCTCTACACTATAATCATCAGCGTCCTTTGTTCACTTTTACCACATCTGATCAAAAGGAAGACCAGTTTAAACATGTACAACAACAATGTATTTTTATTGATCGTAAGGAATGAGCTTACGCACAAGGAAAATCAAAACTAAGAGTAGCAAAATTGGATTAATAGTCAGAGGTGAAATTTCATGCTCACCATATTGATAAAACGAGCATAGACACTCCTATTCTATTTCGTCATAAAATTTGATTAAATAGCTGATGTCACCACGAGCAAACGTGGTAAAAGTGAACAAAGGACGCTGATGATGACAGTGTAGTGGCTGTCGAAATCAGTAGTACTACTCCGTTCTGCTAGTCTGATTAGATATTCTAATATTCCATCATTAAAAATAATTTGAATTTACATTAATTCAACTATTGAAAATAATAACTTCCGACTTAAACCTATTTCAGTTCGAATAATAATTACGTACATATATTAATTTCTAATATTTTTAAAAAATTTGATGTGTTAAACAAGAGAAGCAAATGCAAATATTCTAAGCCCGTTATAAATTTTATCTCATTTTTGGAAAAATCAATACTTTCTTAATGGGGAAAATCAACGGCACGCATTACGGACACGTCATTTTGTATGAAGACAGTTAAAACAGTATTTTCGTTCTTCGTTTTTTACACATAATGTCCAGTTTTACACAAAAAAACTTATTTGTAATCTACTTAATCACGTTAAAGCAGTTTTCATTTTAAAATGTATGCGATTATTTTATAAAATATCTTACTATACTTTCAACGGACAACACAAAAAAAAAGCATTTGAAATGAGAATCTGCCATATGTCAACACAATCATATATAACAATATATCGCACATGGGTTTTCTGTTTGTTTATGACACACTCAACATTTTACCAGTGAACATAGTTAATGTTTCGTGTGTTTGTGTGTGCTCTAGTACTTGTTTAATGTTCTACTTATTTTGTGATCCCAGTAACATGACAAACATTAGATACCCTCCTACCTTTTAAGAAGTTTGCGGTAAAATTGAAACATTTTGCAAAAAGGCAATCATCATTAATAATATACCCTTAAAAATTGTTGGCTAATTTTTTTTAAAGGGAATCTTAGTGGGAGTCTAAGATAAATAATAGCTTATGCTTTTAACAATAAATTTGCTTAACAATAAAATTTTTAGGTATTTTTATTATATGTTATAAGGATTTAAAAAAGTTGGTAACTAAAAAACAAATAGTAAAACATTTCGGCATAAAAGTGTAGGATGTTTTAATCTTAAATATGCGTGTACTGTAATTTTTTGTTTAATAATATATATTTTGAGACAAATGTGACGTATACGTGATATAGAAATATACTTTAATGTTCCAACATATGGAGCGTATACTTTATTTATATATTTCATAATAAATACACATTGATGAAAATTAACAAGAATTGCTTAAAAACTTGAATTTTTTTTTTATTAAAACACAAGTCCTTGAATATAGTATTTTAAACATAAATCCACTTAGGCCAACATCGAAATAAAGATAAACTGTAATTAGAAAATTATAGCAGTTACAACAATCTCTTTAATTACACTGACCTACAAAGTAAATAACCTTTTAATAAATATATAGGGAATACAAAGACTTTAATGCACTTTCAGTTTTATTTTTGTCACGGAAAAATTTTTTCGTAATGGGAATGACTAATATTTCCACTAGGTACATCACTATATTTCTGACTCCTAACTCGAGAACAGTATGCCTGATTTTGATTAATAAACAACCAAAATATGCATGTCAAATTACCGTAAAATTTTTTTTAATATAGTTTTTTTAGTTTGATCAACATTTTTGGAGTTATTAACAAAATTGTATCGACGTAAAGTTCTTTTTCGGGAAAAATTAAAGTTTTTGAAGTGTAAACTTCTTTTAGCGCGTTATGCATATTTTTGGGTGAGACCAAACCTCTAAACTCGCGACACCGTTTTATGTTACGAGACGCTAAATTTTGTTGTTTATTTTGTTCTACAAGTATTGCTGCCCATACAAATAATATATTAATATTAACATATCTGAGAAACTAATAAACGGAGTTCAAATTCAGCGTGTATTACTTTAAGAACAAGATACAACTTCCACCAAATTTTTGGGGCGGTAGAACGAGGGGAACGGGCACCCCCCATATAAATAAAATATTAATATTAACATATCTGAGAAACTGCTGCACGGAATGTATTAAAATTCAGCGCGTGTTATTTTAAGAACAAGGTACGAGTTCCAGCAAATTTTTGGGGGGATAGGAGTCCCCCCATGCAAATAAAGTATTAATATTCACTTATCTGAGCAACTAATGCACGGCGTGTATTCCTTCCAGAACAAAATACAACTTCCAGCAAATTTTTGGTGGCGGTAGACCGAGGGGAACGAAGCACCCCCTATACAAACAAAATATTAATATTCATATATATGTGCAACTATAGCACGGAATGTTTTGATATTCGGCGTTTATTCCTTCCATAACAAAATACAACTTCCAGAAAATTATTGGGGCAGTAGGCTGATGGGAACGGGCACCCCCCATACAAATGAATATTTCAAAATTCGACGTGTATTGCTTTAAGAGCAAAATACAAGCAGCAAAATTTATTAACGACTACCATAATTCAAAGAAATTAAGGAAACTAAACAATTAATATTAATATGATTATTTCGAAAGCATTTGCTTTGTGAATCCAAATTGACTATTAGGCTAAGGTTCGCAACGTTATATTCAGAAAGAATTGGGCATGATTAATATTCCAAGGAACAAGGGAAAAATTAACATTAACTTAATTTTTCAACGTGCACAGCAGAACAGAGTAGCGCCACTTTCGGAAGCCGCTACACTTACATAGTCAGTGCTCACGTGTATTTGCTTATCGCCACTTGTGAGGTGGCTCTGTTGAATGTGATTTTAATTCTTATATATACAACTTTTTCGTGAAAATTGAATACGAGAATTAAATCACTCTCAAGCTGATATTAAACGCTGGGAAAGTGCACTTTAATATCAGCTTGAGAGTGATTTAATTCTCGCATTAAATTTTTACGAAAAAGTTGTATATATAAGAATTAAAATCACATTCAACAGAGCCACCTCACAAGTGGTGATAAGCAAATACACGTGAGCACTGACGATGTAAGTGTAGCGGCTTCCGAAAGTGGCACTACTCTGTTCTACTGTGTACGTTGAAAAATTAAGTTCATGTTAATTTTTCCCTTGTTCCTTGGAATATTAATCATGCCCAATTCTTTCTGAATATAACGTTACGAACCTTAGCCTAATAATCAATTCGGATTCACTAAGCAATTAATGTTTTTTATTATAACTGTTGCCTTTATTTAACAAAAAATTTGGGTATCGTTACTCTTAAATAAAATAAAATATAATTTTATTATTCATATAATAATATGAATGGTCTTGCAATTAACTTTTAAAACACCTTCTCTATGAAAGATATTTTAAAAAGACATTTTATTTACTTATATGCATATTGCTATGAAAGGTTTCAAAATGAAAGAAGTTTTCACTTCTGTCAGCACTCCCGGAGTGCAACCTGTAATTTTTTTTTCTTTCTGAATGCTCATTAAAAAATATAAAAGCTCAAAAGCTTTACCTTTTAATTTTTATTCTTAAGAACAGGTGTCTTGTGAACAAAATAATCTATATATGTATGTACTATAATGAAAATCGATTAATAAATGTTGATTTTATTAATAACCAGTGTTCGAAAATAAACCGAACGTTATTTTGTGTACTGTATACACAAGCAGAAACGATATCTATTTTTTTAGTGTTTGTGTATATTTACACAACCCGAACACAACACATAACGATTTTTTAATGCAAGTAACAAACATTATGCAGCGTTTTGTTTTTTGTTGAAAAACAACAGTACAATTATAGTGGTTGCGTACTACATAAATTATATTTTTGCGTTTTATAGTGTTCTTTTTTCATCATATACAACTGCGCACTCAAGTATACATGCACGAGAGCCAAACGAATACTAATGCTAAATACACAAAATATACATTAAGAATAATGTTCTGTGCCGAACACAACGAAGTGTACTGTTTTTCAACGAAAAACATAACACTATTATATGTTCTTATCTTTAGATTGAGTTTGTTAAAAACAGTATTTTCGTTGGGTACAAGATCACTAACAGAAATACCGTTCTTCTTTTTTTAAGTATTTCCTACACAACCACTATTTGCGTTTGTGTATTACAATATTCTACCGTACAGAACATTAAAGTGCATTATTTAAGGTAAATTTTCGAACACTGTTAATAACTAGCTAATACCCTACCCGTTGCTTCTACAGTTTATTTTGTATAACAGATACCACACACTTATGTGAATGTTCAAGAAGAATTTAGCGTTTTGACTGCGTATAGAATACGAGCAAACAAATATAAATTTTTAGCCGACTTCAAAAAAAAAATGAGGTTATCAATACGTGTGTATTTTTTTATGTTAATACCAGAGTGTGAAAACAAACGAAACTTTTCGCAAACGTTTCATGCGAAGACACAAACTTATCAAATATTTTTAATTAATGTTGGCAACCGAAATGAATAGCATATCGGTGTTGATACCAAATTTTTATTTCGTAGTCGGTATATGAAAACGATACCGTTTATCGGTAATACCGATACCGAAACCGCTACAACGGAAATACCGATGCAGAAATAAAATTTTATTACCAATGCCACTACTGTTATTTGTTTCGGTTGCCAATCTTGTCTTTAAACGATTTTCAAAATTTTGTTTTTTTTTGTGAAAGCCTTTACCTGCAGTTTATCCTTATAATTTTTTTCGTAAATCGGTAGAAAATTCATGTGGTTTGGTCACGTAGTTACTTCAAAAAACGATGGAGAAATTCGCTCCCCCGAAATATTTATTATTGCATAACTTCTCCATTTATGGACCGATTTTCAAAACTATTTTTTGTTTGAAAAAGTTTGCTTGAAGTTTGGTCCCATAGAAGTGGAAATATGGCGGTGAAAGTGGTAGTCACATATATTGATTATCGCATAACTCCGATTTTCAAAATTTTTTATTTGAAAGGACATAAAAATTTGGGTACTATGAAGAATTGTGGACGGGCACACCATTTGTATACGGGCTTACCATTTGACCGGGCGCAAAATTGAGTCCGTTTTGTACACTGTTCAATGGGATCTTTGTATTGATAGAACTAGTTTTCAATTATAATTATTTTTAAAGTATGCGGCGTACTTGAATCAAGACCGCCGCGTTCTTGAAGTAAGATTTTTTTGGCTTAAATCAATCCCGGATCAGGCTTAATAATGGCTAAAATTAAGCATTTAATACTCGAATAATTCGTACTTGAACTAATCTTTCTGTACTTGATTTAAGTAAATCCCCGATTACCGTTCTTTTGACACCGCTTGGGATTGCCTTAAGTACGAATGGATTGATTTTTTTTTTGTATACAAAGAATTTTTTTTTTGTTAAATTTGATGTGCTTCAAACAAAAAAATTATATTAAAAATGTTTGAAGGTCATTTTGTCGTGCATATTTTGAATTTTTGTTTATTAAAATTAGGCATAGTGTGAAATTTACTGATCCATCTAGTGGAAATATTAGTCATGCCCATTGAAAAAAGCTGTACGTGACAAAAAAAAAAAAAGAAAAATCAAAAACAACTTTTAATTAAGAGCATTAAGCTCTTTGTGTACCCAAAAATATTTAATAAAAGTAAGTTTTATCTGCAGATCGGATTTTATGAGACTAGATTTAAGGTTTTAAGATGATTTTTGATAGAATTTTATGACAAATATTTTTGTAGAACATTTCAGACCGCTAATCCTTCCCTGAAAGGGAGCTGTTTGCCCCGCTTTTAAGAAAGGAACACAAAGAGCTAAAGGGTAAAATTTTTACCACAAAAGTGTACTTCATCTTATACATTAATTGTAAGTATTATAAGATTTCTTATACCGATTCACTATAATAATATGCTAAAAGATGGAAATTTAGTTCCCCCTAAAATGAATTGCACATCTAAACTTTCAAAACGCTGATACATATTTATTTTTGGTAGTTCCCTCTACCAGAATCAGTCGTAGAACAAAAAAAAAGATTTTTTTGTTGTAGAGTGTTATTTCTTTCTTTAAATGCTTTTTATTTTGCATCAGCAATTCCATTTACGATTCAATAATTACCATTATTAGTTAAAATATACATTCACAGTTTTTTGTTTTTCTATATTTATTTCACTTGTATCAGCAAAAATTAATTCATTCAACTTTGCGCACATTTCATAGCAATAAATTGTTAATTTAATGCCAAGCAAACTGACACGACCAAGTTGTTTCACATTTCCTCATTCATATTCAAGAGCTGGAAGGACATTAAACAATTGTGTACAGATTATAACAACTTTTAATTGTATTTAGAAACAAAACGTGACCAAGAGATGTCGTTAAATTTAACGATTCAGTTAAAGCTAATAGATACAATCAGGAAGGCTGGTGAAATATGAAAGAAATTGCTTATTTAGTCTTAACAAACTAAAGATATCTTTAAGAAGATGTTTTCAGAGAATGTCAGGTTAAAAATACTACGAATTGTGGTAACTAATTTACTAATAGACCAATCAAAATGGTTTTTTATAGTATTCAACATATTTTTATAAATTATATTGAATTTGTATTATAAATATTATTGGCCTTCATCTTGAGTGATTTTTACGAACAAAAACTCTATGAAAATTCAGTAAAGTGCAACTTTGGCTCGCACACGAACGGTTCTGTACGAACACACATAAATACATCGTTTTCCCTTTTTCCTTTTTACTCTTTCTTCATTTTGGGAATTTTTTACAGTTTCCAAGATACAGAGTCATGCAGGGAATGTATAATATTTCATAACAGAATTCATTATTGTTAACACACAATGTGTCCGTAGCATAATAATATACAAATATGTATGTGAGTACAAACGAGGAAAACACGACCAGTTGTTACGGGCAGGAACAAGACATTCCTTCTTCGTAAGATGTGGTGGTAAAGTACGTGGTAATGAATGTGTAATTTTTGTGTGTGACCAAATTACCTTCTCGCTTCCAAAGGAATGCATTGTTTCGCTTTTTAAACTAATACGTTATATCTATCATTATATATGTAATCAATGAATACTTTTCCCGCTGGGTATAAACTTGAAATGAGTTTCAAAATAGCTGAGAGTAAACGCAGCGGGAAAAGTAGTCATTAATTACATATATAATGAATGATGCAATGCATTATTTTGAAAAGCGAAACAATGCATTCCTTCGGAAGCGAGAAGGTAATTTGATCAGACACGAAAAATACGCATTCATTATCACGTATATTACCACATCAAATGAAGAAGGAATTATTTCTGCTCGTAACAATTGTTAGTGTTTTCCTCGTATTGGTTTTTAAAAAATTCGCTATTTCTTTTTGCTTTCATGACACCTATAAACTTTGCAATTTTTATTTTAAAGCGCAATTAATGTTTGAACGCATACCTTGGAAGATGAAGTAAATACAATGAATATGTATGTCTGCATATATATTTTAAACGGAATTAATAAAGTACATATTTATATATTCTTAAATACATATATGTATGTTTATACAAGTACCCGACTAGAAATTTTCCCAATACTCATATTTGGGGGTAGAGAATGGCAACGCTACAGATCCCCTCAGCTAAAATCTAGGCTGAAGGAATGTACTAAACAGCTGAAAACTCTACTAGAATATCAAAAAACCGCTTCTCTTCAAAACTTTCTAAATGGGCTCGATGCAACACCTCAAACAGACTATTCGCTATGGAGAGCAGCCCGAGGCCTCAAAAGACCAGTGATATATAAGCCTCCATTGCGAGCTTCGAATGGAGACTGGGCAAGAACTGACGCTGAAAAAGGTACTCTGTTTGTAAACCACTTGCAGAAAGTATTTACTCCAAATACGTCTGATACTATAGTTGAGCTGCCACCAGTCCTCGCTATACCAGATGTTACTTTGAGGTTCAACATTCGTGAGATTGAACACTATATTGCCGGCTTAAACTCGAAAAAAACTCCAGGCGCTGATAAAATAAGGAATAAAATGCTCTTAGAGCTACCCTTTACTGCATGGATAATTCTATTTATTTTTAACAATATTTTGCGCCTCAAATGCTATCCCGCAGAATGGAAGGTTTCTCTGATTACCATGATACCTAAACCAGGCAAACATTATACGAAGGTGGAGTCCTATAGGCCTATAAGCCTGTTGTCTAACATGTCAAAACTATTTGAAAAGCTACTTATGAGTAAGCTAACACCCATACTGAATCATACTGGATGCATTCCAGACCACCAATTCGGTTTTAGGAGACAACATAGTACGATTGAACAAACACATAGACTCGTGAACGTGGTTAGAAAAACCTTCGAAGAAAAGAAATATTGTTCTGCGCTCTTCATCGATGTTTCTCAGGCATTTGATAAAGTATGGCACGCGGGTTTAATACAGAAACTAAAGCAAAACCTACCCGAAAACATCCTTAAACTTTTAGAAAGCTACTTAACTGAGCGAAAATTTGTTGTTAAGGAAGGTAATTTTCAAAGCCCTCCGCAACCCATTGAAGCCGGAGTTCCTCAAGGCAGCATCCTCGGTCCTGTATTATATCTGATATATGCCTCTGACTTGCCGGTAAGCAGTAACATACAGATATCAACATTCGCTGATGATACAGCTTTTCTAAGTGTTCACAAAAGCCATCAAGAACCCACCCGCAATTTGCTAGATTATATACCCCAGTTGGAAAAATGGCTAAAACAATGGCGGATAAAAATTAACGAACAAAAATGTGTACATATTACTTTTACATTGTGCAAAGAAACCTGCCCACCTATACAAATAAATAACCAAACTATACCTCAACACACTGAAGTAAAATATCTCGGTGTTCATCTTGATCGTCGTCGTCTAACATGGAAGTCACACATAAATGCAAAGGTGACCCAAATGAAACTAAAAGCAGCTCAAATGAATTGGCTCATTGGAAGGAACTCTACTCTAAGCCTAGATTGTAAACTTCTTCTATACAACTCCATTCTAAAACCAATATGGTCCTACGGAATCCAGTTATGGGGCACTGCATCGGCATCAAATGTAGAAAAAATTCAAAGGCAACAAAATAAAATACTCCGTACGATTCCAGCAGCCCCATGGTATGTGAGAAACAAGCGAATTCATAAGGATTTAGATGTGCCGCTGGTTAACACAGTGTTTTCTAAACACGTGACAAGCTACATAAAAAGACTTGAGTTGCACCCAAATCCCCTAGCCCGAAACATCATTAACTTTAGAGGCCACACTCGGCTGAGAAGGAGGGACACTCTTGCTCTCAGCCGAACACGAGAGACGTAAATAACCAAACAACCAACCAACCAACCAACCGCTGAAACAAATATTTTTGTCTGGCACTGGCTGGACTTAAAAATTAAAATTTTAGAATTAAGATTTGATTACTTATTGTTAGTTCAATTTTATTGAAGATACTATAAATAAATACATATAACCGAAAAAAAAATATTGGGGCCCGATTGGGAATGCATGTGGCACACCCAAAACGGTTATCCCGTCTGTGATTTGATCGGGAACTTGTTGGGATAGCCCATCTACAAATTAGTGACTTAACATAAGTTCTTCCCAAGTGGGAAACTGTTGGGAGCCTGTTGGGAAAATCTAACACAGATTTCTCATCTTCAACAGAGGTGATTGTTACATACTTTTGTCAATTGGATAGCTTCAGCAATTTTAATTCAATATTATCGTTTGATATTTTTCCGACATTAGCAAATTTTTGCAAGATTTAAATATCTCCCCCGGGTCCCAAATACGTTTCTGCGTTACATCGGAATTGGGATCACAGGCAGATCCCAAATGTGTTTGAATGAAATTTCAGGAATTCCTTCCTGTTCAGCTACCCCAATTTAGCATAAAAAAAACCTTTTTTAGGTTAATTATTTTTTGTAAACTAGTGTTATAATAATTATATTTTTGCTTTATAGTTTTAAGCAATTAAGTCCAGTTTTTCTACATGAATCTTATACAAAGATTAAAGTGCAAGCAATATTTAATAAGCATAAGCAATATTTATTTAATTATGTTCACCCGCTACGTGTATTTCCATTACATAATATCTTTGGTAATTCAATCAGAATTTTGAAAAGGTCATTCTACAATTCTTAGAACTTAATACGATAAGAAGCATAAGTTTTAAAATTAAATATTCTTTATCTTGTTATAGCCAAAATCAATATCTAAAAGTAAAAATAAAATCAAAAATAAGAAAACAAAAAAAAATACTTCCTCGTTCGTAGAAAATGTTCCACAATTATATTTCTTAGTCGTGTATTTATTTATTTCATTTTGTTGATGAAACAAAATTTTAAGGGCAAACTTAAGAAGAACTTTATGTAAATGTTTTGAATAGTTACTCTTCTATCTCTCTCTGTCTCTTATGTGTTAAAGCTCTAGAGATTTTCATTATAATAAGATGATATTCAAACAGGCCATGAAAAGTGATTTCTAAAAAGTTTTAAAATTAATTTATTTGAAAAGCAATAAAAGGTCAAGTTTAACATACAAAGAATATAAAATATCTAGTGTTGGCTTTTAAAAATATAATGCCTATAACGTTAACATTTTGTTTAAAATGTTTAATATTTAAATTAGGGATGTAACCGATACCGCTATATCGGCAGTACTTCAGATTTTCCGATACATGGGCGATATTTTACTGTCGATACGACGACGATAATTTTAAAAAATTTTTAAAAAAATTTTTTTAACAAATTATTTATTTGTTGTTAATTTTATCATGAAATAAATTCATTTCGATATTTTTTAAATCTTATTAATATCAATTTTAAAAATTAATATTATTTTGCGCTGTTTTGTAAAAACGAATTTATTTTTTGCTATTTTTGGCATGAATTCAAATTCAATTCGTTGTTTTTTAAATCTGATTCCCTGCAAAAAAAAAAGACACAAGCCTTATTTTGTAATCGCTATAAAATACGCTTTATATGAAAATATAAAAATTGGTAGGTTTTCAAGCAAATTGTTACAAAAAATACGCAAAATTTAAAAAAAATCGGAATAAAATAAAAAATCCAATTTTTTTTACGATATTTACATAAAATATTTTGACTTATATCTAAATCTTTTAAATTAATATGATTATTTCGAACGTAATTGCTTTGTGAATCTAAATTGATTATTAGGCTAAGGTTCGTAAAGTTATGTTCAGAAAGAATTGGGTATGATTAATATTCCAAGGAACAAGGAAAAAATTAACATCAACTTATTTTTTCAACGTACACAGCAGAACAGAGCCACCTGGCAAGTGGTTATAAGCAAAATACACGTAAGCACTGACGATGGAAGTGTAGCGGCTTCCGAAAGTGGCGCTACTCTGTTCTGCTGTGTACGTTGAAAAATTGAGTTGATGTTAATTTTTTCCTTGTTCCTTGGAATATTAATCATACCCAATTCTTTCTGAACATAACGTTACGAGCCTTAGCCTAATAATCAAATCTTTTAAATATGCACGGAAAGCTTCAGTCCTCCTCTATTCGACACTCTTTAAAAAATTGAAAATCGGTACAGAAACAACGCAGTGAAAATTGTTTTTGTCCGTGAAGCTCCAAAAATATTTTTATTTTTATTGATAGATTCCGATTTTGAGGGTGTATTTTTAAAATGGCAAAATGATCTACGCAACTAAAGCTACAAGCCTCGCTAAGTCGTTTTTCACGAGTAAAAAAAACAAGTGATTTTGTAAAAGCGTGTAATTAGCTATTAAGTTATTTAGAAGGATATGAGTTTATAAATGTCCTTTAAAAAATCGATTTTATAAAAAACATGGCGAGAATTTTTTTAAAATTATAAAGGAATTAAAAATGTTTACTTGCTTTTCTACTAATTATCAGCATATTTTTAATATAGATTCTTTGGAAGCAATGAAAATGTAGTGCCTTAAAAAGTACTTCTAATTTTTTACACTAGGTTAATATTAATTCTAAATACCAATTAATAATCTCTTACACTGTATGTTTGTATAATAAAAAAATTGCCCTTCTTGAGTTTTGTTAATCTAAACTTGAACTCATTTTCAATATTCGTATCGGTATCGGAATCGTTACTTCCCTAATTTAAATGAACAGTTTTTTAACAAATATAAATCACCTATATTCTCATTCTAAACGTACATTTTGTGTTTTTTGTTTCTTTATCAAAGTAACTTAAGGATATATGTGAAGGTAGGATTCATAATATAGTTTTCGCCTCATTCAATGGATCCGAAAATAAAATTATGTTTGTAGATTTTTTTTACCATTTTTGTGTATTGAGCGTTACATTTGCTTTCGCGGTTGTTCTGGGAATGATTTTTGCGAAAACAATACATCGCAAAAAATTAGTATAGAGTTTGAAAGCACTATACATGTAATCTCTAAAAACAAAACATTATAATAATCGCAGGACGAAATTAAAAGTTATGACTTTTTAACTGGAATTTCAATTTTTCAATTTTGTCTTGGGATCACATGGAAAAATAAAAAAATGTTTATCTTTTAAAATAATTTTTTACAGACATGTATACATGCGCAAAAAGTAGGCTAAGTCTTCTTTCAATTGAGACTAATTTTAATCAAATCGACCAACAATGTTAAAAGTTATGTTAATTTCAAACAATTATTCGTAGCAACATATGACATAGCTAAAACATTCTTCGAAAATATAACAAGTTGTTATCCCCAGAACAAAATTTTTTCAACGCAAATCAGAAATTTCTAAATTGATAATGTTCTCTACATCGTTTCTATCCTTTTGCTGCTGTTAACTTTTTTTTGCCGTCCTAAAATTTATAGATAAATTCTATTTAACAGTATTGTTAACGTAACGCTCAATATATTTTTATATGAATTCAATATTTTTTCAGAGCGCACACTATATTTTGAATTTATTACAAGTCAGATTATAATCTTTGATGTATTTCAATATAAACTCCTTATGTATTTACTAAAAAATTTCAATTATATTGAAAAAATATGGATAACACTCAATACATATTTTTGGATACAGATCATTATTGATTGATGAAACGCTTTGCAATATAATACTATATACATCACAAATATGAGTATAGCGTTTGAAAGCACTATACATCTACTCTCTAAAAATAAAAAATCGCAGGACGAAATTGAAGCTATGATCACTTTTGCAATTTCCAAAAATAATTCTTTGCACAAATTTTATACAAAGTACGCTAACTCTTCTTTCAAATTAGACTAATTTTATTCAAATCGATTAACAATGTTAAAAGTTGTTCGTAGCGAAATACGACCTAACAAATATCTTTTTCGAAAATATAACAACCCACATTGCGGCAGAAGCAAATATGGTGGCCGAGCCACCATATCTCGAAAACAATTCGTAAGAAAAATAAATGACTACAATATTCATGTTCATCAAATTAGCTTAAAAAACATTTCTTGTTTGGCAACATTTTTTTAAATATATTTTAGCTAATGTTATTAACTAAAAAAATTGTTCCCTTGTGCTTAGAACGTTGACATTAATTTACAAAAATAAAAAAAATTTTTTATTTTCTTGTACACTTGGTTTTCATTGAAAAACGTATACCATTTTTTTTATTTGTTCTAAAAATTTATAACAAGTGTGGTAAGTCCTCTGTGCATTTAGTAGACTGAACGTAATTATCTAAATAAAAAAAAAGTGTGAAAATACATAAAAAAAAGTATTAGGAGTATAATGTATATTCAGGCTTCTTTGTCTTTTATTAATAATAACTAGGGTTTGAGAATCGGGAATTTCCGGGAAAATCGGAATTTTATTTTCCCGTTTTTCCGGGAAAATCTAAAAAATTTTCCGAGAAAACGGGCATTTAAAAATACACGTTATTTCATAAATATATGGACTTTTTTGACATAAGTATTTATAAAATGGGGTAAGTGACCGCAAAATTTATATTGATTCATATAAGAAATTTGTATTATAATCCTGTTTTAATATCATCATTTTCAAAGTTTTCGTAAATATTACAAAACCTCGTTTGATTGACTGTACGACTAAATTTGCACAATGAAATTGTTTAAGTTGTCTTTTAAAGTTGCTATGATTTTCATCGTCTGTTTAAATAATAATACCCAGTTTATCGATGTCGAAGGACATTTTTCATTCTTTCAATTTCATTTGAAAAAAAAGCAAATTCTAAAACTTTGTCCTTGTTTCAAATGTAACTGTAAGGAAAAAGAGCACCTTCGATAATAAAATATCCATACAATATTTTTTTTAATACAAAATCAAAATGTGAACGATTCAATCTTATACAGAAATTTCATAAAAATTGCATGAAATTTCTCTTAAGCCGGGAAAAATTTTTGCTTGATTCGAAATGTACATGCAAGTTGAATTTAGTAATAGATTTAAACAGAACAAAGTGGAATACTTTGTATAAGTATCAATGACTACAGTGCTCTCTAATCGTTTTCTAAAAAAAAATAATTTGATATTAAATGAACTTTGAGTGATTTTCCGCAGAATTAGTGAACAAATTTAGGAAAGTGTTGTGGAAATTTTGAGCTTATATAAACTGTAAAAAGTTTGAGTTGACACTACTTAAATTAATTATAAGTCGATGAAATTATTGAAATCCTGAAAGAGATGTTTTGAGATAAATAAAATGAATAAACAAAGACATTTACACAGACTGTGGCTCAGGATATGTAATTATAATTCAGATCAGCTGAGTATAGTATAGTAACTTGCTTGTGCTTAACGATAAGAATCGTCCTGGAAATTATTCAAGAAAAATAAGAAACGTTGCGGCAAGTTCCTTATAAAATAATTTGGAGGCCTTAAAATAAAATGTTTAACTAATTGCGATATAGTCGTCAATTATTCTTTATAGAATCTCCTATTGTGTGATAACTATAAAGTCGATTTGCTTAAATTCACTTAAAAATGTTTAATGATTTGCTTTAGCAGAGCTTTTATATTAACTTTTATTTAAAAAGAATCCTTACATCGAACTTCCGCCAGTTTTCATTTAGTACATCTATTTAATTTAGAAAATTAACTTTTCTCGGGAATTCCCGGGATTCCCGGGAAATGTGGTTTTTTCATTCCCGTTTCCCGGCAAGTGCAAAAGTCCGGAAAATCCCAAACCCTAATAATAACTAAAATTAAAAGTATAGTAAGCTATAGGCAATTGGTTGGCTTCAGTTGCTGCCATAATATGATTTGATGATTTTTTTCCCGAAATGATGATTTATTTTCTCGCAACCCAGCAAAAACTACTGCTTCAAGATAATCAGGTTTGTAAAAGACAGTTTTGTTGGTGTAGCTTACAAACATGCTTACGTATTGCATGATATTTGTTCGCGATGTCCCACTTTGAAGCATTTCTTGTTAAACGCTTATTTCAGCACATTGGGTATATAATAAAATCATATTATTGTTTTGTCGTTTTAAGATCGTAGCTCAGCGTCATTCTTCATAAAATGTATATTTTTATAATCTCTGCCATACAGTAGCGCTTCCTTGAATGCACCACTGTAAGTGAACGTGCAAAAAAAATTTTAAGTGGACGAAAAGAAAAATATAAGAAGCTTAAGAATTTCTTGCCTCTTATATTCAGGAAATACATTTGTCGCTACTATGAAGCGCATTTGTATAACAGGAAAAGTTTGCACTGCTTCCAAAATCTCGATTATTTTTTGCTGGGAAATTATGATTTTTTTGAACTTTTCATATGTATATCGTCACAGAAAATGCAAAGGCCCCATTTCACATCTTAAAAGTATTACAGGAGAAGGACGAATCTTGTTTAAATGAAAAATATATTTATAACTAGTGCAAAATTTTACAGTACATATAAGTAAAAAAGGACCCAACAAATTTATATATTTATTGTGAAATTTTGCACCAAGTGTCAACATTTTTTTTATTTAAATAAGTTTTATGGTTCTCCTGTAAAATTTTTAAAATGTTAAATAGGGCTTTCTGCATAATCTGTGATGATATATAAATAGTTATTGAAATATATCATTCATTACGTTTTGTAGTTGTTTGGATCAATTAATAAAAGTTGTGTGGATCAATTAATAAAAGTCTTTAACATAAAAGTTTATGGTAGTGCATTGTATTAACTGGGTGGAACTTTCTCTTAATAAAGTATTTTGAGTTTTCGACTATATTTCCGTGTTTTCGATTTTGGTTAGTTCTTTTTCGGTTTTAGGGAATTTTAATCTATAAAGCGGGGTACAGCTATCGAACTTGAATGACAGTCGGAAATTCGTCAGCTTTGAAAGATAGTTTTGAATGACAAAACTGTCAATCATGTTGGATGCTAAAAAATGTTGTGGAATATTCAAAGTTTAATGCGCTAAATTCAACTCTGTTATCAGTCTTTTTCTATCATGTGCAGATTTCTTACTATTTCCAATAGCATCCTAACGGCGAATTTTTTTTTGGAAAAATTAATTTTATTGTTTTCAAAAACTCATAAAAGAAATTAAAGCAGCAGACATTTACAATTTTTATCATTAGTCTGACAGCTAACTAGACATAAAATAAGCCATGAATCATGAAAATCGATGGAAAAATGCTGATTTTATTCACAATTAAGTGATAAAAATCACAATTTCCATACAACAGAAAAAATTTCAATTTGTGTGTGTGTGTGTGTGCATTAGTTCTCTCACCTAATTGTGAATAAAATTAACATTTGTTTGTCGATTTCAAAGGTTTTTGGCTTATAATATTCCTAATATACTTAGCTTCCCTCTTAATTTTTTCATGACTTTTTCAAAACGAAAAATTTCAGTTTGCATGAAACACGATATTTTTCGCCGTTAGTTTCTGAATAACTCCGAAACAGTAGGAAATAAAAATAAATAAACATTAATGACTTAAAGGTAATTTATTCTTTTTGGTGCATTATTTATTCAAATTGGACAAACCATTCTCGAGTTATGGTAAAATATACTGATGTACCTAGTGAAAATATTAGTCATGCCCATTAAAAAATCTGTACGGAGCATGAATTTGTGAATTAAGGTTTGTATATTCCACAGGACGAAAAATATTTTTTTGAATAGATGCACTGGTCCGATTTTATTTCTCGGTGGAACTTATTTTGTCGCATTTGTATATGTTCTTACAGTCATGGCGATATTTTATATACTTCGCAGATTGCTCCCGATTTTCAAACTTTTTCAAAAATTTTTGCTATTACATACAATTTTAAAATGTACAAGAATCTCTTTAATATTGGTTGCCAAGAAAGTAATAACCCTCCTATCTAGAAGATGACATGAAGGATATCATATCATATTAAAGAACTGTTTTTGTTTTAGTTTGCTATAAACGTCTCATTGTTCAACTTAGGAATAAGAATTTGCGATGATTTTTTATATCAAAATATGATTTTTAATTCGTCAAATGATGATTTTCTTCGAAAAGCTTCTGGCAACGCTGGTTGCTGTTGTTTGATTTTCTGCTTATACCAGTCGAATATATAGAGATCCGTTAATCTTATTCCTCATACTTCTTTAGCCCAAAATTACACATGACAGGTGTGTACCACATCATTCGTACAAAATTTCATAAAGTAATTTTTTAACCCTAAGGGCAAATGTAAATTTAAATATTCTTTAACTCATTCCTATTAAAGACATATAAAATGCTTTTTGGATCCTTCCTAATACACACACGCACATAAAATGCTAAACAAAATATTTTAATCCGCGCTAAGTGCTTTTAAGTAAAATAAATATGTGTGTTTATGAAAGTGTGATTGAGTGTGTAGGATTTGTGTGAGTGTGTGTGTGTGTGTGTGTGTGTGTGTGTTTGCGAAACTGAAAAGAGTTTAATAACTTAACTAATTTAAAAGTACAATTTTATTTCAAGCATTAATATTTACTTTTATTTCGTAAAAAAAGGTAAACGGAATGCAAAATCTGATGTTGCTTCAAAAGTTGTTAATTACAAATTTTTATAATTATTTTCTTCTAAATTTGTGATGCAAAAGATTTTAATTTGCCCAAAATGAGCAAGCAAGCGAAGGCGTTTTATAAAATCATATAGTGTTTATGTAAATTTATGCATGTACAAAAAAACGGAGGGTGTTTTAATAGGGCGTGTCGATTAAAAAAAAAATTTTTTTTTTCACAAATGAGGGCTGTCAAAAAGTTGTGTGTTGGTTAGTTATTCACAATTATATTTAAAAAAAACCGACCATCATATTGGTTTGCTTGGTAAATAGCTACTTCAAAGCCGAGAAATTTTTATGTATATTTAGAAAAAGTGTTCAAAGTAGAAAACTAATGGGCCTCTTAGGAGCTTCAGAAGCCAAATTTATTAATTTCATAAAATCACTATATAATATATATATTCGTTGTAGTCTGTATAATAATATACTAACTTTGAAAATTTCGAGTGTCTATATAGAAGTTCCTGTATGTTACATTAGGATTTCAATGTTTTTCGTTGCTCGCTTTAGCTCACCCTTTAATTTTTAACTTTCATATATTTTTTGTTGTAGCGGTCATAGTTATATACATTCCCTGAAAATTTCTGGTCGTGTCTCTTGCGGTTCTAGAGAAAACTGCTGACAGACAGACAGATAGACAGACAGAGAGACGGACGAACAGCGTAGCGAAAACAATGGCGTTCATTTTCACATCTGGTGTACTATTAAAAAAAGTAATAAATGTATATCTTTGAAACTTTCGATCCGATTACAAAACAATATATCGTCATATGATTTCAAAAAAGCCCTAAGTTACAAAAAATTCAAAATCGAGATTTTAATTGATTATGATGCACCATATGAAAATAAAAGTTACCACTCTCTGCTTAAGCTTTACCCCGCTATTCGTCCATGTAAAGTTATTATTATAAGTATTCAAATATTTAATTCTGCCCCACTGGCATTTTTCTTATACTCATACTCCATACACATATTTTTTTAATTAAAATTCAAAATCGGATGTTTTCACTAAATCTATTGTAACTTTCTAAATTTTTGCTCGATGTTAACAATTTTACTTTTTATACGTTGGGAACAAAATTTTATTTAAGATATTGGTCAAAACAAAAAATTAAAAATATTTTGTTTGCTTTAATGGAGCATTTCAAAATGGTGAATTTTGAAAAAACGCAAAAAATTTAATTTTTTTCGAATGTAAAGGCTTGTAATTCAGTGAACTGTTATCTGATCAACACAGTATAAATATAAACTGAAAGATAAAAAAAATATTTATGCAACAATGCCAAACTTGCTCAATTCAAGTAAACAGAACTCAAGAGTTTTGGGAAATATTTTTACAAACTGCAAAAAACAACAAGCTTTTCGCGAATATCTCGAAAACGGTTCTTAAGCAAAATAAATTAATGCCATATTTGTGTTCAGCAGCCCCAATTTAGCTTAAAAACATATCATTTTTTAGGTGCATATTTTGTGAACCAGTGTATTCTGTTAAATTTATTGAAAATTGTTTAATACAAGAGATTTTCATTATTTATAGCCGTAGAACCCTTAAAGCAATGAATTTAATATTCTCATACATCTTACGATAGTTACGACAATCAATATAAATCTTGGAAAAATAAATCAAACAAAATCTAAAGAGGCAACCAATATAATTTACATATCGAAATTAAATATTGTTAGCAACAACTAAAAATTCATTTGTATAAAAGAGTACTTGTGTATGATTGAAATTTCAGTTCACATTATTTTTGCATTCGATAGTAATCAGTAATAATATTTCAATTCGGTACGTCTAGCCGATAAAAAGCTATAGTGAACAAAATATTTATGCTTTCATTTTATTTTTGTCATTAATATAAAATAATTTTAATACAAAAAGAAATTAAAAAATGTTCATTACACAAAATTAATGCGATATAAAGGATAAGATTGAATTTATATATTGCAAGTATTAGCAAAGATCTACACATATTATCTTCAGAATGATATAACATTTTAATGATTTTAGTGCAATGCTGATGTGGTTGCAAGACGATGCTCGATATAAAGGTAATAAGTTTAATAGATGCTTACTAAGCTGCCACGAGCTGCTGACATATTTTTGTTAATATCTTTTTCGAATGAAGTCTGTAAATTTCAGATATCGTTAAAATACGACACCTGTCTACTCAAGATCAATTTTGATGGATATAAAGTAAGCAACTTTTCAATGGACTTAATGGACATAAAATCACCACCATTCAAAAATTCCTGAAGGGTCTGTTTTTTATTATAATTTAAAGTTTTCTATCTAGACAAATGTGTTTATGTATGCATGTATTTGATCCTATCTTTTCTTTGTAAATGTTTGGTCTGTGTCTTCGAAAAATAAACTATTAATTTTTAATTGTATTTTATAAATTCACAATAGTAATATTTTATTCAGTTTTTATTATGTCAGACTCATTTGCTACAAAAGAATTTATTCGCTAGTTATAATCGAATTATACAGTAGTACGTGCGACTGACAAAATTCGATTGGCTACAAATTCGGTTATCACAATGAATCTGTTGTCTCTGTGTAGGTATTGTACCAAACAAAAACTTAGAAAAATAAATAAAATCCACAGCAAATTGCCTAGAAATGAGATGGTATCGTACCTATGAAGAACTTGATCCTCATTTTGATCTCTGTACTTTTTACGGCCGAAATTTTTGGATAGTAAATTGGTCATATTTTTGCTTATATGTTTTTGTGCGTATTAAAGGTTATTTGGTCAAGAGTGTAATGGGTTGGTTAAAGAAAATTGGTCCCAGCCGCTTGAAAGCTACTCCTTCTTCTCTTGTTGTATTTTGCTCTAGCAGTGTGCCATTAGCACTGCAAGTAAAATCTAGCGATTTATTTCCGTTTTGTCTATAAATTTTTTTCATAGATATTTTGCGTTTTATCAACTTTTTCCGACTCTGCGATGTTTTTCATCTTGGTGTTTTTTTTTTTTTTTTTTTGTTTTAGAGTTTTTTTCCTTCTGGTTAGTTTTTCTGTTTTGGCGACTTTTGGAGGTTATTTCCATTCTAACAATTTTTAATCCGTTTTGCAATTTATTGCATTTCCGTTTTGCGATTTTTTCCGTTTTAAAATTTTTGCCGTTTCATCGATTTTCTGTGTATAAATATTGACTGGGGAAAAATAGTATTAAATATATTCTAGACCGTTGTGTGAAGAACAAAAGGAATATTTAGCTTTTACGCCAAAAAATCCTTAACAGAGAGAATGTAAGTAATATTTAAAATGTTCTACCGAAATTCTATGACAGCACATTTGTTCAAAAAATAAATTGCTATAAATTACTTAAGTTAATATTTGGAATTCAAGCAAAACTTATGATAATATATCTGTCACACAAAATTTAGGTTTATGATTGCAGTTGTTTGTTCTAAGTTCTTTAAGTAGGCCAGACTCTTAAATATGTATGAGGGTGCTGTTGGCTGAGTAGTTAGCGCGTTTGACTATCAACCGTAAGGTCTTGAGTTCGAGACTAGTTTCAGGCAAGCTAACAATATCATGCATTTTTCTCATGAGCATTGGTGTGTTATTGTGTTGGTTGTTATTGGACTGACTGTTAAAGTGATGAAGGGATAGCACTGATCACTTTGGCAGTACCGGCGGCGAGTAATACTAACATATCCTAATGTACTTCACAGCACCCTCCTTCGTCGGTATTGTAACAAAACCGTCGGCGAAGTAAAAGAACTAATAAAATGACTACACAGCTTAAGCAACTCGATGCCTCTACTTGACACCAGAGGGGCTTGCAACACTGCTCTACATAAAAAACGCGCAATAGCAGTGTTGTAAATGAATTAAGCTTTCTATCTCTCTCCCACTTAACCACCTGTTCTCTCTACACTATCCCTTTCCCAAAGAAGGTAACACATTAATTAATTAACTGGTAGGCATTAATTGCCTGATTGTGTTACTTCTCTTTTATAAAAAATAAAAAATGCTCATATAATGCTTATTTAATTGAAATTAAACTTTTTGGTTTAATCAATTTATATATGTATTAACTTCACTGCGATAAGTGTTTAACTCAAACTATTCATTTAACAGCTTATAAAGAATATACCATGCCATATATTATTCATATATACGAGTACTATACGAATACTAACGTCTGTATGTATGTAATTTTATAACAACTCCTCCTATTGTTCTGGCACAAAGAAGGTGTTAATGCCAATTATACGTGCTGATAGGAACAAACAGAGAATCAACGTCGTTCAGCTTTAGCATCAGAAATATTTTATGTAGTTTTATTATCAATGTGACAGGGGGAGGAGGTTGCAATATTACAATCTATTTTATAAGTGTTAAATAAAATTGCATACATCAAATTATAAAAGTTGTATATTTAAAACATATAGTCTTTTGCTGTAGGATAAGGCAGTATATATTATTTTTGCATTTTGTTGGTACTTGTGCCGACTTATCAGTACACCTTCTAAGATTACACTGTAAGAACAAATCAAATTTGAAAATATCAAGTCTCTTATGAATAATAAAAAACATATATATATAT
Organism: Panzeria rudis; assembly: GCA_956483635.1. Classification (NCBI taxonomy): domain Eukaryota; kingdom Metazoa; phylum Arthropoda; class Insecta; order Diptera; family Tachinidae; genus Panzeria; species Panzeria rudis. Next base: position 153,255,984 of record OY101448.1, on the reverse strand, counting down.
ATATATGAATATATATGGGTGATTCTCATTTTAAGTGTACATTTTGTGTGTATGTGTTTTTTTTATTGTTTACCCATGTAACTAATAGAAATATGAGAAGGTGGGATTCATATTATAGTTTTCGCTTAATTCAATGGATCCTAATATAAAATTATATTTTCGTTTTTTTTTAATATATTGCTTTCGCGGAACAATGCATTCCTTTGGAAGCGAGAAGGTAATTTGATCATATAAAAAAATTACACAATCGTTACCACGTACTTTACCACATCTTACGACGAAGGAATATATAGTAACAACTGTTCGTGTTTTCCTCGTTTGTACTTACATACATATTTGAATATTATTATATTACGAATTTAAATAAATGAATTATAGAATTCATTCGCCCGACATTTTAAATAATTCATTACTTTCCTAGGACATGCTTTGTGTTAGCGGTAATGAATTCTGGTATGAAATATTATACATTCTCTGCATGACTTTCTCGTTTACCTTTTCCCGCTGGGAATCGGATTTGGTGAGAGCCAACAACTTCCCAGCGGGAAAAGGTAATGAATAGTAAGCGAGAAGGTAATACACTTTGTTAAATATATTCAAATTTGTATGTTTATCTACAGACTTTAGAAAAATGAATAGGGTTTTAACCCAACAAAATTAACGAATTGATTCACTCAGAAATCTTTAGTGAACAGACTTATTACTATCGCGTTTCTTTTTCTATCATTGTTGTTTTTGTTAGTTATCTCTATGTCGTCATCGGGGTTGTTTCTTTACGATATAGAAAACTGGTGTTTGTTATTGTTTTTGGTGTTTGCATTCTAAATAAAATTCAAACAAAAATTCACTGATTCAGTAAAGATCATTTACTGAAAATAAAATTTTGTTTTAGACAAATTTTTGTTTTCAAATTTTTTTGGTAATAATTTTTTCTCTGAAGATATTGCTTTTGCCATAGACAATGATTTCCGAAAGTTTTCGCTGCTACAATTTCAGGAAAAAAATCCATTCGTATAAGAGATACCTGCTTGGAATCTTCCAAAATGCCCGATATTATATATATATAATTTAAAATATTGGAAAAAATTTTATGTATATGAATTTGTAAGCAAATTTTGTAGTCTCTTTTTTTGCTTTTAGTTAACCTTGATAAATCGAAAATTATTTAAAATTCACTAATTTAATTTTTTAATAAAATCCAATTGATTACCTGTTTTTTTGACAATTTTAATTAAAATGAATTGTTTTAATATTACTAACATAAATTAAATTAATCTTCTTATAATATCTAATCACTCAGGCAATATATATTTTATTCCACATTAGTTCACTTGATTTTCACATAAAGATATTATCCTTTTTTATAGTACTGTTGTTATTGTGTTTTGATTGTTTTTCAAATACAATAATGGATTTAAAATTTATTTATTTTTTTATTACTTCGTTTTTTTCATTAAGTTTGTTTTCAATTTTAATTTGTTTAACACCCATGTTTCCATTTTATTAAGTTCAATTTATTATTCACTGCTTTTGTTGTTTTTTATTATTTCTATTTATTGCGCTGTTTTTTGTTTAATATATTCTCCACGATTTATTAATGATTTGTAAACACTCGTAATTTTGTATCGAGGTGTATACATATAGTATTCGACCTCACACAATATTACTTTTATCTAAAATCTTCATTTAAGGTAATTAAAGGTGTAAGTGTATGTATAAGGATTTATGTGTGTATATATGTTTCTATTTGTATGTATATATATATATATATATATATATATATATATATATATATATATATATATATATATATATATATATATATATATATATATATATATATATATATATATATATATATATATATTTTTATGTTTGTTTTAAAAATAAAATACATCACTTAATGTATAATAAAAGTTCACCTTTTACCGGAAGGAAACAACTGTTAAACATGCAGCCTCAAATAAGACTGAATTGAGAAGCAACAGTTATTCCATCTTCAACTCCATTTGCGAAAACAACAAACATAAATTTTGTGTATGTATGCGTTAATTTTTTATATTTACGTATTAGTGCACTATCTCTTGGTCTTTCATTTTACCTGTTGTACTTTAAAATTGTTACTCTCTTTTACTGTTAATTTCTACAGAAGCCCCTAACAATTTTCACACACATACATACATATTTTTGTATGTAAGTGTATACATACACATATACATGTGTGTGTACTGTAAAAGCAAATATCTTCGTTTTCATGTATTCAGTATTCAGTATATTTTATTATAAAAAGAATTTCAGTATGATTTACTTAAATATTTATTTATAGCTCTGTCCAACGTTTCAGGGTAATTTATACAAAGAAATAATCTTCATGTTGTTATTAAATGAATTCATTTTAAAACTGAAAATTTACAAAAAAGAATTTTAAGAGCACAGCTGGAGCTTAATAATTCAGAATAAATGCTTGAGGCTGTTAGAGCTGTAAAGTAGTTTTAGTTTACTAAGAAGCGATTTTAGTGGAAGAGTGATTTTTCAAAACGGTTTATTTCCATGTTAAGCAAAAGTTCAGTAATGAGAAAAATCTTTTAAGAGCTTTTAACAGTAAGTTATTTTTTATTCTCTCCAGTGTTATAGTGCGTTGATCTAATATCTTAACCCGCTTAAAGCTTTTATTCTAACTTATTTGTAATTATTGCAAGAAGTCAAAAACATTTGGATATGTGCACTTTTGGTGTAAAACATTTGGAAATTAGTCTCTTTTGGTGTAATGGGAATGGATACTTAAGTGGACGATTATCGCACCGAGCAGATAAGGTTAGCCGTGGAGTGGCACAGTGATTCCAATTGGAAAAAATGGTAATAAATTTGTATCTTTAAAACTTGCGATCTCATGACAAAACGATGTATATAAGAATCATACAGGAGGACCTAAGCTTTCAGAATATTGAAATTTGGACCATCATATTAATACAGACGTTGAGCTACATGTTGTCAAAGCTTATTACTTAGAGCATGAAAAATATTATCCAATTTTATTGAATTTAAATTTGCTGTAAAGATTATAAATAGAAAAATATACTTTATCTCATTGCGGTATCTTAAATATTTTCAGATATATTTGGCTTTGGATTTTAAAATTTTGATTTTTGGCCTCGACTTTGTTACCGATTTCGTAAATATATCCGATAACAGCATAACCAACATAATAATAAAAAAACTTTATGATTTTTGACAAAATCCTTGATAATATACATCAGAATTTTTTAAGTTTCAATTCATATAGCAGTGAAGACTTTGAAATGAGGTTGAAAAACGGCTAAGTCTTAATAAAAATAACTAAAAACTTTTGTGATTTTTATAATCGGTAGGTAAGGAGTGGTCTTTCTAGTATGCTTCAAATTAAAACTATTTCCTAGTTCTTAATAAAACTAGTACGTATTTTTCTCGGCTCCATGAAAAATCGCCCAAAACCAAATCGCCCAAAGATAGAAATGAAAAATCGCTCAAAATTTCAAAATGAAAAATCGCCCAAAATTTAAAAATGAAAAATCACAACAAAAAAAACTAAATTCATCCAAAAAAATTAGATATCGCCCAAAATTAAAAAACACAAAAAAAATTACAAATCATAGTAATTTAATTTTTATATTGAAGAAAAAAAGAAAACTTACAGAAAAGCATAAATGGTCTTCGTTTCTTACTGAATTGCATAAAAAGTATGAATAAAAGACAATATTTTCCATCGGCCAAAAATTATATTATGGCTCTCCAAAGGTAATTTAGATAATTATCATAGATACAACAAAAATTTATAAACATATAATACAGTAATGATCATTTATCGAAGGCCGGAAATTTAAGACGTCAAGGAAACCGCAGCTCAAAATTTTACATATCACATACAGTCTAAAGTCCTTCCGTCCGCCAAAAGCGCGTTTCAAATTAAATATTCCAAAGGCAAGTAATCTAAAAAATTGTCGTAAGCGAAGCCGAGGTTTGATATACTATGGAGTTTAAAATCCTTCCGCCCGGTCGAAGGCCGGCTACACGGAAAGTCGTCGAAAGCATTCCAAAGGCTCCTAATATTAAAAATTGTCGTAAGCGAAGCCGAGATTTGACATACCATAGAGTTTAAAATCCTTCCGTCTGGCCGAAGGCCGGCTACACGGAAACTGACGAAAGCGTATCTCAAGTTAAACATTCCAAGATTCACTAATATAGAAAATTATCGTAAACGAAGGCGAGGTTTGACATACCATAGAATTTAAAATCTTTCGTGCAGGTGGAATCAAAAGTTGGCTTCGCTTACGAAAATCTTTAATATTAGTAGCCTTCGGAATGCTTGATTTGTGACGTGCTTGAACGACGACTTTGCGTGTTGCCGGCCTTCGACCGGGCGGAAAGATTTTAAACTCTGTGGTATGTCAAATCTCGGCTTCTCTTACGACAATTTTCAATATTAGTAGATTTTCCGTGTAATTGTCGTAAGCGAAAATCAGACTTAATATACCACAGAGTTTAAAATTCTTCCACCCTGCCGAAGGCCGTCTACACGAAAAGTCGTCGAAGCACGTACCAAATTAAGCATTCCGAAGGCAACTTATATTGAAAATTGTCGTAAGCGAAGCAAAGACTTGATTACACCTGCACGAAGGATTTTAAACTCTATGATATGTCAAATATCCGCTTCGTTTTTGACAATTTTTTATATTAGTGAACCTTGGAATTTTTAACTTGAGAAACGCTTTCGACGATTTTCCGTATAGCCGGCCTTCGGTCGGGCGGAAGGATTTTCAACTCTATGGTATGTTAAATCTCGGCTTCGCTTACGACAATTTTCAATATTAACAGCCTTCGGAATGCTTAATTTGGTACGTGCTTTCAACGACTTTCCGTGTAGCCGGCCTTTGGCCGGGTGGAAGGATTTTAAACTTTTACTGATATAGAAGCCAAATAATGATGGAGATGGAACACATTGGAGAAACTTTCAATTATTTAATATAATATAATATTTTAAATTCTATATTCGATTTTGATGATTACCAGAATTTTTGGGTGTAAAATTTTGGGCGATTTTTCATATGAAAAATAACTTATAATTTGTATGGAAAAATTTTTGGGCGATTTTTCATTTTTATTTTTGGGCGATTTTTCATGAAAACATTTTAATATGAAAAATCGCCCAAAATTTCAAAATCAAAAATAGCCAAAAAAAAAATGAAAAATCGTTCAAAATTTATGATTACCAGAATTTTTGGGTGTAAAATTTTGGGCGATTTTTCATATGAAAAATAACTTATAATTTGTATGGAAAAATTTTTGGGCGATTTTTAATTTTTATTTTTGGGCTATTTGGTTTTGGGCGATTTTTCATGGAGCCATTTTTCTCATTATCTGAAAGTACAGGGTGGCGCAGAATGAGCTATATGGTTTGAATTCTTTATAAGTTTTTTAATTATTATTTTTTCTTTGTTTTTTTTTCAGCATTTTGTGAAGAAGATTTGGGGAATTAATTATGAATCATAACACGATCGAACAACATACAAAAATAATTGAACTTTATTTTTCAAACCAACAGTCTATTGTGTTGACACAGCGTACGCATTGCACCCACGACGTCAGCAATAAACCATTTGATTGGAAATTTTCGTCAATATGGGTCTGTAAGAACCCTTCCTGGTGCCGGAAGAACACCTACCGTGCACACTGGTCAAAATATTAAACGTGTACGGGAGAGCGTGCAGCATATTCCATCAACATCAACAAGGAGGCGTTCGACACAAAAAAAGCAAAAAGCAAAAACACAAAAAGAGCATGTATGTGTGAGGCAGGATATCATTTTTCAAAGCGTTGAGGATGTTGATGTGAATGCTTTAAATGACTATTTTTCTTCAAACCAAGGTAATTCTGCATTTAATGCAAGTATATTTGATTTTTCAAATGATTTAGGATTTTCTTTTCGTGCCGTTAATCTTAATGATATTAACATTGCTTTACAATCAATAAAGTCTAATGCTGTTGGTTGTGATGGACTTTCGCTTAATTTTTTAAAACTGGTATTTCCATATATAGGGATTTATATTTTACATCTTGTTAATAGTATTATTACTACATCTACCTTTCCTTTAGGTTGGAAAGTTGGTAAGGTGGTTCCCATAAAAAAAGTTGGCGAATCTAATGAGATTGATAACTTACGTCCGATTTCTGTTCTACCTGTTATTTCGAAAATGGTAGAAATTCTACTGAAGGATCAGCTCATGTCTCATATTGAAAATGTCTCTTTTTTTACTGATGCACAGTATGGGTTTAGATGTGGTAGAAATACAACTTTTTTTTTGTTGGGAATGACTGAAACTATAAGGCAATCTTTGAGTAAATATCACCTAAATGTTCTTTTATCTTTGGATCTTACCAAAGCCTTTGATAAAATAGATTATGGAATTTTAATTTCGAAATTGCATCGAAATCTTGGTATTTCGTCTTCTTCTTGTAATCTTTTATATTCATATCTTACTAATAGATATCAATACGTCACAATTGGAGATAAAGTATCAGGGCTTTTACCCGTCACGAGTGGTGTTCCACAAGGTTCCGTCCTCGGACCTATATTATTTAACATCTTTATTAACGATCTTTTCTCCAATTTTGAATTTATATCGTCTTGTATTCCATTTGCTTTTGCAGATGATTTATTTTTTCTTTCCTGTGGTGAAAAACAGTTCCTGGACGTCATGCAAAATACAATTGATTATAGTATCGAAACTATTTTTCTTTGGATGAGCGAAAATAAATTATTTATAAATACTGCTAAAACTAAAGCAATGCTCTTTGGACCCCCAAAAACTAATTTGGCCATAAAGTTTGATGGTACTGATATTCAGTTTGTTAACCAGATTAAATGTCTTGGCGTATGGTTGGATAATAGGCTTAATTTTGAAAGACATATTAATTCTGTAGCATCCAATGTTAATTTTGCACTTCGACAAATTAATAATGTAAATCTTATACTGCCCGTGCAGGTAAAAGGAAAGCTTGTTCACACTCTGATTATGCCCATATTTTTGTATGGAGTTGAAGTTTATAGTCTCACTTTCGGTTACAACATTAACAAACTTACGAAATTATTTAATAGAGTTGTTCGTTTTCTGTATAATCTCAGAAGGCGCACTCATATGTCGAATTATGTATGTAGATTTTTAGGATGTTCATTCTTGAACTACTTGAAATTAAGACTATTACTATTTTTTTATAAAACATACAAGGATGGGAAAATATTGCATATAATTTCATTTTTTTACCTTTAGCCGTTCTCAACGAAATCATCAAATACAAATTCCAAGGCTAACTTCAATTTTGGAACGATCATTTCATACTAGAGTTGCAAGAATTTTTAATAATCTGCCTGACAGCCTTAAATCTTTTGTTTCTTCACATCAAACTTATAAAAGTAAAATTCTATTATATCTTGAACATAATAACTTATAGTTGGAAATTGATATGTATGTGAAATTCGTACATATATACATATATTGGGTGTTTTTTATTGAGGTATAGAACTTTAAGTTGGCATCACTTTTTTAACTGGCGGCCATTTTGTCAGCTGTCAAGTGATTAATATTTAGTTTGGTTTGCCATTTCATCATGACCATGCAATGCGTCGTGATTTTGGTGTATGGGCCGAAAATGAGATTTATCTCGATGCTGATTTTCATCGCAAAATTTTGTTCAGTGATGAGGCTCATTTTTGGTTGAATGGCTACGTCAACAAGCAAAATTGCCGCATTTGGAGTGAAGAGAATCCACATGAGACCCTTGAGACACCATTACATCCACAAAAACTGACTGTTTGGTGTGCTCTATGGGCTGGTGGAGTCATTGGGCCATACTTCTTCCGAAATAATGCTGGAGAGTCAGTTACCGTTAATGGAGACCGGTATAGAGCCATGATAACCGACTATTTTGTTCCCGAATTGGATGGCATGAATGTGGATGAGTTGTGGTTCCAACAAGACGGCGCTACATGCCACACAGCGCACGTCACAATCGATTTATTGAAGGAAACATTCGATGAGCGCATAATTTCGCGGAATGGACCTGTCAATTGGCCACCAAGATCGTGTGATTTGACACCATTGGATTATTTTCTTTGGGGATATGTGAAGTTGCTCGTCTACGCCAACAAACCAGAAACGTTAGGGGACTTGGAAGCCAACATTCGTGGCGTTATTGCCAACATACGGCCCAATATGCTCGAAAAAGTGGTTGAAAATTGGACCTTTATTCGAGCCAGCCGCGGCGGCCACATGCCCGAAATCATATTTAAACATTAATGGCATAAAATTATCCTTCCAATAAAGCCAAATTGATGGACATTAAAACGATTTTCTTGTGTTTTATTTCAATTCGAAGTTCTATACCTATGTCTTATACTCTGTTACTATACAAACGCGATTGTTAATTTATTTGCTTTCCTACAATACAATATTGGTCCTAAACTATCTCTTCTACTTTAATATTTATGTGATATTTTGATAAATATTCTTTACATATGTATGCTACATTTATTATAATAGTCTACATTAGTTTTTAAGATTTTCACCGAATATATTATTATAAAGTTTTGTTATATGTAGTATTATATTATGTAGATAATTTGTTAACTAGTTATGGCCCTTTGGACTCAGTTACTTAAAGTTGAATAATAAACTGAAACTGAAACTGAAAGCTAATTGCAAAAAACTCTCCAATAATATAATAATTATAATAATCGCACAAATAAAAAACTTATAAGCCATGTAATCCATATAAATATTTTGCGTAACCCTGTAGTTACAATTTGTTGATATGTATTAATAAAATAAGTACACAACCACTTTTTAAGTCAACATGTGTTTGTATATGAAAACTACTTTTTGTCGCTTAAACTTATAATTCAAAAATACCTAAGTGGGTAAAGTTCTTGTCTTTAAATCTGAACGAGCACAGGTTCGAATCCCAGATAAGTCAAAAATAAAAAACTTAATAAATATAAATAAAATATAATGTGTGTAAAAATTTTGTTTTTAATTTTAATTTGCTTATTTGACTACTTATTTTTTGGCTTCAAGTAAGCCAAATAATAACTAGTTAATTGCTGTGACAATGTAAATACACTGTTAAAGTTTCTACTGATAAGTTGGAAAAGCGGTTTAAAAATATTTTTAGGGCAATAGCACATATGAGTACTATGATAGTACATATTAAATATGGGATTATCATATTACTTATACGTACTTTTTCCCTTTTTTGGAATTAAAAATTCATAAAAAAATGCACAGTTACAAGCACCCAGCAAAAACTTTGCTTACTGGTAGGGTAAAAAGTATATGAGTACTTAAGTCGTAACTACTTATAATTTGACCCGATAACTACTTATTTTTGTTTCAGAAGTCCAAAATATTAGGGCAACCCCTTACAAATGTATTGACATTGTCATAGCAGCTAACTAGTTATTATTAAGCTTACTTGCAGCTAAAAAATAAGTAGTCAAATAAACAAATTAAAATTAAAAAAAAAGACTAAAGTTTTTCATTGGATAAATAACGAAATTCACATAGTTTATGAAGAAAATTCCTTCAGTGTAGCTCGATTTGGAAGAATTCAATGCTGTTTTATTATTTTTCTCATGTAAGTGAGAATGTCAAAATACTTAAACTTTTATATGGGAGATTCTACATCAAATCGGACGGGTTTAAACAAATTTCTGCATTCCAAATTTTATGATGTTTCTTAGTATCCCTCAAAAGAGTTTTACGGTAAATTGTGAGATATTTTTAATTACTTGAAAATTTGTAATTTTTAACTTCTATACACTCAACAACTTTTAAGCCTGGTCTGGTAGTGGGCTTTCCATGACTAATATTTTTGAAAACTTTAAAAAACATACTATTCTTTAAAACACCACAAGAAACATATTTGTAGAACAATTATGCCTGCTATGTCACCGCTGAAGGAGATTTTTTTGCCGTTTTTTAAGAAAGAGGGTAAATTACCCATACAGCGAACAGTTAGAGGGTTAAACTATTCCACGAAAATGTTATTTGTGGTCCTGACCTCATCGTATACAATAAACACAAGACCTACAAGATTTATTATGCTTTATAGAATTTTCTTTTAAATTAAAAAAAAATCTAAAAAATAGTAGTTATGGAAGGAGGGCTTACTACCGGACCGCCCTTAAAAATTGTTGAGCGCTTAGAAGTTAAAAATTACAAATTTTTAAAAAACAAATCGAAGGATGAAAAACTCGATTTGAAACTTCAAATCCAAAAACAAAAATCAAAAAGGAAAAAAATTCCAATTTGAATCATTATTAAGAAAGTTATTAGTAAAAAACTAAAAAAGTGATATTTTCGAAAATTTAATTATTTTTGTACGAGCAATCAAAAAAATATCAAAATTTAAAAAAATATCACTCACCGCCATTAACACAAAGCTCAGTTATGTTGATTTTGATTGCCTTAACTTAAATTTTAACTGAAAGTTAACAATTTTCGTTAACAATAAAAAAATTAAGTAAGCTTGTGTCATCAATTTTTTTGATTGCCTGAAATAAACTATTTTTGAGAAATGCAAAAATTTTAACAATTTATATAAATAATATCATGGTTCAACAGCATCTGAGTACGACCGCTGTACAAAGAAGTGCTGCATTCGCCTCAGAAGCTTTGAATTTGTTATTATTCTTGAACATTTATGTTAAATGTTTTCAGAATAACAAAAAATTAGTTTATTTTCAAGTGTCAATAATTTCTTCAGTTAAGAATTTAAACTCAAAAAAGGTTCCAGTTAAATTTAATTGAAATTGAATAGGTAAATCTGCTTTGTGTTAATGAAATTTTATTTATCAAGATTTAAATTTAGAGCATAGTGTTAACTGCAGGGTCATATTTTTATTGTTAACGGCCCTAAATCGGGAAAATAAAATAAAAATTTTAAACTGTTGGAAATAATATTTCATACAATTTATATTTCCTTTTCTAACCTGTGCATATTTTTCTTACAACTACTTGTTATTCTGTCTTAAAAATAATCATAATAGCATTTTCTTTCTGATTCAAACTTTATAAAACATTTTGAGTTCTAAATAAATATTTAAACTAACAGGTTATGGGCACAGAGCTCGCATAAAAATAAAAATTATATTTTCAAGAAATATTTTGTGTTAGTCACATTATTTGGCGTTAGTCGCAATATTCAATTGTTTTAAAAATGAATTCGCTTTATCGAATTGATAAACTTAATGAAGAAAATTATAAAACTTGGTGTGTTCAGATGCAGTGTGTTCTCAGACATTCGGAACTATGGAGTGTAGCAAATGGAAGTACACCAAAACCAGAAATTGCAGCAGAGGCTCCGAGATGGGAGCAGCAGAACGAAAAGGCTTTAACCACCATTATGCTTTCAGTCAAACCATCTCAACTAAGCTATTTGAAAAATTGTGAGACAGCTGTGGATGCATGGAATAAATTGGCTGGTGTTTATAAGCCAAGTGAGCCGTTAAGAAAAGTAAGTCTTTATAAAAAATTGTTAGCGCTTCGTATGTCGGAGGCTGTCACCATGATGCAGTATCTAAATTTGTTTGTCGAAATTGCTGAAAATCTAAGAGAAGTAAAAATTTCTCTGGGCGATGAGCTACTAGCAATAATTTTACTGTCCAGTCTTCCTAAGGACTTCGAAAATTTCGTCATCGCTATTGAGACGAGGGATGAATTGCCGACGTTTGATGTTTTGAAGGTAAAGCTTTTAGAAGAGTGGGAAAGACGCAACCAGCAAAATGAAAAAGTAGAAACTGTTGCTGTACAACAAGCGTTTTCATTAAAATCAAATCCCATATCAAATAACAAAAAGAGCTTTAACAAAAATAATTTTAAGTGCTATAAATGTGGAAAACGTGGGCACTATGCAAAAAACTGTCGAGCAAAAGCTGAACAAAACAACCAGCAACAACGTTCATTTGCTTTATTAGCTGCATACAAAAACAATGGGTTGAACAGAACGTCTTGGTGCATTGACAGCGGTGCAACGGTGCATATATGCTGCGACCGTCAGAGATTTATTTCGTTTGTCGAATATAAAGAGAAAATTATGCTAGCTTGTGACCAGTTCGTAGAAGCAGAAGGAAAAGGGGATGTGGTTATTAGAGTAGAGCAAGGTAGCATAACACTAAAAGATGTTCTATATGTTCCAAGTATGATGGGCAACTTCATTTCAGTGTCAAGAGCTACAAATAATGGTCTTACGGTGAAGTTCGAGCGAAAATTTGTCAGATTCATTGACTACTGTGGTAAAGAACTACTTAAAGCATATAAAAGCTCAAATTTGTTTATATTTTCAGAAGAAATGTCATATAATTATTGTTTGAAAGCTAGCAGTGCAGTTCTTTGGTATAATCGGTATGGTCACCTCAATTTTAAAACCCTTGGTGATCTCTTCAATAAAAATTCCGTCCATGGTTTGAGGTTGGATAGTATTCCGAGACATATTTCGTGTAATACATGTATGCAAAGTAAGATCTGCAGTCAACCATTTTCCGTAAGTGAAACCAGATCAAACAATCTATTGGAGTTGATTCATAGTGACGTTTGCGGACCGATGAGCACACAATCAGTTGAAGGTGCACGATATTTCGTGACATTTATTGATGACATGTCTCGATCGATGTTTGTGTATTTTATAAAACAGAAGAACGAGGTGTTTGAAAAATTTTAAATTTTCAAGACTTTTGTGGAAAATCAAACTGAGCGCAAAATAAAAGCGATTCGCAGCGATAATGGTACGGAATACGTAAATAAAAACTTTGATAATTTCCTTGAGCAGTGTGGCATTATTCGGCAGCTGACTGTACCGTATACGCCACAGCAAAACGGTGTTGCAGAACGTGCTAACAGAACGATTATCGAAATGGCAAGAAGTATGATGTTGCACGCGAACGTAAATGAGTCGTTGTGGGCCGAAGCTGTGGGCACAGCCGTTTATATACGCAACAGAGCGACAACGAAAATTTTGCAAGATAAAACGCCTTTTGAAATGTGGCACTCAAGAGAACCAAACGTTAAACACTTTCGTGTTTTTGGATCACCAGCTGTTGCGCTGGATAAAACTCAACATAAAAAGTTTGCAGCAAGGGGTAAGAGTTATATATTTGTAGGATATTCAACAACATCCAAAGCGTATAGGTTATATGATGGCGACACAAGAAATGTCGTAGAGAAAAGAGATGTTAAATTTTGTGAGGACATGTCGAGAAGTTCAGACTCATACAATTTTGCTGATATTATAGGCGAAAAAGATGAAAATAGCAATTTAGAACAAGGTAACAATAAAGAAGATGATGAGGCTGGTGATAATATTGAAGAAGATAGAGAAAGTGGCGAAGAGTTTCAAACCTGCAGTTCTGATAGCGATGCTGAGAAGAAAAATGCACTTTCTGATGAACCTACAAGAGGAAGAGGTAGGCCTAAGATTGTTCGTACGGGAGCTAGAGGAAGGCCTAGAAAAGTATACCAAACTGTGAGTTTTATGAGAAGCGAAAATATAGAAATTCCCCAAACAGTAAAAAAGCTTATGACAATGAATTTTGTGAATATTGGAAAGATGCCATGACAAGAGAATATAAAGCCCTTATAGAAAACGATACCTGTAGTGTTGTAGATATGCCAAAAAACACAAAGGTGATTGGCTGTAAGTGGGTTTTTAGTTTGAAAAAAGACGAGCATGGTAACGTACAACGATTTAAATCACGCCTTGTAGCTAAGGGTTGTAGCCAGGAGTTTGGCGTAAATTTCAACGAAACATTTTCTCCAGTTGTACGGTACTCAACTATTAGAATGATGCTGGCTCTAGCAGCAGACCATAGCTTATATTTGCATCACGTTGATGTTTCAACTGCATATTTGAACAGCAAGCTAGAAGAAGAGGTATTTATGAAACCACCAGATGGATTCGCGGATGAGTTTAAGTCAAATAAAGTACTTAAGTTGAAGCGTTCGATTTATGGTCTTAAGCAGTCCGGACGTACATGGAATACTACTCTTGATGCAGCTATTCGTGAAATTGGTTTCGTGCCTTGTAAAAATGAACCCTGCCTTTATCAGGCGAATGATGGTGATAAGTTCAACTTGATAGCGGTGTACGTTGATGACATAATGATTGCCTGCAGCGATAAAAAAGAATTAAAGATAGTAAAACGTAAAATAGCTGAAAAGTTTAAGATTGTTGATGGCGGTGAGGTGAAGCATTTTTTGGGAATGGAAATAGAGAGAGAAGTCGAAACAGGTTCCATTGTAGTGGGTCATAAGCAGTATATTAAAAATCTGTTGCAAGAGTATGGCATGACAAATTGTAGATCAGTATCAACGCCCTTAGATCCTGGGTTTCAAATACATTGCAGCAGGTCAGATTGTCAAACAGTTGACCCTAAAAAATACCAGTCGTTAATCGGAGCGCTAATGTATTTAGCGATTTCAACCAGGCCAGATATACTTCATTCTGTTGGAAAATTGGCGCAGAAAAATACAACTCCTCACATTGAACATCTGAAGGCAGGCGAACATATTTTAAGGTATCTTTCAGCAACATTGAATTTTAGACTACTTTATTCTAAAACAGGTGAGCCACCAAAAGCGTTTGTGGATGCTGATTGGGCTAGTTATATGGAAGACCGCAAATCTTACACTGGTATAGCATTTATTATGGCAGGAAGTTCGATCAGTTGGGAAAGCAAAAAACAACCAAATATTGCGTTAAGTAGCACTGAAGCAGAATTTGTGGCCTTATCTACGGCCGCGAGAGAAGCTGTGTATTTAAAAAGGTTGCTTGGTGAAATAAACTGCTATGATGTTAATAAGCCAATATTGGTTTATGGAGATAACTTAGGCGCTCAGTGTATGGCTAAAAATCCAGTTTTACATGGAAGAAGCAAGCACATCGATGTCAAGTATTTACATGTGAGAGATGTCGTGAAAGCAAATGAGATTGAATTGCAGTATATTCCAACAGATGAAAACGTATCAGATGTACTAACCAAAAATTTAACTAAAGCTAAACACTTTAAGTTTGTAAGAGGTCTTGGACTTCATTCAATCGAATTCAATTAATTCTTTTTCTTTTTTAATTATGTATGTATGTATAAAAATATGCAAGTTTGAGGAGAAGTGTTGGAAATAATAGTTCATACAATTTATATTTCCTTTTCTAACCTGTGCATATTTTTCTTACAACTATGTACTTGTTATTCTGTCTCAAAAATAATCATATTAGCATTTTCTTTCTGATTCAATAATTTGTCAACTTTATAAAACATTTAGAGTTCTAAATAAATATTTAAACTAACATAAACCATCCGACTTGGAGTGGAATGTCCCATAGACATGTATACATAACGTCATGCCGAAGTTATCTTCACGTATATCACAAAAAGAAAAAATACAAAATTTGATAAGACCGTTTCCTATTTTAAATTTAACAGATCTATCGATCTGTCCAATTACCAGTTGTGTATCTCTTATGTTTTTTGAGATACTACGAAGCCATTTTATTGCATATGCACTAGGATGGGCCAAAATTTTTTTTTGTTTTTTTCACTTTATACTCTGAAAAATTGGTTGGTAGACATCTCAAAAAAAATTCTCTCCAAGTATGAGCTCTTAATATTAATGGGAAGGTCCTCCGCCTCGCAGGTTTTTATTTTTCATTGTTATTAAAAAAGAAAAATTCATATCTCGGTATTTACTATTTGGCAAAAATATATCGTCTCATATGTTTGTAGGGAATTGAATTCTCTACAAAAAAGGTCTCGCACAATATCTTTGTAAAACTCACCTTTCAAAAGTTATTAAAGGTTGAAGATTGACTATTTTCAAGCAGATTTAATTTATTTTATGAATTTTATATCTCGTAAACAAAGTTATTATGATACGGGCATATCATAATTGTATAGGAAATTTACTGCTCTACAAAAATGCTCTGATATCATTAGTCGATTAAATTAACCGTTTAAAAGATATTAATCGTCAAACTTGAATACACACTAGTTTTAACATTTTTTTGACTAATAACTCCAAAAAATTCAATTTAATTTATGAATTTCGGGGAAATTCGTATAAACTTGAACAGAGAAATGTTTTAAACTTTCTTTCAGTTAAGTTATGAGTTTAGTCAAACTGTATGGGCTTATATCCAAAGAAATTTAATTTTTCAATTAAATTATATTTTTATTTCAATATAAATATGAAGCATGTAGACAAAGAAAATTTGTATGCGCGGAGGGTTGAACTGACGTTTCGATAGCTACCGCTGATCTCATCAGAGCTCTTTACAAAAGAAAAAAGTATATATCAATAACTATCAAATGAAATACAGCTCTAAGACTGACAGTATGAATTAATTAAAATTAGATGATATTCAACTCTTGACTGCAAACCACCAACTTTGGTCGAGTGGTCTAAGTGGTGAAGTGCAAGCGCTAAAACGCAAAATATCACCAAAACTAAAAAGATCGCCAAAAAACTAAAAAACACCAAACACCGAAAAAAGTCGTCAAAACGAAAAACAAACACTACAACATAAAATAATTGCTAAAACTAAATATATCAACAAAAACGAAAAAATTGCCATATATGAAAACAAAATCACCAAAACGAAAAAAAGCGCAAAAACCAAAAAAAAAACCCCAAAACTAAAAATATCGCCAAAAATCCAAAAAAAAATCGCCAAAACGAAAAAAAGTGTCAAAACAAAAAATCTCTTAAACTAAAAATATCACAAAAAACCGAAAAAAAAATCCTCAAAACCATAAAAGGGCAAAAACTAAAAAAAGCGCCAAAACTGAAAAAGCGCCAAAACTAAAATAAATCGTTAAAACTAAAAATATCGTCAAAAAGCGAAAAAAACGTTAAAAAAACAAAACCAAAATACGCCAAAACTAAAAAAACGGCAAAAAACAAAAAAAATTGCAAAAAAGCGAAAATTGCCAACAAAAAAAAACAAAAAAAAAAGCCGCCAGAACCAAAAAATCGCTAAAACTAAAAAAATCACCAAACACCGGAAAAAATTCCCAAGACCGAAAAAAGCGCTAAAACTGAAAATATCATCAAAAAGCGAAAAACGTTAAAAAAAACAAAACCAAAATACGCCAAAACTAAAAAAATCGGCAAAAAACACAAAAAATTGCAAAAAAGCGAAAATCGCAAAAAAAAAAACAAACAAAAAATGCCGTCAGAACCAAAAAATCGCTAAAACTTAAAAAAATCACCAAACACCGGAAATATATCACAAGACCGAAAAAAGCGCTAAAACTAAAAAAAATGCCACAACTTAAATAAATCGCTAAAACTAAAAATATCGTAAAAAAAACGTAAGAAAACGCCAAGCCAAAAACCTAACAATAACTAAAATATTGGAAGAAAAAACTACGAAAATTAAAAAAAGCACCAAAACCAAACAAATCGCCATAAACAACGAAAAATACTTAAAAAATAAAAAAAAATTAATTTAAACATAAAAGCACAACGAAAAAACTGCCAAAATAAAAAAAAGGCAAAAACGAAAAGAGATATGTATAAGTGTTTTCGTACGGAACTCTTCGTGTGCGAGCCAAAGTCGCACTTTACTTAATTTTTTATTTTTGTGTCATATGCGAATATAAATTTTATCACCTTATTTTCATGTATATCCCAGAAACTAAAAAATATTTCGCAAAAATTGGTATATACAACAAAATGTAGCATTTTCTTTTGGGGGTGGAAATGGCTATAGCTTAAAAAATCGTTTCCATCACTTGGATATTTTTACATAAATCGATAAAGAACTGCAAGCATAATATCTGACAAAAATATTGGGCCACTTTTTCCACGTAAACTTTTTTGTTCAGTTTCCCAAAAAAATTGTTTAGTGATGTACGTGAAGATCACTTCGGCACGACGATATGTAATCGACTTCAATTTTTATATTTTGTATTTGTTGCATTATTTGCTGTTACACATATTTTATAGTAATTAAATTCTTTTTAGCACAGATAGAATTGTATTGTTTTTTTTTCACTTGTATTGTAAAATTTTCTGCCAATTTGCAATATGCTTTTTATTTAAACCCTTTGCTTTTTCTGTATAAAATTTCAAAGTGGTAAATTTATTTTCCATAGAAATATGTATACTATGTATGTGTATGAGTTATTTACCATCACTAGCAAAGCAAATAAGCAACAAGTTAATTATGCAGATTTCTCATTTCTTAATATCTCATTTCTCATTAGCACAAAACGTTAAACATAATTGTCAAAATAATTATAATTAAGTTTTAGTTTATCATCGCTATGGGCTGTCAAGCCCACTCGTAAATAGACACTAAAAGACACGCACAACCACAGAACTAGCAAATATAAACTTTGTTTTAACAACTTTAACTGCAAAGCTATTTTATGACGTTGCCTCTAACCATTTAGCGACTTTAATATGTTTCTATTTTAAATTAAACACAGAAGCCTAGTTAAGCAAAAAATTATTCGTTTCATACTTCATGGAAGGAAGTCAGTTGTGTTAAAAAAAAAAACTTTTGATTACTTATAAATGTTGGCTCTTTTTTTAAGCTTAAATACTACTTTATGATTATACGAGGAAAAACAACAAATATTTAATAAAGTAGTAAAAAAAGTTTAAATTTATAATTCAAAGAAGTGTAAACTAAAAGCAGAAAAACAAACAAATAAACATATTTAAAGTAAAAGCATTTCAAGGACACATTGAGGGCGAGTTTGTTTGACACTATGTATTTTAATAGACTTAAAGAAGAAATAATTTAAAATAAAGAAATAAAAAAATAAATAAATAAAATATAAGAAATGCAAAAAATAAAACTAAGAAAAGGTGGAAAAGTTTTAAAATATACATACATTAAAGATTATACTATTTGCATACAATCATACATTAAAAGATTGTGTACCGTGTGCTTGCACGTAACTATCTAAAGGTTTAGCAACAATTTCAAAACATATGAGCTCCAGGCAAAAGTGCCTATAAAAATATCCTTACATTTACTTTCTTGGCATTATTTTAGACAGACGAGCCACAGTTGAGAAAATATAAATATATTGCAATACATAATCATAATTCTAATTAGTTGAATGGCTGTAGAGAAAATTAGTTTTTGTGTTGTGACTATTTTGCTGAAACATTTTGATTTCCTTAGGATAAAATTGTTTTACTTAAGGTTATTATTTGAAGTTGTCACTTTAAATTAAATTGACTTTTTGAAGGAATAAGCAAAAACTAAAAAAAACTTTAGATCCCCAGAAAAACTTTGCTTACTGCTTATATTATGACTCGGTAACTAACTATTTGTGTTTGAGATCAAAACATAAGGGATACCACTAACAAATGTAGTTACATTCTCATACACTCTAAAACATTAATTCAAATTTACGATCATATATTGTCTAAATTTGTGTTGAAAATTTCTCCTTGTCTAAAATTACATCGATTTTGTAGTTATTTTATTAAAGAAAAAACCTTTAAAATTAAACATATTTAGTCTGGCTGAATGGTAGATACGTCAGACTAACAGTCAGGAGATCGCGAATCAAATCTGCACGCAGCCAATCGCTTTTTTTAGTAAAAACATTTTGTTCAAAAATAATGCGTGTGTAATTTTATGTCGATAATAATCTGTAAAGTGTTGCCGACTATTATCGACCTAATTTTCAACAAAAGTGTTTTAGAGTGTAGCAATTAACTTATTTGAATTACTTGAAGCTAAAAAATAAGTAGTCAAATAAACAAAGTAAAAAAAAGCTTTTATAAACACTAAATTATTTATATATTTTTTTCACACATTATCTTTTTAACCAGTGCTTCTCCAGATGGGAGGGCAAGTATTATCTCCACTGTGTTATTGTTTACTTATGTATAAATTTAATCGCTAAGAACTTGTTTTCATAAACAAACAAATGTTAACTTATTTTATATAGTTCTAGTTCTAATTTGGATAAATAAGTATCACTCAGCACGTCCAAGCTGTCATACTTTGTACTTCATAGCTCTTCTCCTGCGCAATGTGGGAGATCATCTTCTAATAATTAATAGGAATACTTCATAGGAATACTTTTATACTGATCGAATTATCCGTTTAGAAATGGCTGATTTATTTAGCAAATAGTTTGATTCTGTCCCACTGTACAAGTATCAATGAATTTTAAAACATTTTTTGACAGTTAATTTAAAAGAGAGGAAGCTTGTGTACACTCTAAAACATTACTTCAAATTTACGATCATATATTGTCTAAATTTGTGTTGAAAATTTCTCCTTGTCTAAAATTACATCGATTTTGTAGTTATTTTCTTAAAGAAAAAACCTTTCAAATTAAACATATTTAGTCCAAATGGAAAAAATATAATATAAAGTATAATACGGTTATGGCTGAATGGTAGATACGTCAGGCTATCAGTCAGGAGGTCGCCCCTCAAACCTGCACGCAGCCAATCGCTTTTTTTAGTAAAAACATTTTGTTGAAAAATAATGCGTGTGTAATTTTAGGTCGATAATAACCTGTAAAGTGTTGCCGACTATTATCGACGTAATTTTCAACAATTTTGTTTTAGAGTGTAGTTTTCACAGTTTTATCATATTTACACTATGCAACTTTGTTGCATGCAACTCTCTTTTTTCAGTGAGAAAGACAGAGAAGAAATACAAAAAGTGTACATTTCTATTTCAACACTCTCTCATTTAAAATGAAAATTGCATGCAACAAAGTTGCATGGTGTAAATATGGTAATTGTGAAACTGTTAAACGTTTGCATAAGGACCATTAAAATTTCAATCATTATAAAATACATTTGGCCACAAATCGGAAAAACTCTCATAATTGGCTGAAAATCTTTTAAACTTGGAATAAAAATTCAAAAATTTTTAAAATTCAGATGATTTCTCATTTCTCTGATTTTCTCGTTTCGTTGTGCTTTCACGAGACTGTAAGAAGAATACAAGTTTGTTTGCTCAAAAGTCAAAACGAGAATATCAAGAAAATTTGAAATCGTCCATTTTCAGACTGTTACTTGTCAATTTGGATGTTAGAGCACATCCCAGTAAAAATTTTGATGGCAAAGTAATGAGTTAAAATGCTAATAAACATTCAATTCACTACTTTCACTCTTCCAATAAGAGAATAAATGGCTTGTTTAATTACTAGTAAGTAATAGTTCAACTAGTGTAAAGTAATTCAGAAGGTATGTTGTTTTTGGTTGAAAAGTATGTTGTTCTGTAATGACAACCCGTTACCAAGTTTTTGTTGCGATGCTATTAATTTATATTTTCTTAATTTCAACTTAAGCAGGTGTATGTGTATGTGTTTTATCATCGGAATTCGCTAGAACATTTGTGAAAACAATTCGAAAGCCAGAACAAAGGCTTAATTTTTAAAAACCAAAAGTGTGGCTTAATGGGTAAATATTTGACGACCTAAACGTAAACTGTAATTATTGTACATATACTTTTTGGAACGAAGTTCCTTATGGCACGTTGTGCATATGATTTTATGCTGGAGGGTAAGAACCAATTTTTTTTAATGAAAAAATACGTGTAGCAAATACGTGTAACGAATACTGGCAAGAAATACGTGTAACGACAATTCAAAACGAAGACAACAGGCCAGCACAAAGCTTAGATTCCTTAAAAACTCAGTATTGCCGCTTTGAAATATTTGCGATTTTCGGTGCTGCCGTTGTTTTCCGGGGAAGTTCTGGGATTTTGGAGAGATTTATGTTTTGGATTTTAGGGAATCTGGGAAACTTCTGAGACTTTATGGAGATTTTTGTCCTATTTTTGGGAAATCCGGGGAACTTCTGGAATTTTGGGCAGATTATTGTCGAAGCTTTGGGAATACTTTGACCAGGTTTGTGCCATGGCTAGTGGTAGGTGCGTGTAACGACAAATCAAAACCAAGACAACAGGCCAGTGCGAAGCTTAAATTCCTTAAAAACTCAGTGTTGCCGCTATTAAATTTTTGAGCTTGTCGGTGCTGCCGTTGTTTTGCGGGGAAGTTCTGGAATTTTGGAGAGAATTTTGTTCTAGATTTTTTTGGGGATATTTTTGTCCTGGTTCTTAAGAATCCGGGGAACTTCTGGAAATTTGGGGAGATTTTCGTCCACGCTTTGGAAATCCTTTGACCAGGTTTGTGTTTTGACTAACGGTTGGTGCCCCTGCTAAATGAAGGTGTCTTGGATAAGCACCAGCTCTCTCTATGGTAAATTCTTGAGAAGTGGTGCCTAACTTGAGGTCTACACGTAACATAATATGTAAAATGAGATTGTCAAATTCAATCGCAGAGAGAATTATATTGCGTGTAGACTTCAAATTAGTGTTATCTTAATGTTATAAGAATTTTTATGAGAGCGTTGCTATAAGAATTCTTATAACAACAATCTTATGAGATGAACTGTCAAAAAACACATGCACATAAAAATAAAGTAGTGTGCATGTGTGAGTGTTTATTAAAATAAATGAAAAGCGATGTTTTTGATAAAATTTCTGTGTTAAATATATGAATAATTGTGTTTAATTGATTTATAAATTTAAATTTGTGTGAAAAATTAAAAATAAAATAGCTAATTATGCAAAAGTAGTACATGTTAAGTCGATGAGCATCTGAGTTTCTACAACTAAGAAAGTTGTTCCTACAACAAAAACAAATATATATATTTTTAATTAAATGAATTGAAAAACATTTTGTTAATTTTGCGGCTGTATTTTTTAATACCGAAATGATTTGCTATATAGCAGCACCTAAGCTTTAATGATGTGGAAATTTGGATCACCCTGTTGAAATACACGTTCAGCTACAGGGTGTAAAAATGGAATACTTCAAGATTGAAAAACTTTGTCGGCCTTATAACTTTTACAAATATTATCCGATGTTTGTGAATTAATGTTTGGTGTAAAGTTTATAAATAGATAAAGGTAATTCAGTTTATTTCACTAAAATATCTATACATAGAGTAAAACTGTAGAAAGGGCGTATCTGTACATGAAATATTTTTGGAAAATTTTTATGGTGGCGTAAACAGTAATCGATATAGAGAATAAAAAACCAAATTTTGGAATTTTTTTCTGTCTGTCTGTCTGTCTGCCCAAACACGCTTCACGCAAAAACCAATGAAGCGATTTGCATGAAATTCGGTAAGGGTACTTTAGAGGCCTGATTCAAACATAATGTACTTTTTACCGCGATAAAATATCTTATTTCTAAGTTAAAATAGAAAAAAAAACGGAAATATACGCAATTTTACTAATATAAATGTTAAGGGAAATTAGAAAGATGTTTTTGCTTTTTTTCAACGTTGGTAGCACTGTTTATTTTGTATAACGGGAATTTTTAAAAATATGTAGAGAACGTTATATTATTATATTTTACAGACACTTTATGGTCATAAAGCGAACTTTAAGCGCGCGAAGCGAGCGGGCACATCTAGTATTTAATATTTCTAAAATTTAAATGAAATTTATTTGCTGGTGCTTAAGCATTGTCTATATGCAACATTTCATTGGTGCCTTACCAAATCGGTAGTAGACTTCAAACACAATTTTGAACACTTACAAACCCTTTATCTTATGTACAGACATTCAAAAACCATTTATGAATTCTCAAATGGTTTTTGAAAGTCTGTTCATAAGATAAAGGGTTTGTAGGTGTTCAAAATTGTGTTTGAAGTCTACTGACGATTTGGTAAAGCACCAATGAAATGTTGCATATAGACAATGCTTAAACACCAGCAAATAAATTTCATTTAAAATAAAATTGTAACAACATGTCAAATAAATTTCATAAATATTTCTAAAATTTTAATTTTAAAATTTTAGTTTTTTGCATCTACTATTTTCTCTATTTCGCCAATATCGCCGGTAGTAGCATAGGTAAAATTTTCCAAAAAAATTATTTATGATTTTGAACACAATCTTTGATAACATGCAGAAAAATTTTTTAGCTATCTCAATTCATCTTGTCGTAAAAATTAATCCAAATCAAGACTTTCAAATGAGAGTGAAAAATTGATGATATTTTGCAAAAATAGGGTTTATTTTCTCAAAAAGTTTCCAAAACTAAACTTTTTATTTTCGAAAATGACTGGACTTAAGATCTTAAATCGATTAAAGCATGCGCGCGCTACATCCCAGCATAATACGAAAACTGTGAACTTTTCTACGAAATTCTAATTTAACCGCTTAAGAAAAAAAAAATACCCATCGAGTTTTTTTTTCAAAATTCTATACAAATTATACTAATACAATTAATCTTGCTTTTAATTACTACCCGTCTGTTCTAAAATTTGGCCAGAAGAGCAGGTTTCTTAAAAATATTCTAGTTTTCAGAAGCATCTCATTTACCTACATGAAAACTGTACTAAACCTTATTTTTTAATTTCTATTTCTTGACTATTGAATTCTTAATTCCAAAAAATATGCGAAGAAAATGGGTATATGCAATATTTGTAAGGCAAAAAACTATTACGTTGCTTAATATGATAGCCTACGCCGATAGGGTGTAGGGCAAAGGCGACAGGAACTTCGTTCCAACCCGGTGTCCCATGACACCGTGCTTTCTTTTTATTGAAAGCAACTTTTCACTATCTAAAATAAATGTCAACTTCAAAAAAAGAACATACATATAACTCTCATACTATTGCTTTATTTCACTTAATTTCATTTCACATAATGTAACTTTTATTACGACAAATACTTGCCCAGTCTGACCATATTTTAAGTTATAGTTATTTCTTTAGCGAAAACACCATTTTGAAGAAGAAACAGATAATAATAAAGTTAACTTGAAAACTCTTGAGGTTTAATAAAGACCTCAAAAAGTTTTTTTAGAACAATTTTCCTGTGTTTGAAATACATACATACATACAAACATTTTTGTAAGTATTATGAAATTATTTTTTGAGTAGACAGGAAAAAAGTTTTTTAGTTTTTACCTTATATTTAACATCTTGTAAAATACACAAATACACTTGAGGAAACTTTTGTGCAGATACATCATGTACGGCTTAAAAGGAAAACTCAATAAAATTACAGCAACAGCCGAATGTTGTAGCAAAAAAAAATAGTTCGAACTAGTTGCACAAAATCTTTAATGTATTGTGATATTAACGTTATTGTGTATTAAGAATTAGTTTAATTTAAAAATTTGGATTTTGCTATATTTTACCTAACATTTCATTGTTTTTTACAAAATAGCAAAATTAGTTGAATAAATTTTTATTATATGTCTCTAATTCACTTTTATAAGTATTAATTGTAATAGAAAGAATATTTTCAACTTTTATTATGTTTTATTATAGATGTGGAAAGTTGTTTAGTGTAAAAGTGTGTGTGTGTGCCTTTATGTGTGTGCGTAAAATTTTAATACTTCAAATCACCAGCACTTGTACCTTACTTTTTTTTTTAAATAATCAACTTCTTTTTAATTTACAATACTTTTCGTATTTCACCGGAAACGTTAGTTAACTGTGCAGCTTCAAATTACACTAAATTTGAAAGCAACAGTTAAATGCCATAAAATACCTTAAAAATTTTACAAGAACTCACATACGCTCTCTTCGTATTAAAGAGCAAGCATTTTTAGCATGTTGAATGTATAACAGTGATGTGTAAAATGTGAGAAATTAGGAACTTATAAAAAGTACTTATTTATAAATAAAAAATATTATCTTTATAGTTAATAATATAGTTATGTAAACTTCGTAAAAAAAATTGGTTAAATAGTTGATGTTCCTAGACCTAGTATCTACACGCAAAGAAAAAATATGATTGAGGCAACCATAATCGAAGAGCAACATACTATTATTGAATATATGGTTGAAGACAACCATATGTATATATTTCAAAATACCATATACATGATTCAAGCAGCCATATGTATGTTTCAAAACAACGATATATATATATATATATATATATATATATATATATATATATATA
Organism: Panzeria rudis; assembly: GCA_956483635.1. Classification (NCBI taxonomy): domain Eukaryota; kingdom Metazoa; phylum Arthropoda; class Insecta; order Diptera; family Tachinidae; genus Panzeria; species Panzeria rudis. Next base: position 153,229,974 of record OY101448.1, on the reverse strand, counting down.
TATATATATATATATATATATATATATATATATGGTTCAAAATTACAATAAATGGTTTGAAATAACCATTTTTATGGTTGAAAACAACCATATGTATGGATCAAGCAACCATGTATATGGTTCAAAACAACCATAAATGTTGTTCAAAATTACAAAATATGGTCTAAAATAACCATATATATGGTTAAAATTAACCATATAAATGTTTCTAAATAACCATATATATTGTTCTATGTAATCATATATTTATTGTTTTCTTAACCATAAGTTGATTAAAAAGTTGACAGGAGCTAAAAAATTTTATTATTTCAATTTAAATCAAAAACAAAATTTCTCAACTGGTCAGTGTGTTGAATCTGAAATAAAAATTATTATCTATTTTCACATAGATACGAGTACATACATATTTGTTGACACATGTTATATTTACAACCGGGCATGTTCTGAAAAACATTTCGTTGTGAAAACGGCAACTTTCAGGATAGAATCCAACTAAAAAGCTCACTTATTGGAGATTTTCAGTTGGTTTTTGTGTTTCAGATAATTCACATATTTTATCAGAACAAAGCTACGAATGCACTAAATTGTCCGATTAAAGAACACTTTTCTTCGCTTTTGATATTTTGCTATTTCAAAACTAAATGGTCGTCAGAACATGGCCGAACATTAATTGCCGGAATATATCACTTTTTGTTATTTTAATTTTAATTTTTTCACACCAACCGCTCACGAAAATAAACCAAACGCTGTCAAGTAAAACATAAAACTAACAAAAAGCTAATTCAACAAAGTTATAGAACAAATACTTTTTTGGAAGCAGAGAGCCATGTCTGTTTTATAACCATAGCTTTATCGCAAACAAAATAGTATAGATAAGAACGACATTTTATTACTATAGAACCATTCTCTTGTTGAGTTTTTAAATAAACCATGATTGTAGTCAGAATTTTTTCAGCAATATATATTATACAAGCCAACCATGTGTCAATTTTCATGAAATCTAATAATTTCATGATTATATGTAAACGTTAGTTTTATGCCTTAAGCTAATTACGGTTCGCAGTCATTTAATATAATAATAAGTTATTTGCCACATTCAAAAACTTTGCAACCATATCTTTTCTTTGAGTGTAGACCTAGTATCTAAATGAACAGTGAACGATGTTGGGATAGTGTAAGTAGATTTCCTGTGCCGATTCACTATAACAGTGGGCAACGTGGGGGAATTTCGACTCCTCCTAAATTGAATCCCACGTGTAAACTTTCAAAACGCTGATACAAGTGTATTTTATTTTGGTCCCTTATACCAGGATAAGTCGTTAGAATCTTGTTCTTTTAAAAAAAATTTTGATTTTATTTTACAGTGTTATTAAATAAGTTAATAGTTTGAATTAGCAAACACAATCCTGATGTATGTATAATGACTTTCAATATATGTATTTTCTTATAATAAAAGTACTTTTTCTATCCAAATATAATTTACCAAAGAAGTACACAAGTAACGATTACTTCATCTCTTTCTTGTGTACGAGAGTAAGTTTATATGTATGTATAAGTACTTGAGACTATCCTGAATGTACCTGTTGGCATTTATAATCAACTGTTAGAAACAGTTAACAGTTATTTTCTCTCACACGATTTTATAGCAGAGAATATTTAACTCTTTGTACTAAAAACTTGTTAAATTAAACAACAACAATAATCAATTTCGAAATAATTTACAACTTCGATGAGTAAAACTCACCTTGAAAAAAATTGGGTTAATGTTACATGTTGATTTTTGTACTAATGATACAACAAGCAACACTAAGCCAGAGCAGACACAACAACAACAACAACATCAAGAACAATAACAACAGCCGTAGTAGCAACTCAAAAAAAATTTATAGAATAAATAAATAAAAAAAATAAAATCGTAAATCAGCTGAAGAAGCAACAGTTTGTTGATAAATTCATGAACCGGCTGGCAACTGTTGAATTAATGTATTCGAGTGTCTACGTACTCATAGTTAAGAATAATTCTTTGTGTGCTCTTAAGAAATAAATGGTCATAAAAATTATGAAGAGTGCATAATTATTTTGGCCAATTACGAACAATGCTATAAATAATTGAACAAAGTTTTTACTTGCATCTTTTGTGGTAATTTTTTGCGAAAGCTTTTTAAACTAATGACATGTTAATATTAGCAAAAGACATATAAAAATGCAAAAATTGATACATTTTCTTAAAGACGAAATCATAATATTAAGGAAACTGTTGAAATAAATATTTGCCTTAATATCCATTTTCGTCGTAGCATAAAAAACTGTTAAAGTTGTATCTCAATATTTAAAATCCTACTACTGTAGTATAATTCTGTACTCGTATTAAGTCTTTCAATTTAATAACTTATTTGTCATAGCAACATTTATAGTACAAAATTCAAATAATTTTTCAAATTAAAAGTTTATAATTGAAGTTATTTGTAAAATGACGTAAATGAATGCACAACCATAAAATAAAATTTCAAGGTTTTGTTAAGGTTATTCATAAATTTTCACTTATGATTTGAGGTTGTGTTGTGCCAATTGTTTTTCTTATAATAATAACCACAAAGAGGTGCAATGCAAGGTTCTAATAATTGATCCTGCTAAAGGACATTGTAAAAAGTATAAGGGCCATTAGTACAACTTGGCAATAGTTAAAGTCGGAATTTTGTCAGACGTACGTACTCGCACAAAAACATAAATGTGAAAATAAGGCCAAGTTCCTATCCAAAAATTTCGTTCGGAAAAATTACTGAGATCAAAATAAGAACCAAATTCTTGATAGCTACACTCTAAAACACTTCTGTTGAAAATTAGGTCGATAATAGTCGGCAACACTTTACAGATTATTATCGACACACGCATTATTTTTGAACAAAATGTTTTTACTAAAAAAAAAGGATTGGCTGCGCGCAGGTTTGAACCGCGACCTCCTGGACTAAATACGTTTAACGTTTGGACTAAATACGTTTAATTTGAAAGGTATTTTCTTTAATAAAATAACTACAAAATCGATGTAATTTTAGACAAGGAGAAATTTTCAACACAAATTTAGACAATATATGATCCTAAATTTTAAATAATGTTTTAGAGTGTATAATACCATCCCTTTTCTAGGGAAACTGTAAGCTTGGCAATATTAGAAAGCTAAAAAAATATTTCCCAGCTAACAGGTTGCCTAGAAATGAGATGGTATTGTACCTATCAAGAACTTGCTCCTTATTTTGGTCTGGGTACTTTTTACAGCCGAAATTTTTCGATAGCAACTTGGCCTTATTTTCACATTTATATTTTTGTGTGGATCTCAGTTATATTTTCTAAGCTTTTATTTGGTACAATAAGTGCCCCATACAAATAAGGCGCACCATAGCCCTCCCCCCGCCCTAGGTGTAAAATTTCCGTTTTTAGAACAAAAATCAGAAAAATGGGAATGAAGAAAAATAAACCTATAGCAACGCTGGAAAGTGCAGTTAATATCAGCTTAAGAGTGATTTAATACTCGTATTCAATTTTCACGAAAAAAAGTTGTATATAAATATAAAAATTAAAATCACATTTAACAGATCCAACTGACAAGTGGTGATAAGCAAAATACACGTGAGCACTGACGATGGAAGTGTAGCAGCTTCCGAAATTTGCGCTACTCTGTTCTGCTGTGTACGTTGAAAAATCAAGTTGATGTTAATTTTTCCCTTGTTTTTTGGAATATTAATCATGCCCAATTCTTTCTGAATATAACGTTACGAACCTTAGCCTAATAATCAATTTGGATTCACAAAGCAAATACGTTCGAAATAATCATGTTAATAAAATATAATTATTTTACGTAATTTTATTTTTTGAACTGAATAGGTATAAGTCTGAAATTTATTATTTCGGCTTTTTCCAAAATTTTTGGCTATACTATTATTGGAGATATTGATGAAATAGAAAAAAATCAAAACAAAAAACCAAAATTTTCAAATTCAAAGCCAAATATCTTTGATAATTTTTAGCATATTTTAATGAAATAAACCGTATATTCTTTACCTATTTAAAATTTTACCAAGTTTGAATATATTAACATCGGATAAAGTTTTGTAAACGTTATGAGGCTGACAAGGTTTTTCATGACCGATGAATTCAACTTTGATACCCTGCACGCAAAGAAAAGAAATGGTTGTGGCATGGTTGCGTCAGCAATGACATGTTTCCCGACACAGTTTTTTAATGTAGCAAATAACTTATTATTGTATTAAATGACTGTAAACCTGAATTAGCTTAAGCCAAAAAAACTAACGTTTACATTTAATTATGAAATTATTAGATTTCATGAAAATTGACACATGGTTCGCTTGAACAATATATATTGTTGAAAAAATTCTGACTACAATCATGGTTTATTTAAACATTCAACAACAGAATGGTTCTATAATAAGAAAATATCGTTTTTTGTAAGCGGTTGGTCTGAAAAAATAAAAAACATAAAAATTAAAATAGCAAAAAGTGATATATTCCGGCAATTAATGTTCGGCCATGTTCTGAAGACCATTTACTTTCGAAATAGCAAAATTTCAAAAGAGAAGAAAAGTGTTCTTTAATCGGACAATTTAGTGCATTCATAGCTTTGTTCTAATAAAATATGTGAAATATCTGAATTGGATTCTATCCTGAAAGTTGCCGATTTCACAACGAAATGTTGTTCAGAACATGCCTGATTGTAAATATAACATGTGTCAACAAATATGTATGTACTCGTATCTATGTGAAAGTAGATAATAATTTTTATTTCAGATTCAACACACTGAACAGTTGACAAATTTTGTTTTTGATTTAAATTGAAATAATAAAATTTTTTAGCTCCTGTCAATTTGTTAATCAACTTATGGTTAAGAAAACAATAAATATATGATTATGTAGAACAATATATATAGTTATTTAAAACCATTTATATGGCTAATTTTAACCATATATATGGTTATTTCAGACCATATTTTGTAATTTTGAACAATATATATGATTGTTTTAAGCTACATACATGGTTGTTTGAACCATGCATATGGTTGTTTTTAACCACATCAAACCATTTATTGTAATGTTGAACCATATATATCGTTGTTTTGAAATATACATATGGTTGCTTGAGCCAAGTATATGGTTGCTTTGAACTATATATATGGTTGTTTTCAACCATATATTCAATCATAGTATGTTGCTCTTCGATTATGGTTGCCTCAACCATGTTTATTCTTTGCGTGTGTAGGCCAACTTGTGTTTCAACGGGGTACACAGAGGGAAAAAACAGCCAACTTAGCGGCGGAAAAAAAATTTTTAATTTTAAAAAAATTTTGACGAAGTTTCAAAGCAGACAAATCAGTTTATTTAAACATCAAATTTTTTTTATCAGTATGTTACCTGGTTCGGAAAATATGGCCTTTTCTACATTGAGAGAAACATTTTTTTGTAATTCTTTATTGACTTTTATATAAAATTTGTTGACGTATTGAATCGCTATCAGCTATGTTAAACTGCTTTACTTTATATGTTTGCTATTTCAGTTAAAGTTTACAAGCGTAAATACAGAAAAAAATTAATATTCTAAATCTTTGTAGAGATACAAAAAAGCATACCCGAGAGTCCCTGAAAATTTAGTGGAATCTTAATGTAGATATTAGAGGGCTGCACGAGTATACTCGAAAGTACTCGATTGTATATTTCTGTATGTATGCATGTGTTTTTTTGTATATGTGTCTTTATATATGTGTGTATATATGTGTATTTAGTCGTGGCTATGGATGTACACTTATATATATGCGTGTATAAATAAGTATGTACATAAGAACATAAATCTATGCACACACGAAATTTGTACGAGTACATTCTACGAATAATTTTGAGTACACTTTGCAGCCCTCTAGTAGATATTATAGAGTAATACTATTTCAAAAATTATCTACGGAGACTTGCGTATGCGACTTTTAATCAGTTTTTCTAAGTATACACCTTTTTAAAATTTTACTACTTGTTTGTACTTCTAAATGATTTTGTTGTAATTTGTTTCCGAAACCACTTGTTATTAAATTAAAATACCAATGAAGTAGTCGTTTCCAATTTTAAGACAAATTTTTAATGCTTTTTGAAATTTGAATGCACTTTTAATTTTTTTTTATGAATTTTGAATTTTTAAAATTGATCGTATATGGCAACATATAGCGCCCACTGTGTTAAAAAATAGCAAATTTTTTTACTACCTACCCTACAGCCATTTTGGACATAATTTTTTGGGGATCATAATATTAGTTTGGAAGATATAAGCTTTCCTACGACTAAAGAGTTTTATCGGTAAAACTTGTTTTATATAACAACATATAGCGCCCACTGTGTTAAAAATAGCTACCTAACTTTTAACACACCTTGCAGCCTATATTCTTCCTTATAATTCATCCATACATATGTTGTGGATCAGACTATTCGTTTGAAAGATATGATTTTTCCGCCGCTAGATTGGCCTTTTTCCCAGTGCGGGGTGGTCAAAATTTCAACATTCTCAAAGCTTATTTCCTCCTTTATGATTTTTACATAAATCGTTTTGTCATCCCATTTTTAATTTTTTTCATTGGAAGCATTGTTTCACGTTACGTATGAGTTATATTTTGCATATAGCTAATAAATAAATTATTACTTATCCATCACAGCATTCTGTCATTTTCAAGACGTTCAGTAACAGCACAACTTTGCACTTTATGCTTAAACTTTAATACAGTCGACTCTTGATAATTTGAATCTCTCGATACTTTGAATTGTTTCTCAGATCCCTTGAAAAACATTTAATATATTGAAAAAATTCATACAATTTTGTCCCCTCCGTAATCCGAAATTATTTGAATCGCCAACACGCTATAATTTGAATTCTTTCGGCACTACGCTCTATAATTTGAACTATTTTAATAAGTTGTATTTTATAAAAGATACAATTTTTATAAATTTTCAGGGATTGCTTTACATATAGGAATATCATCTTGATCGCCGACGTTCTATAATTTGAAGTTTGGCTTTTCTAGCCTTTATCATTTTAACTGGTCATGTTTTTGCTTAATTTTTTAACTCTTGTTAATTTGGATTTTTTCTATTTCCTTCTTGAGTATTTAAACTCTTTTTAATACAAACTCTTGATTATTTGAACGTTTTCTCTGGTCCCTTGAATTTCAAATTATCGACAGTCGACTGTACATACTAAAATTAAGGGCACAACAAGTTTAAATAAATAAAATATTTATACATTATAAGAGTTTTTCTGTAGTTCTTACCGGAATGTAGATGCAATGCGTAAAAAATAGATCGCCTTAAGGTATACTTTACATTTTAAATGTTAAACTAGTGTCACATAGAAAACACCTTTGAAGTAAAATAGCACAACAACAAACATAAAATGCAAACTTAGAGTCAAATTATAAAATGAAATAAAAAGCTATATTTAATATTATTTACAGCATAATAATGAAGGCATTATAAAAAAAGTGTGTTTTTAACTTTGTAATTCTAAATGTAGTTTTGTTATGGGAACTAAATATTTTAAATACTTGCAAAGTATATTATTCCTGGTTGAAAATGAGTCTTACAAAAAAGATTAGTTTATGAAGGTAGGTTCTTAAGTACATCACTACGCTGCATCAGGTCACCCTATCTATGTATATATTGTCGACTGTAATTTATCTTGCTAATTAAGTGCAAGCTTTGATTGTAGGTATTGATAAAATGCCCATCAAAAGCGAATCAAAAAATAATAAGAGCTTGTGAGTGTTGGATTATTAATCAGATAGGGAAATTTCGGCAAAACTAAGCTAAGTCGCAATAAAAATTAGTGCAAGAATTTACATGAAAAAAGTCTTGTATTCTATTTGCTGACAAAAATTAGTTAAATAGCTGATGTTTCGTTGAAAAAAAGCAGCCACCTTCATAAGTGGGAAAAGTGTACAAGAACGCTGATGAGACGGTGTAGCGGCCTGTCGCAATCAGTAGTACTGATCCATTCTGTTAAACTGATAACTGATTTGAATATTCCAACACTCCACTCTTAATAAAAATAATTTGAATTTACATTAATTCAAATATTGAACTAAAAAGCCGAAATTATAAAATTAAAAAAATATATATGAAGAAAAGGCGGATGACTAATATTTTTTATGTATCGCGTATGAGTAATATGATCATATTGCTGATACATATATTCACATTGGCCACATTGGCTAACTTTGGCCGTTAGAAGAACAAATATATGACAGCTAAAAATTAAAGGGTGTTCTAAAGCGAGCAACGAAACATGTTGAAATACTAATGTAAACTACAGACACTTTGATATAGACACTTAAAATTTTCTAATGTAGTGTTAATTGGTGTAGTCTGTAGAATAGACTACACCAATTAACACTGGTATAGGGTGTTCTATTACTTAATGTAATTTTGACTATGTAATTTTGACAATTTGCAGTATCTTGCAAACCGTAAGAGGCAAACTCTTGAAATTTTAGAAAACGCTAAAAACTAAAAAATTCCAAAATTAAAAAGATGTCAAAACGAAAAATCGCCAAAAAGAAAAAAGCGCTTAAAGGAAAAAAGCACCAAAATTAAAAAAAAAATTATAAAACGCAAAATATCACTAAAGCTAAAAATATCGCAAAAATATTTAAAAAAATCCAAAAACCGAAAAGAGTCATCAAAACGAAAAGAAAGCACTAAAACCTAAAAAATCGCTAAATCTAAAAATATCGTCCAAAAACGAAAAAATTGCCAAAATTTGAAAAAAATCACCAAAACGAAAAAAAGAGTGAAAACAAAAAAACGCCAAAACTAAAATAAATCACCAAAAACCGAAAAAAATCGCCAAAACTTACAAAAAGCGCCAAAACTAAAATAAATCGTTAAACCTAAATATATCGTCAAAAATCGAATAAATCACGTCAAAAAACGTAAAACCAAAAAATCGTCAAAGCTAAAAACATCGGCAAAAAAACAAAAAAGAAAATGCAAAAACGTAAAAAATCGCAATAAACAAAAACAAAATCACCAAAAAGGAAAAAAAAGCGCAAAACTAAAAAAATTATCAATAAATCAAAAAATTAAAAAAATATATAATTAAAGAAAAAAGCAAAACGAAAAAATTGCCAGAAACGAAAAAAGGCCAAACCGAAATATGTATATTCGTACGGAACCCTTCGTGTGCGAGTTAAGGAAGGTCGCACTTTATTTAATTTATTCACTCTTATTTCAAAGTCTTGACTTTGACTCCTTTTTACGACCAGATTAATTGAGGAATTTTGTTTAAAGTCATGAAATTTTTTTTTCAAAATTTTGGAAATATCGGAAATATTTGTGAAATAGAGAACAAAGTGAGGCGAAAATCCTAAAAATTTTAAATTCAAAGAAATTAATCTTTGAAAAAATTTAAGATATTTTAATGAAATAAACTGTATTTTCTTTATTTGCTTATAAACTTTACACCAATTTAAATTTATTAAAATAGCACAATATGTATTTGCAAAAGTTGTGTGGACGAAAAGGTAGTCAGCTTTCACACCCTGTGCCTCAATGTGTGTTTCAATATGGCGGTCCATATTACAACATTCTGAAAGCATAGGTCCTTCTCAATGCTTTTTGCTTACACCGTTTTGTGATCGAATCGCCATTTTCATAGAAAAAGATTTATTACCCTTTTTCCGATTGGAGCCACTGTGCAATGTGATAGCTTTGTGGGTAAGCCGTAATCTGTGAATCTCTTGTCAAGCCCTCTTTGCTAGTGTTTAAGCCTTTCTAGCAGTGTGATCAAGATCGTATTATTTTCATTGGCTCTTCTATTTCTAATTTTTATATTATAAAAAATATTAGCAAATGGTATGCGTATGAGCAAATTATTTTAATAAGTAAAACAAGCGCAAAAATACGTTTTCGTTTAAAATAAATTCCAACACTTTTCAAAAAAAAAATTTAATTTAGATTTAGGTCAAATTCTTAGAAAAATTTTAAACATCAGCAATTTCTCTTTCTGCAACAAAGAGACAAATATATAATTTAAAACTTAAGTAATATTAATAGAAAATAACTGTGCTCTAGAGCCATCTCATTCTGTGCTATTTAAGCTGAAAAAATCTTGAGGAATTTGTTGTAACTATTTCTTTTAAAATGTTTCTCTCGTTAACAGTTATGATGTACTAAAGACATAAAAACACTTTACACAATCTCACTTTTTCTATAGAGCAATAGCCTTGTTCTCTTGCTCTCCCTAATATATATCAGTGTAGCCATATATGGTGCGTATATATGTATGGACGTTTAAGCAATTCTTCTTACTACTACAGGCAATCAACAGTTTATTTTATTAAATGTGTGAGTGTTATATTTCTATATTGATTGTTTAGCGGTAACTTCATTTTGATTTTTTAAGCACATGTTTCCTTTTTGGTAAATAGCATGTGTCTCAGTTTTGTGTGTATGTATACATACATACATACTAAACAAACAAAAGACAATAAAATTGTGTTGGATTTTTATTGCTATGTAGTATTTGTTTGTATAGCATTGCTTTTTATTTAGTTTTCAGTTCGTTTATTTTATTATCATTAACAATAAGTTTGTAAAAGTATGCGAAATATTAAACATTTTTACTTTGTTATTGCAGTCGTTAATTGTGATAATACTGTTGCTGTATTTGGAAGAAAATTCCAGAATTACGATATAGAACAAAACAAAAACCTTTAAAAGTTTTTATTAGTAAAGTAAATAAATAAATGTTCTGGCGTGAAGGTTAGAAATTAAATAAGTTTTTTTCTCTTTGTTTGAAATTGTGCGATGAATTATTGCTGCAGAAAAAGTTATAAGCTTCAACATAATAAAAAGATTTCTTTCGTACCTGCTTAGAAATAAGAGATAATATTTACTTGTGAATCCAAATTGATTATTAGGCAAATGTTCGTAGCGTTTAATTCAGAAAGAATTGGGCATGATTGTTATTCCAAGGGACAAGAGAAAAATTAATATGAACTTAATTTTTTAACGTACACAGCAGAACAGAGTAGAGCCACTTTCCCATGTTCCTTGGAATCAGCGTTGCCAGTCTAGCCTTTTCGAGGCTAGATTTAGCCTCTATTTTCGACTTTTAGCCTGGAAATTTATGTTTTAGCTTTGTGGCCCTTTTTGTAGTATTTTTAAAATTTAGTTTTTACAACTGTCATTTTTCTTACTTTTAAACATTTCACAATAATAATTTATAATATTTAATAAATGGTAAATAACGTCGAACGTGAGTTTTATTATAATATATTGATGGGCTCGTCTATCAGATCGATTAAATCGGTTCGATTAAATCGGATGGACTAATATAATTATGGATTGGAGTTTAATTAAAAATTAAAACTTTAAAACTCTCTCGGTTAATCAGCAGGTGAACGTAATTTATTTCAGTTGTAAATACTTTCAAATCTCTTCAAGAGTTTTTCTGAGTACCTAGGGCATGCGAAACTCAGAATTATTCAGTATATTTAAAGCGAAGAGCTTGAAAATAATATATTTTATACAATCAGTGTGAAACAAAACTTTTAAGGGCTTCCAGGGAATGTTTGAACATTTGCACAACAGAACGTGAGTGTTAGTGATCAAAAGTGTTATGTTCGTGAGAATGTGTGATGAAAAATTGTAGGTGCCTTAAAAGGAAGCCTTCTAAGGGCCGAATCCAAAATAATTTTTAAATCGGTCTAGCCATTTTGTGGTAAATTAATTTTGGCCAAAAAAGGGGAAAATTTCCTAAAGACCAATGCAGAGCAGATTAACAACAGAAGCCTTTGCGCAAGTACTTCCTACTGCATACCCTGCAGTGAATCTACAAATGTTGATATGAGAAGCCATTCTGATTGAAGGAGATAAAAGGAAATATATGTATATGTGTTTTTGTTCAAATTTGGAAGAAATATTGCATTACAATAACTTGAAATTATCATTAATAAAACCAAAATTTAATATAAAAAAATTTGGTTTATTTTTAGCCTCTTATTTTGGGCGATCTAGCTATTTCTAGCCTTTTTTAAAAGCGGATTTAGCTTCTTTTTTTTCTCAAGGTCCTGGCAAAACTGCTTGGAATATTAATCATGACCAATTCTTTGACAATTAAACGTTACGAACCTTAGCCTACACCCAAGAGTGTGCTGTTGGCTGCGTAGCTAGCGCGTTTGACTACAAACCTTGTTGTCTTGAGTTCAAGAATAGTTTCAGGCGAGCCAAGAACATCATGCATTTTCCGCATGTGCATTGGTGTGTTAGTGTGTTGGTTGTTGTTGCACTGTTAAAGTGATGAACGCATAGCACTGATCACTTTGGCAGTACCGGCAGCGACTTATACTAACATATCCTAATGCACCTTACAGCACCCTCCTTCCTCGGTATTGTAGCAGAACCGTCAGCGAAGTAAAAGAACTAATAAAATAACTATTTTTATTGGTTAAAATAACTTTTTTAAATTGCAAGTCATTTCATGTCTATGGCTACTTTGTGCTATCGTTATTTAACAAGTTGACGCAGGTGGTAAAGTCGGCCGGTTTATAAACAGAACCTAAGTTCAAGACCGAAATATTAAATTTTGCTAAATGTAAAATATAAATTTGGGAAAAACGACGCTAAACATTAAAATTATTTTTAATGCTTAATATTACTTATTTAATTTTTAGCAATTTTTGTGATTAAAATTGCTAATTTTTATGGTTAAAATTACCATATAAATTAATAACAACGAAAATAGTTATTTTACAAAAATTACTGTATTTAAGTCAAGCAAGTCACCAGATGTCTATGTATACTTTGTGCTATCGTTATATATTAAGATGACTTAGCTGAGATGGTAAAGGGGTCCGATTTATAAACATGAGTAAACTTGTGATAACCTAAGTTCAAGACCAAAAAATTACAAACAAAGAAATATTTTAATTTTTTTTAGCAAACACTCTTACAAGCAGAAAGCATTGGCAGGCATCGAACCTGCCATCTTCACGTTAGTAGTTTTGCACACTATAAGCTAGACTATAATTCCATTGCACTATAGGCGAAATCGCGATTTTAGCGGCTAAAAATACTTCCCGACAAGCTATCTTCACCAAATTTGGTGTGTAGACTTCTAATGATAAAAAAATCGATTTGAGAAAAAATGGGCGGGCCACGCCCCCTTTTTTCAAAGTAGTGGCAAACGTACTTCCTGGCAAGCTAGCTTCACCAAAATTGTTATATGGACCTCTACTGACAAAAAAGTATCTTGAGAAAAATGAGCGGTCCATGCCCCCTTGTTCGTATACCAACATCCCCTACGCCTCCCAACAAAAAAAAAACTCGGGACAAAATGGGCGGTCCACCCCCACTATTAAAAACATATTGAATGCTCCCAAGAAATTCATTTATTTTTTAATTCATATATGTATTTATAATTTTAAAGAAGTTATAAATGCTTATGGATTATTCTGAAAATAACAAAATAATGGATACATATCCTCAAAAGATATAGGGCTTAATTAATCATGGTCTGTTTCTACGTTTTCATCCGCTTCTAATTCCAATGAATAATTATCTAATGACTCTAAGCCAACATCAGAATCAGAACTATAATTGCAGCTGGAGGCTTCTTGAGATGTTGACGGTAATAACAGTTCTGGTATAGTTCAGGCATTTTAAAAAGATCAATGACTTCTCGAGGAAACGGAAATTTTTTTGAACTATTTGTACGTTCTTGCACACATAAACTAGAAATATATGGGTCAGAGCTATCCATAGCTCTATAATACATGTCAAGTATGTTGTGCGCTCTTGAATCCTTTCGAGCGTGACCAGTTCGATCTTTTTTATAATATTTGTTTCGCGCCTCAGATGCATTTTCTGCAAGGCAACCTACGGGTACTACTGAAGCCTTAATTATTTCTGACGAATGCACTAATATTTTGTGTATTGTGGCAGACATCGAGTACCATTCGTACGAAACTTTTGAGCATCAATTTCAAATTCAGAGGAGAGAGCAATTAAGATTATGTGTAAATGTTTCAAAAAATCAATATTTATACCAGTAATAGATGCTAAAAGGTCCGAGCGAGAAAATGCTCTTCTAGCCGTGTTGCCATCGTTGGTGTTGCCGCTGCCATTTGCTTTCGGCTTATCGACATGAAGCCCCATTTGAAGCAAAAACTCTTTTTGAATTTTTTGTTTTTTTTTCTCCCACGATTCTCTTCTCTTTTGTTCCACGGACTTGCCATTTTTTCAAATCTAGCTTGTATGAAAGTTTTAAAACAAACTCGAAACTACGAATCCACGCATGCAAAGGGCTTATTCCATATTTCAAAGTGCTGGCCTTGGCTTCAAAATAAGGAGAATCAAAGTTTGTTATAGTTCGAAATTGCTTTGGACCGGCATGACAGATGGGGCATTGATGTGCACTTTTAGTTTCTGTCAACACATTTAAGACTTTTCCATCTATTAATGTCATATATAAATTATATTTTACTTTAATTTTTTCCTATTACTTAGCGTGTATTGTAGTGGTTCCAACTTCTTAATCTGTTTATTTATGTTGTGGTTGTCAGTTAAAATGTGCTCTTTTGTTTCTTTAACAAACTCCACTTTTAAAGGTCTACAAAAGCGTACTGACTGAGGTGTACGGTTTACCCAAATATTATCACCTGCTGATGAAATTATTTTTATTGGAATGACTGATGTTAGAAAAAGGGACTGATCGAAACTTTCCGAAGTATTTTCCACAAATTTTTGTTTAAACAAGCTGTGACCGGTAGAACCATCAACCCCGTAGCTTAAAATTAGGATCGATTCTTCAACATCCATTGTACACAATACTTCATCTTGATATGCAAGAATTCTTTTAGTTGTGTGGTCTACCAAATTTTGCAACGATACTTCGACAGAGCTTTCATTCGCTTTGATTTCATTCGGTCTACATTTCAATTTACTTTTATAAACTTTATCATAAGTCGGATAAATACTACTATTATGTTTTATGTTTAATTGACGCATATTTATGTACTGCTTTTTAGTTAATCCGTTTTCTAACAAAAACATTAGAGCTTCATCAGGTGATACTGGCGTAACTTCTTTATGGCTAGTATTAAGAACTTCTCGAATTTTGGATGGCCGATTTGGAGATTTAGCAACTTGTTGTAGGACAAATTTCAAATCCGTTGCGTGGGTTTTTTTTTGGCAGATATAGAGGCAGCATGAACTAATAATTGAGCATTGCCTCCTTGCTGGGAAGCTAATTCGGAAGCTAATCTCCTTTTATTTCTTTCGCTGCTATCATCATAACTCATTTTTGGTCGCCCGATAGCATTAATCTTTTTCGGTATAACAAAAATTGTTTCTCGACCCAACCATTCCTTATTATATTTTCTAAATGCTTTCTCATTTCTGGATTGTTTATCCCATTTTAGTTTAATAAAATTAGATAAGTTACGAGCTTTAGTGCATATTAATTTACTTAATTCACTGTCAATTTCATATGGAATCTTTCCTTTTATGTAATTCGAAACATTCCTGTTGTTTCTCAACCAAAACTCAAATATTTCAGAATTTTTGAACCTGAGTGTTTCTACAAAAATATTATAAATTCATTCATTAGCAGTCAAATGCATACACTTTTACCATGACATAAAACTTGAGTTTTCTACAAACAATCACATGTAAATAGTTCCAATGATACTTCATGACATTTTTAATTTTATCCACGAAAAACGATAAAACTCTTCAGAATTTCACAAAAATATACACACAAAAAAACCACCAAAATAAGTACGAAATACAAACATTTAGCAAACTATATTTGTATATAGTAAAAATACTTACCTCGAGTATTACAACTCATATTTACAAAGTTTTTTTTATAAGAATATATTATTAAAAAAACAGTTTTTAATTTTATAAAAATTTTGCTGCTCCACTTGTATTAACATGTACTAAAAAATATGTAAACATTAACAGCTGTTTATACATAAACAGGGTTGCCAACAATAAATTTTCTTTTAATTTTTTCTTATCAATATGTTGGATATTGAACACCATCAAAAAAATTGTAAAAATTTAAAGTTGAAAAATTGACTTTTTGCCGCTAAAATCGCGATTTCGCCTATAGTGCATTGGTTGATTTTTACTGTATGTTATGGATTGGCGCAACTCCAACCTATGAAATTGGTTAGATATAACAATATACTACTAATAGATAATATTTCCTTTAAAAATTTTCCGTTTTGAAAGTTTCCTGTAGTTATCCCTGCCCTCCTCGTATTGGTTTAACATACACATTTACATTTCAGTTACTGTACTTTTTTGCGGTACCAGCATTCTATATCTCCATATAAAAAAGGGATATCTCGAATTTTATGAAATCACGCTTTGTATGTTTTTTTTTGGCAGCTAACGTCTAAATACATCCTCCTTAAAGAACTAAGTAAATTACGGTTAAAACTAACGATCTTATGGCCACTTAAAAAATTATTTTTGTATTTACATGCTTTAATTTTTATTTAGTTTTTCCTTCTCCTGTAAAATATCGAAAATTCGAGATAGACCCTTAATTACGTCATCGATATGTAGCTTATAATATAAATTAATACATTTTATATTCAATTTGGTGTAGTTTCTCATTTTTCATGCACATTTTATATTAAATCCTCTTGTCATTTTTTACATATTCGTTTAGTTTATTTTCTAGTAGCATTTTTTTATTTGTTATTATTTTTTGTTCACTCATTCAGTTTAGTGTATTTTCTCTAACACAATTATTAAGTGTGCTACAAATAAACATCCGTTTCAATACAAAAGCTGTCAGTTAAACGTCAAGCAGGATGTACAAAAACATAATACATCCGTTAACAATATCAACAATAACAACAAAAAATTGACAGCAGCAACAAAGTGAAATGTTAAAAAATACTAAATACCGCAACAACATTAAACTCATGTTATAAGTATGTTACTGGTGCATTTTTAAACTCAAACATACTATAGTAGATATTTAAAAGCCATCATATGTGGATACATGAACAAACACTAGGGCGCATCAGAATTTTATTGCTTATGTTTTGCTACATATACGGCAGTGAGTTCCAAAACTCGCTCAATTGTCATTCAAGGAAGCAATATTGTTTCTCAGTAGGCAATGCAAGGTTTTAGATCTCACTCAGTAACAATGTTCTGTATACAAATGCTGATATATACGTGTATCGGCGTTTTGAACGTTTACACGTGGGACTCATTTTAGGGGGAGCTAAAGTTCCCCCTTTTTGCACATTGTTATAGTGAATCGGCACAAGAAATCTTAGTTACTTTAAGATGTAGTCGGCACTTTTATGTAAAACAGTACGATACACATTTTTCTGGCACATTTTAAAGACGCGACGCATCCCTGTATGTCCCTTTCATGAAAAAGAGCCAAAAAATTTTCAAAGTTAATGTTATTTGGTGTAGTCTGTAGAATAAACTACAGCAATTAACACTGATATATAAAATAATAAAAATTAAAGGGTGTTCTATCAGTTAATGTAACTTTGACTATGCAATTTATACAATTTGCTGTATCTGGGAAATTTGAAAAAAACGCTAAAGCTAAAAAGTTCCAAAATTATAAAAAATTCAAAACAAAAAATCGCCAAAATCAAAAAAGCGCTTAAAGCAAAAATAGCACCAAAATAAAAAAAAATCGCTAAAACGCAAGAAATCTCCAAAATAAAAAAGATCGGCAAAAATCTAAAAAAAGCGCTAAAATAAAAACATCACTAAAACTAAAAATATCATAAAAATTGAAAAATTCGCAAAAAAAAGCGCCAAAGCTAAAAAATCGCCAAAAACCGAAAAAATCGCCATAACGAAAAGAAAGTGTTAAGACCAAAGAAAAAAGGGTGTACGAATAATCGCCCAAGTGAAAATCGCCCGAAACAGCTGAATAAAGAAATGCCCAAAAATGTTGGGCGTTTCTTCGTCATAGTGAAGAAACACCCAATCGCCCAAAAAAAGTGAAGAATAACCCAAAAATGTGAAATAAGGAATCGCCCGAAGTTTTTGGGTGTTTCTTCATTATGTAAAATCACCCAAATTTGGAATGAACAATCGCCCAAAAAAAAATTTTTTTTTGGTAATTTTTAACATTTTACAAAAATTTGGTATTTATTCATTATGAACAAATACCCAAATATTTAAAAATGATGTTGAGTCGCCCAAAGTCGATGAACAATTACCCAATTTTTTTACGACAATTATTGGGCAATTTTACATATTTGCGAATTTCACTTAGGTGATTATTCGTACAACCGAAAAAAGCACTAAACAAAAAAATCGCTAAAACTGAATATATCATCAAAATCGAAAAAATCAGCAAAAATGGAAAAAAAGCGCCAAAACAACAAAAGCGATAAAACTAAAAAATCGCCAATAACCGAAAAAATCGCTAAAACGGACAAAAGTGTCAAGACAAAAGAAAAAACGCCAAAAACTAAAAAAATCACCAAAAACAAAAAACCGAAACAATCCTTAAAGCCGAAAAAACCCCAAAGCTGAATAAAGCGTCAAAGCTGAATAAAGCGCCAAAGCTGAATAAAGTGCCAAAACATAAATAAATCGCTAAAACTAAAAATATCATCAAAAAGCTAAAAAACGTTAAAAACAAAAAAAACGCCAAAGCTAAAAATTCGCCAAAACTTAAAAAATCGGCAAAAAACCAAAAAACGCCGAACAAAACGAAAAGAATCAGCAAAAAGTAAATATATAAAAAACTAGAATGAAAAAAGACAGCACTTCGTGTGCGAGCAAAAGTCGGTTTTTACTTAATTTATTGCCAATCACTCACAGATTTTTTAAGGGCATATATACACACAGAAAAAAAGGAATATAAAATCAACATGATGCAATTGTGATTTGATATCACGTTGTTTTAACTTCAAATAACTTTGAATCAACATGATTCTTCGTGTTGTTCCAATAACATATTCACGTTGTTTTAAGTCTAAATAACTTTGATTCAACATGATGTTTCGTATTATTTCAGTATCAACTTCATTTTGATTTAAATATACTGCAATATTAAATCAACATGAAATATAGTTAATTCAAAAAGATAAATGTTCCTACAAGATTATTGTAAATCATGTTGAATTAACATGAGTCGCCTAGGAAGCAAAAAATTAACCTGGTTTTCGACGATTTTACATTGAAATTTTTCTGTGTGTAATATTTTTACAAAGTACATCAGTATATTTCACCTTAACTCGAGAACAGTTTGTCTGATTTCTACTAACTAAACATCATTAGATACATGATGAAATTGCCTTTAAACTATTTAGTATTTGTTTTTTCTTTTTTTTTTTTTGTTAATTAAACAAAATCTTTTTTTCTAAAAACTCATAAAAAATTTTATATGCAAAACCCTGAATTTTTAAATATTTTTCTCATTAATAGATGTTTTATGAACAAAATTAGCCATGAATCATTAAAATCCATGCACAAATGTTGATTTCATTCACAATCAAGTGAAAGAATTCAATTGATAAAAATCCATGCACAAATGTTGATTTCATTCACAATCAAGTGAAAGAATTCAATTGATAAAAGTCACAATTGAATAAAGTTGAACATATCTGCTACCTTAAACGGAAGGCCTACAAGATAATCGATGCCCAGTCAGTGCAGAAGGGGGGAAATTCAACTCCTCATTAAATAAATCCCAGACATAAGCTTTGAAAACACCGATAGATGTATGTGTGTGAGTGTTTTTTTTTGTGGCCTCTACCAGCATCAGTTGTTAGAACCTTGAAATTTAAAAAATATATACTGATTTTCTTGTACAGTGTGTTTAAATTTTTGCAAAAAATTTGGGAGTTCTCTCTCTGCTAAGTCTATGTACAATTTTATACTGATCAGACTATGCGTTTCGAAATGGCTTAGCTATTACCGAAATATTTTTATTCTGCTCCACTGTATACCGGTATTTTATAACCGATAACAATTACGTTATCGGTAGTGATACCGGTAATAAATTTTAAACGGTATTTTATTTGTATATAATTACGATATCTGTTGTACACCTTAAAATATTCATATAATAATAATTGTACAAATTCGGTTATAGGCCGCTTTATGCTGCCATTGTTTTTGTTGTAATGGGGTTTTTTCATGAAAAATCATAATGGGGTTTTTTCATGAGCATGAACAAGAGCTGCTTATTATAAAGTGCACATAATTTGAATGCACTACTTCTTCATGTGATTTTGTACAAAATGAAAGTATACAAAATAATATTTTTGCCTTAAAATTGCATCAGTACATCACACAAAAGAGCCTCATAAGCTAGAAAAGATCAGGCTGGTTCGCATCAAGTAATTTTAGCATTTACAAATATGTACTTTGCTTTTAATATATTACAATTTTCAAATCCGCTGAACATTTCCTTTGCAAACATTTGCCACCCTAATGTATGAATGTATGACTAAACTAGTCTCATAAACTTCAAATATGAAAGTACATATGTTTGATATTGAACGTATAGTTTTCAAATATAAAAAAAATGTCATGGAAATGAAAAAAAACACATTTTTTTATTACATTACATACATACATATTTTTCAATACAAATTGCATAAAAGTTTCTGTCTAATTTAATAAATGTACAGAGTTTTTTTTTATTTAATAAAATTTTTAACTAAAAATTCATAAACCAAAACATAAAAACATAAATTTTATACAAATTTTACAATGTAAATTTGTCAACGCTAAGCGCTGCGTTTTACAAAATAAGGCCTTAAATATATTTTTATTTAAAAATTCATAAACCAAAGCAAAAACTTTATAAATTTTATGAAAATTTTGCACTTGTTCAATTCACAACCTATTGTAGGTGTTGTATGTTGTACAAATGTTGTTTTCATTTCTATATAAACATATATTTTAGATACATGTTTATCTGGAAACTAATAATAATAATATTTATACAATATTTAACCTGTAAAGAGATTCTGTAACTTTTAACGATAACAAAAGTTGTTGTATTGTCAACTTATTAAGTTGTTTGCATTAACGATTGTACGATTCTGTGACTTCTTTTTAGCGACATTGCTTAAATCTGACATCATGTGGCATCTCTATCAAAATAAACGAAATACGCAAAGAGGAATTAACAAAAACAAAGGAATTTGTGATTCCCAAACTTTTTACCAGAAAAATTTTTTTATTAATTTCTTTATTTTTGGGAAATAAATGGTAAAGTTCACGCAATATTCGGTAACTGTGTACTCGTTCAATTGGTAAACTTTTCCATACATTTTGTTGTCAAAAAATGTTTTTAAATAAATTTTACAGCAATAAAATATATGGAAAATTTTACAAATCTAACGAGTAAATAGTTACCGAATGTTGCGTGAATTTTAAATTAAATGTTTAAAGAATAGAAATATTGTTATAAGTTTGTATATTGTTGTAGAACAATAACTCTAATTAGTTTCACGTAACTTAATTTTTCAACTGAATATGTACACAGAAAAAACTATAATTCGTATTCTATTACTAAGTTCATAAATTCAAATATTTATTTTACGGAAATGGGACCTGTCACAAAATTCGTAAAATTCACTAAAAAACACTAAAATTCGTATATATTTTATAAGGAAAAAATCGCCTTTTTTTCTATCAAAATTTTGTATTGGAATAGTTAAAATCCAAAGAAGAAAATAATAAAATTTAAAAACAAATTTAAACACATGTGTGTTAAAATAAAAACCTATGATAATTTTTTCTGTGTATAAGTCTGAAATTTTTATTAGTTCGGCTTTTTAGTTCAATATTTGAATTAGTGTTCGAATATTCAAATCAGATAAGCAGAACGGATAAGTACTACTGATTTCGATAGCCGGCTACACCGTCTCATCAGCGTTCCTGTTCACTTTTACCACTTATGAAGATGGATGCTTTTCATAAGCAAAGATAAGCTATTTAACTAATTTTTGTCACGAAATAGAATACAAGATTTTTCAAGTAAATTCTTGCATTCATTTTATTTTTCAACTCAACCTTAGTTAGCCGAAATCTTCTCGATCTGAATTTACATGAAAAAGTGTTGTATTCTATTTCATGACAAAAAGTAGTTAAGTAGCTTATGTTTCCTTATAAAAGGCATCCAGCTTTACAAGTGGTAAAAGTGAACAAGAACGCTAATGAGATGCTGTAGCGGCCTATCGAAATCAATAGTACTTATCAATTCTGCTTATCTGATTTGAATATTCGAACACTCCACTCTCAATAAAATAATTTGAATTTACACTAATTCAAATATTGAACTAAAAAGACGAAATAATAAATATTTCAGACTAATAACTTTAATTGTTGGCATAATGTACGTGCTACAGCTGAATAGCTAGCTCTTGTCTATTCATTAACAACAGAAAAATTATTGTGGCTAGTTAGCCGACAGCAAGTTTTGTTAAAAATGTTACAGAGTAACAAAATCGACAATTTGCTTGTTACATTTTTTAGCAATGACAACTATTGTTCAAATTGAATAGAGAATGGCACTGCTGTTGTTATAAATTTGGCAATCATATCTAGCAAATAGCAGTTACACAAATGAAAAATTTGTCTTCATGCGTAAATGAATAATTTCACTGTAATGCAAAATCCAATTATTTTAGGATGTGAAGTTTTGTACAAGCAGCTCAAGTGCAACATACGTATAATATAACACGGTTCTGGCAGAGGGCACAGTTTTGAAAGCTTAAATCTTGGATTCATGTTATGGCGAGTTAGCAGCAAAAACTTTAAAAATAGTCAAAAAACTAATCTTTAGTGGTAATATAGAAGGTGGGAGGTGGGGCCTGGTTTAACTCTCCCTAAAATGAATCCCAGATATACACATTAAAAAAACCATCCGATACAAGTATATTTTTTATGTCCCCTACCAAAGTCAGTTCTTAGAACCTTAGGAAAAATTTGATTTTTTTTTGTACAGTTCACAGTGGGGACTTTTGCGTAAAAAATTGTAATAAATCTGGAACTTCTAAATTGCTGTTTGGATTTATCTAAAACTTGGCACATTTCTAGAGGCGGAGTCAGACTTTACTATATTTCCTGTCTCGGTGGTATTGTACCTTAAGCAGTAACGAATTTATATTTGTCTTGACCTTTTTTAGTTGTTTGCTTATTACTTTCTAGCTTGTTGATCGATTTTAGCCTAAAAGGCACCGTTTAATTCGTGATAAAATTCTTCATTATTTTTAATTTTGTAAAAAACTTTGTTAAATTTATTAACAATTTAGCTAGCGCCAATTATTTTGCATTTTGGATATGTACCCTACATCCAGCAGTGGCTGGATATATAGTAGGTAAATTTTAAAAATAATTTTTGTATAAAAAATTGTGATACCCGATTTTTAAAATTCCAGCGACTACATTTGATAAGGCAGAAGGTTCTAAGATACCTTGCACAAATTGACTTGAAAATTTCGGTTTTTTTTACCCTTTTCCTCATTAAAAAATACAGAACGTAAACGAATCTCTAGTTTTACGTAGAATTTATCAACAGTCGAACGGTGCGTTTTAACCCAAATTGTCCGGGCGCACCCATATGGTAACGCAAAAGACCGTTACATTAGAAGCTTCACAGCAATTCAAATGCAAAAAGTTTTTACACAAAATGTTTTGCATTGCACCATAGAGACAGACACCTGTTAACATTTACAAATTGTTTGTAGGTCAGTTGTGTTTTGTGTTTCAAAGTTAGTGGATCTTTTCAAAAAGCTTTAAAAAAAAAAGTTGACAAATGGTGAAAAATTGATTACATGAAAAAGTAAATTACCATTTCTTTTTACCTGTGTTGTGCTTACGAAAAATATTTTATTATAAATATACAACCGAATTGTCATATTCAGTTGTAAGATAAATCAAAATATTACAAAATATATATATCACCCATTTTTGACGAGTTACATTTTTCCCTTACGCTATAGCTGCATCAGGCACTATAAAGAAAATTTTCTTGTAATACTTTAAATTGTAGATATTCTATCGAAAACATTTATTATTGATATGGAATGTTCTTTGTTTGCAAAACTTACCCTTAGTGAAACCATTGGGGTAGATAGGCCCTTCTGGGGAGGGCCTATCTACCCCATATAAGCGCACTAGAAAATTTATTTTAGTTTTAGCCTGCGCTCCTCCTCACAAGAAAATATTCAAGTAAGGCTTATGAGTGAGACTTTTTGGATGAACTTAATAGTCAAAGTGACGAAAGTATCGCATAGGAAAGTCCTGCAAGTTCAATTGCAATTTAAAATGCAAAATTGCATTTTGCAATAAAAACACATATTTATTGAGAACTTCTAGTAATTTCCTATGTAGTGCCGGACGTGACCATATGGTAACGGCCTATTATGGCCGACCCAAAGGCCGTATAAAAATGTTAAGTACTAAGTTGACGTTCCTTGATCCTATGGGTATAGATTTAATAACTTTTATTTAAATTTAAAATAAAACATATTCCCGAACAATTTGGGTTATATTAAAATTAGGGATGTAACGAATACCGATACCGATACCGATATATCGGCGATACTTCAGATTTTCCGATACATCGGTATCGACGATATTTTACTGTCGATACACCGATACTTTTAAAAAAAATTCAGAGTTTTTTTTAAGAAATAATTTATTTTTGTTCGATTTTACCGTGAATTAAATTCACTTCGTTATTTTTTAAATCTTATTAATATCATTTTTAAAAATTAATAATATTTTATGCTGTTATTTTGTAAAAAAAAATATTTATTTTTTGTTAATTTTACCATGAATTCAAATTCAAGTCGTTGTTTTTTAAATCTTATTCCAGCAAAAAAAAAAAGATACTCCAAAGAAGTCATGAAAATGTAGAATTCGCGATCTGAAAGTATTGCAAATTTGGATAATTTCTAATTAGTTTTACATATCCTTACCATTGCAAGAAGTTCTGTTTTTCGATTACCAATCACCGAATTGGAAGCGATGCTAGGACAAATTTCTTTTACGGTATTCTATCATGATTTTTCCTCAAGGAAAAAGGATACAAAATCACCCATTTTCACAATTTTTTTTATGCGAATTTAAACTCACAACTGTATTTTCATGTAAATTTAAGTGAATAAATATAAACTTAGAAGTCTTTTAATAATTAAGCTATTAAGTTATTTAGAAGAATATTAGTTGATAAATGTCATTTAAAAAATCGATTTTTTAAAAAGCATGGCGGGTATTTTTTAAAATTATAAAGTAATTAAAAATGTTTACTTGCTTTTGTACTAATTATCTGCATATTTTTAATATAGATTTTTTGGAAGCAAAGCAAATGTAGCTCCTTAAAAATTACTTCCAATGTTTTATCAATTTTAAATATTCTCTCTTATAATGTAGTTTTGTGTAATAAAAAAATTGCGCTTGAGATTTGTTAATCTAAACTTGAACTTAATTTCAATATTCGTATCGGTATCGGAATCGGTATCGGCGATATTTATTTTTAAATATCGGTATCGGTATCGGATCGGCAAAACGGCGTATCGTTACTTCCCTAATTAAAATCGAACACCAAATTAAAAGCAAAAAAATTAACTAAAGTCAAGACAACAATAAACTTATTTTTAAAATTAAAGTTTTAACCCACTGTAGCTCCGTTCGTGCTTAAGTTACAATACCACCAATGCATGGAGCATAAAGCCTGACTTTTCCTCCAAAGATGTGCTAAGTTTAAGGCAAATCCAAGTAACAGTTTAGAAGTTTCAGATTTATTACCATTAATTTTGCGAAATTTCCTTTTGTAAAATGTTATTGATATGTTATTGAAAATAAAGGACTTATTCATAATAATTTATTAAGGATTTCTCGAAAGTTTATAAAACAAAATTCCATATAAATTATTTTATAAGCCTTATGCTCATTTAAATATGTTTAAATATAAGCAGTATGTATATGTTTTAAAATTGCAACATTTAAAAAAAGAGATTTTTTATATAAAATTTTTATTTTAAATTATGATTAAGCTGAATTTCTTTTAAACAAAAATATTCTTTCCTGTCATTTAATATTATTATTATTGTTTTGATTTCTCACGCTTTCCCTCTCTAGTTTGCTCTCAACTGTTTCACTTTTGTTATATAACGCCATAATTATCCAATTAACACTAACAAGTTGTTTAGTAGTTTTTTTTTCTTATTCGTTCCCTCTTAATGAATATGAAAAACTCAAATATGATAAAGCAGCCAAAAGGAAAAAATAAAATAGCCAATAATTAATGAAATAATGATGAAAGAGTACAATAAACATTTAGCTCGAAGTTATGTCAACTATTGTAAATTACAATTCAACGGTGAGTTACTAACAAACAGCAGACTAACAATACAGGATAATGCATGGCAGTTTACATATATGCGTGTATTTATGTAAATTATATTGATTTTTATAGATGGCATAGTTAGCGCAGATCAGGAATGAAATACATAGTCTAAATCACACTAATATTTATTGCATAAAACGTTCTACTACCAAGGAATGATACAAAGCTTTCTGAGTTCTGAGTTTCATCAGTATGCAACCAACTTCCGTTTACTTTGTAATGTTGTTTAGGGCTTGGAGTAGTTGATTTATGGTTACCTTCGAAGCGGTGAATTTTCGGCTACGGTTAACTACGATTAGTATGAGTGTAAGATATACTCGGGAAATGTTACAGTCTGCAAACTAATTCACAACGAACTCAAGAAATATTCGGATGTTCTTGTATCGGCTACCTTTAACAACGGTTAGTACAAGTGTAAGATGTATTTGGGAGATGCTACAATCCGCAAAAATATATTCAATTACTTCGTTCTACTAATACATGCACAGGAACATTAGTCGATAAAGCTCTCAGACGACACACAGTGGTTCTACTTAGAAATAAATTCAGTAAAGTACGACTTTGGCTGGCACACGAAGGGTTCCGTACGAATATACATATATCCCTTTTTGGTTTTGGTTTTTTGCCTTTTTGGCAATTCTTTTTCGTTTTGCTTTTTTGCTTAGTTCTATTTTTTTTATTTTTTAATTTTTATTTGTTTTTGTTTTGGCAATTTTTTTGGTTTTGGCGCTTTTTTCGGTTTTTCCATATTTTTTGTATTTTTGTCGATTTTTTCAGTTTGGTTTTTGGCGTTTTTTTTTGTTTAACGTGTTTTCGCTTTTTGACGATATTTTTAGTTTTAGCGATTTATTTAAGCTTAAGCACTTTTTTCAGTTTTAGCGCTATTTTCGGTTTTAGGGATTTTCCTTTGTTTCTTGGGATTTTTTAGTTTTAGAGATTTTTTTTTTTTTGGTTTTGACACTTTTTCGTTTTGGCGATTTTTTTAGTTTTGGGGCTTTTTTTGTTTTGTTTTCGTTCTTTGATGATATTTTTAAGATTAGCGATTTTTTAGGTTTTAGTGCTCTTTTTCGATATAACGAATTTTTTCGCTTTTTGACGTTTTTTTAGTGTTTTGGCGATCCTTTCAGTTTTGGAGTCTTTTTACGTTTTAGCGATTTTTTTTATTTTAGTGCTTTTTTCATTAAGCGCTTTTTTCATTTTGACCATTTTTCGTTTTACATTTTTTTAATTTTGAAATTTTTTAGTTTTAGCATTTGAGAAAAATTTCAAGAGTTTGTCTCCTACGGTTTCCAAAATACAGCAAATAGTCTATATTACATATTCAAAATTACATTAACTGATAGAACACCCTTTAGTTTTTATTATTTTACATATCAGTGTTAGTTGGTGTAGCCTATTCTACCGACTGAACCAATTAACACTAACTTTGAAAATTTAAAGTGTCTATATATAAGTGTCTGTAAATTACATTAGTATTTCCACATTTTTCGCTGCTCGCTTTAGAACGCCCTTTACTTTTTAACTGTCATATATTTGCTGTTGTAGCGACCAAGGTTGTACATATCCTGTAAAAATTTCAGGTCCGTAGCTCTTACGGTTTCCGAGAAAACAGCCTGTGGCCGACAGACAGACGGACAGACAGACAGACAGAGAGACAGACGGACAGCGTAACGAAGACAATAGGGTTCCTTTACACTATTGGTGTACGGAACCCTAAAAAGGGTAATAAATCTATATCTTTGGAACGTGCGATCCGAAAACTGAACGATGTATACAAAAATTATAGGATAGAACCTAAACTTTAAGAGTAAAGTAATATGGACCACCTTGTTGAAAGGCACGGTGAGGTACAGGGTATTAAAGTTGACTGCCTTGAAAAAACTGGTTGGCCTCTTTTACAAATATTGTTTTATACGAATTTCCAATATTTTAGAGCAAAATTATATACGTATGAGTAGTATAATAGTGCATAATGTATCATATTACTTATACGTATACAAATTGTAATTCCCATTTTGTTCAAATATCATTTTTTTAATTAAAACTTCATAAAATATGACCGTTCAATAAATCCCTAAAAAGTTTTAAAGATACAAGGACTGCCATGTTTTTTAATAAATGTTATAGAAATACAAATTAAAAAATTAAGTTTGATACTATTTTCGTTTTGTCATAATTTACCCATTTTTCACTCTCGTTGACTTTGGGTTTTTTTTTTAGCTACATGAGTTGAGATAACTTAAAAATTTATTTTGCATATGATTAAGGATTTTGCTAAAAATCATAAAATAATTTTTTTGAGAAATCTAGCTGTGCTATTAGCGGAGATATTTACGAAATCGGCAACAAAGTCGAGGTCAAAAACTAAAATTTTTAATTCGAAGACAAATATATCTCTACAACTGTTAATAATATTACTAATAAAATAATAATTCTGCCAAAAAAAAACAATTTCAATGCAAAGACCTTATGGAACAGATTGCAAAACGGCCGCAGTTTTGCGACCACAATTTTTCATAATACCAAACCTTTGGTGTCCTTTTAAATAAAATATTTTTAAAATCGGTCAAGAAATTACTGAGTTATGCGACAATTAATATATCGGGGTACCACTTAGTCCGGCAGATTTTCTCTTCTATGGGATCAAACTGCAAGTAAACCCTTTAAAAAGAAAAAATAATTTTTAAAATTGTTACATAAATGGAGGAGTTATGAAAATTGATTCACATATGACAGAGTTATGTTTTGGAGGGAGAGAAATTTTCTGCTCCGAAAAAAATACACACAAACAACAACAAAGCTGCAGGAAAACCCTTTCAAGCAAAAAAACGATTTTAAAACGTTGAGGAGGGCGGGAAGCAAATTTCCCCGCCGATTTTCGACCTAGCTGCAAACAAATCCTTTTAAACAAAAAAATTTCAAAATCGGTTCACAAATGACAGAGTTATGCATTGGGGGGGATTTTTGAAAAAAACGATGGGACGAAACTGTAGGCAAACCCTTTCAGACAAAGAAAGAATTTTGAAAGAAAAAAGAAATACACGCGTAATTCCATTTAGCCGTGTGTGACAATTTTACACACATTTTTTTGTTATAAATCAAGGACATTAACCTTGTTGAATAACGGGCAAACACTAATAGAACAGTATTTCTGCTTAGAATTGTCGTCAGAAAGCTGCGACAGGTGTGACCTTACAAATCTAAGTTTTTTTACTTTCAGTATAAATTCTATAAAATTTTGACAATAAGGTACACAATAATCTTGGTATAGATATATGTTCAAATTGTTTTTAATTGTATTGTGTATTTCCTCTTTGACAAAAGATTATTTTTCCTATTAAAAAATTATTTTTGAAATGAGACGGGTGTGACGGATGGGTTAGACGGACGGGTGTGACGGACGGTTGTGACGGACGGTTGTGACGGACAGGTGTGACCTAGTATGAAAATATAAAAAAATTCGAGGAAATAAAATTTTTTATTGATTTAATTAATATAAATAAAGATAAACTCATACGAAAATAATAAGTCATTAAACTAGTTGCTATCTGTTCTATTATAGACAGCAGAATACTCTAGCTGAATATATTTTTAAATTCAATAAAAAGCAAAAAAAGTATATTCTTTTTAGAGATAACGGTTTTTATTAATGATGAGAAAGGGAATACAAGAAAATCTAAAATAAATATTAAACATACAAAGAGGGAGAGCAAAATGTTTCTTGCATGATCATTTAAAAGTAACTCAAATTGATTAAAAAATATTAAATTGTGTATTTTTTAATTTTTTCTATAATTGTCATTCTCTAAAAAACATCAATTGAGAGATTTTTATTAAAAATGAGAAAATTATTTTTTCATTGCATAGGGCCGTTTTGCGTGGAATCACTCGAACACAAATTGATATCCTTCTTCTATTTTGTAGTCGGTTAAAAAGCATTTTCTTAGTCAATTTATAAGCTTTACAACAAGTTTAAATTTATTAAAATCGGATAATACTTGTAAAAGTTATGAAGCGAACAAAGTTTATCATGCCCGAGTTAGGTAACTTTGGCACCCTATAGCTCACCGTGTGTGACAGCAGGATAGTAAAAAATTCTTAAGTCTGAAAGCTTAGGTCCTCTTCTATGATTTTTACATACATTGTTTTGTAATCAGATCACAATTTTCAAAGATACAGATTTACTACCATTTTTTTCAATTGGAACCACTGTGTGAAAGGTTCACTAAGGAAGTGTTACCCTACAGGTCTTATTAACAATTGTACTCGTTTACACATTCCACTAATTTTCCGCTTTTTCTCTTTTTTTCCTTTTCTTTTCTTTATTATAACTTATCTTTGTGAAAATGTATAATTCGTATTGTAATTGTATTTTTCTCTTACTGTACTTACAGCAACAACATTAACAATTAATCAAAGAAAATGATAAGCAAAAATCATGACGGAAAATTAAATTGACGGTGGCAGGGAAATGACAAATGTAAATAACATACTCTTCATTGTGCTCACGTTTGATTCACAAAAGGCAAACAAAACCCTTTTATTGTAAATTTGTAAGAAGAAAAAACTTACCTTTCCAAGAAGTAAAATTTATTTAGTCTTAATAACAAGGTTTTGCTTTTGTTACTAAAGCAGCCATGGATATCACAAAAAGCAATATTGTATTATTCTAACTGAAAAAGTATAAATTTTCTTCTAGCATTCGCATTTCCTTTATAAGAAAATGTTCATGCATGTAAAATGAATTTGAGCCACTGTGCGTGAATTGGGATATCTTCAAAACTTGTTCTGCATGTTATCAAGTATTGTGCTAAAAGTCCTAAAATATTTCTTTGATTATTTTGGCTATGCTATTAACGGAGATATTGGCGAAATAGAGAAAAAAGTCGACACCGCAACACAAAATATTAATATGCAAAGGCAAATATCTTTGAAAATATTAAAGATATCTTAATGAAATAAACTGTATTTTGTTTATCTACTTATAAACTTTACACCAAGTTTAAATTTAAAATAGAATAATATTTGTAAAAGTTATAAGGCTAACAAAATTTTTCATTCCCGAGGTAGGCAACTTTGACACCCTGTAGCTAAAGGTGTATTCCAGCGCGGTGGTCCAAATTTCAACATTCTTAAATCTTAGGTACGCCTCTATTTTTATTTTTACATAAACCGTTTTGTAATCGGCTCGTGAGTTTGAACGTTACTGATATATTATTATACTTTTTTTCAATTAGAACCACTGTGCGTTTGTAATGGGTGATGGAAAAAGGGACAATAACTGCCCTACTTTTTTTCAATGTTTATTTTCTTTTATCAATATGCATTAAAAATCATCAGTAATATTTCTTGGTCTTTTGCTAGAACAACTTTTTGACAACCTTAATTATTTTTAACTAAAAATAATGAGTTTTTGTCACTTAAGGCAACATGAAATTTGTAGATAAGCATTCGGACAATGATTAATAACACCAGTTTACAAAATAAATGAACCTCAAAGAAAAGAGGAATATTTTCTAAGCTAATTTTGAGGTGCTGAACACGAATATAACATACATTTATATGTCTTCAGAAGCGTTGCCAACATATTCACGAAAATGTTGTTTTTCAATTTTTAGTTATTTCCATAAATCTTGAAAACTGCTTATCTGAATCATACAAATTTTACACTGTTCCAAAGATATGTTTTTCATCTTTCAGGCAATGTATATACTGTGTCGATCGGATTAAAGGTTATGGAGTTATAGGCCTTAAGATTTAAAAATATAATTTTTTTTAATTTTTTTCAAAATTCACCATTTAAAAAAAAACTTTAAACTTTTTCCACCCATATACATATAAAACAAAATTTTGTTTCAAACGTATAAAGCTTAAACTGGTTAATATCGGATAAAAAATTAGAAAGTACAACATATTTGCTAGTTAAAGAACCAAATTAAAATTTGAAAAATTTTAGTATTGAAAAAATTTTTAATTTTTGCCAATTTTTGCCCCAAAATGCACCTCTATTTCTTATATATTTTCTCTATTCTTCAGGAGCACATAACTATTTTATAGTAGGATCGTCCATTAGCTTACTAGATCCGTAATTTTGTTTTCTATTGTCAATCTTTTTAGTGCATTAATTTTAACTATTACTTTTTGCAGTAAGAGTTTTGATTTTTTTTTTTGATTAGTTGTTTTATAACTTCCTCATTTTAAGTCCACTGATAAAAAATTTTACTCTTAATACATTTTGCAAAGAAACTTTCTTTAAGATAAGGTCAAAGACATTTTTTCGAAACCCTTTTTTTCTTAATGAATTTCAATGCCATGGCGGAAATGGTCGTAAATACAATTTTGCTGGGAATGAAAACTTTCATTCCAACCAAGCAAATTCCTACTAAGCCCAGAACGAAGTCTTGGTTTAATCAGGCTTGCAAAAATGCAGTCAGATACAGAGAGGAAACATTCCGTATCTGGCGTAATAACAAAAACACAGATACTGATACGCTGCGCAAACAGGTGAGATCTTCGTGTGCCAGAGTACTGAGGCGTGAAAAAGCTTTGTACGAGCAGCGTCTTCGTGCTAAAGCTTTTGCTGCCCCTCGGGGTAGTAAAAGTTTTTGGGCATTTGTTAAAAGAGTAAAGGATAATGCTAGTTCCTCAATTCCGACTCTTTTAAAAAATGATCTAATATTCACTGACCCGCTTGATAAAGCTAAACTTCTGGCTGAATTGTTTGCAAGTAGTTATCACTTGCCGGAAAGCAAGCAGCCACTGCCCATGCTTAAAGGAGTATCTGTAACTATGACAAAAATATTCTTTCGAGCGCGTGCAGTTAAAAAGGTTTTAGCGGATCTCGACTTAAATAAGTCTTCTAGGCCGGATAGTATTCCAGCACTGGTCTTGAAGTAGTGCTCTTCGATGCTGGCGCATCGGCTGGCAGGCCTCATCATCACTTTATTTCATGCTGCTGAATTTCCGTTGTGTTGGAAGGTTGCCAACGTATCGCCAATCCCTAAAATGGGAGACGCTACTAACCCTGAAAATTACCGCCCAACTGCAGTATGCTCTGCACTTTCCAAAATAATGGAAAGTATGGTTAATTTCCATCTTTTGAGGTATTTGATTTTAATGGCCTTCCTTTCGGAAAAATGGTGTCACTCCATACACCATTTCGGCGAGAGTAACGTAGGTGGTGGCTCTAGATATTTCTAAGGCGTTTTATATTGAGCTTTCTTAGGGATCGCTCTATACGAGTTGTTATAGACGGGATCTCATCAAACGAGTTCAAGATTAATTCAGCGGTACGACAAGGCTCTGTTCTTTTTCCTATCCTATTTCTTAATTTTCTTAATGACCTTCTCTGTCAAACTTCCAACCCTACTACTCCTTTGCAGATGACAGCAGCATATGCCATTCATATTCATTCAGCAATAGACCAAGCCTGTCGGAGGTTGAGGCTATGAGGCAAAACATGAATGATACACTTAATCGCGATCTTGTAACAATCTCTGAATGTAACAATCTCTGAATCTCTGAAGTGTTGTATGCTTACGCACAGACGTATGACCGATCGTGCTGCTCCATCTGTAAATATGGGCGGGGTGGGTATTGAGGAATCAGTAGCTCTTGATATTCTTAGCATGAAAATTCAGTGTGATGTTCGATGGACAGATCACATTTTTCAAGTTTCATAAGAAGCATTAAAGAGCCTCGGTTTCTTAAGACGGTGTAAGACGTACTTCACCCCATCTGATCTCCTTAATATCTATACCGCCTATATGGAATGGAATACCGTCCGAAAATGGAATACAACTCTCATGTATGGGCCGGTGCTTCAAAGTCTATTTTAAAGTTACTCGACCGTGTACAGGATAGGGCGAAGAAGCTCATCGGTGACAGTAGGTTAGCCAACACTATTGACTCGCTGGAGCATCGACGCAATGTGGGATGTGTTTCGCTGTGTTATCGTTACTACAATGAAGTGTGCTCTGATGAAATCAGGGAACTTGTTCCCGAAACTCACTCATTTTTGCGAACAACACGTTCTTCGTTCAGAGCCCATTAATTTGTGGTCGATACGCCAGTAAATCGCACTACGCATTACAGAGAGAATTCGTTCTTTAGCCGGACAGTTCGTATATGGAATAAACTCCCTGCGGAGGATTTTCCTGTCACTTTCACTGTTGGAAAGTTTAAATCAAATGTCCGTAAACACTACTCCCTCTTTCCTCCTTCCCATAACCAATTTTCCTAATTCCGGCACAATGCATTGAGTAGGAGAGTATGAGTGCTGGTCTTATTAAAAAAAAGGAATTAAAAAATAAATTTTTTTAATTAATTTTTTTTTTTAATTAAATCCATTAGTTTCGTTTTCCTCAATGTAATGGTTTAAAATGGTTAATTTTTAAAAATATATTTCTAACTATTTTCCAAATCGTAAGGTCTGTAACTCAGTGAATTTTGATTCGATCAGCACTGTTTATATGTTGGTTGAAAGTAGAAAGACATATCCATGCAACAGTGTAAAATTTGTATAAGTCGGATAATCGCTTCTTAAGATTTTCGGAAATAACTTAAACAAAATATCTTAAAAACACTTCTTAACAAAATTGCTTTTAAAACATTTCGTTTTTTTTTGGTAATTTTAAATTTGTAAACTAGTGTAAATTAGCATGTTAAAAAATAAAAATAGAACAGAAGTTTTTGTACAACATATCTTTAAAGCAAAAAAAAAATCGGTGCCATAAAGCTGGATACATAAACATAAAGTATGCTTTAAATCTATTGAAATTTTGTTTAGTAAAAAAATACAATAAATTTTTTACTACAAGCTCATTAAACAAAATTGATGTAATCTGAAGGCTGTTTATGTTATCCGCATTACAAAAAAACTACTATGATTTAATCAGGTATAGCTTTTGTTTTACATTATATTATTAGTAAAATTGTACATATATTTATAAATTTAACTTAACTCTTTATGTGTATATTTTTTAATAATTTGGTTACATAACATTAAGGCCCAGACTTACAGTCATTAGTTAATTATTAGTAAACTAAAATGATAACTATTGTTTAACTAAAACTTCATATTTACAGTGTATTGTTTAAATAAAATTTTTATTATGGGTAAAGAATGGTAGCCCAATCAAATATAAATAAACAAGCAAAAATAAAGAAATAAAGAATATTTCAGATCTTAAGGCGCAACATAAAAATTTTTAAGCACACAAAGCTAATGGAGTAAATATTTTTTGTCACTCCTAAAAGTATGCTATATATAAGTAATAATTTCTAAAACATAGTGTAATAAGTATGCAGGTTTAACAAATACAACAAAAAACTAGATAATGCTTGTCAAAAAAATACACGTGCTAGACGTTGCTTATGTACAAAACTACCAGAACAAAAAAATAATCAGCTGGCGTTATGCTGACACCTGTATACTTTTTGCATCATGTTCCAAAGCATCTAACTAATTGTTAACCAATGGCATTTGACGGTTTAACTAATGGTAAACAAAGAAGTGTGAATAAAATATCATTGGCTAAACTATTGTCATTAGCTAACTAATGACTGTGAATTTCGGCCTAAGTAACAATAATTATATATTTATTAATATGTATCTCAAATCTGAAAATTAGTAATAAGCAGCCAGAGATAGACAAACATTATTTCCATAGTCGCTGCTTTTAGTTGATATTCACATGCATGTAATTTGTTTCTATGAAATCAGCAAATTTGTTAACTAATGCAGATACTTTAATAAAGTTATTGATTTGAGTGTATCTAAGGCGCACAGTGGACCAAATCTGAAAAAAAGGAATTTACGATTTGTTATCGATATTTTTTTTTTTGTTATGCCAATCGAAAGAAGCAATCAATACAAAATCAGCATTTACTATGTGTAATTTTGTCGAAAAACTAATATTTAACAATATGATGACAAATGTGTTTTTTACTATGGAACGAAAATTAAGTTGCTCTAGTGCTCCAACTTCGTCACTGATCTAGTGTTCTTGCCTCAAATGTATTCTTTGACTGTTTGGCTATCATATAGTGACGATGTAGCAGCAGGTTTGCCCACTATGACAGCTTGAAGGTAGACACTGTTTAGCAATTTTACCTGTCACTGCTCTTCTGAATCACAGCTGCGTATGTTTTATATGTAGTTGATTATTTATTAATCATACGACCCAGTACCAATCACAATGATGAATAATATATGAAAAAACGTGCCTACAGCACACAGTGGGATTTAAGTGGGCAATAAGTAATTTCTTCGAGACATAAAATCTAAAAAGATAATGATGCAGTTTTGTAAAAAATTGATTCAGTATGAAGAATCCATAAATGGTATCCCAAAAAAAAAACGTTTATTTGTCTTTGAAATAATGAAGAAAAGTCACATGTAAATTTTGGTCCACAATATTGAAAACTGTTTACGCACTTCTATAGTGTTTGTACGTAAGATAATTTTATTGCTATGATTTAAATAGTGATTTTTTTCAAATTTAGTCTTTTCTGCGTATTTAAAACAAAAATTATAAAGTTCGCTCATATGGTTTAAAAGATATGATAGAATAAAATTTGTTCTATAATGTGCCGTGATTGCAAACTTCCTTGGAAGAAAAAAGGTTGCTCGGTCGTGCTAGATGCTCCCGCTATAATAAAATAAAAGGTAAGACTCCATACTATCAATTAAAAAAAAAGTTTAAATAATTAATAATCTTTTAAAAAATCCTAAAATTTGTCTCCAAATTCATGAAAATTTTAATTTTAAAAAATTACCAAAAGATATGGCATACTTTTAGGCACATGCGTTATTATGACGTTTAGTTACAACAATAACTTATTTGGAATAGATTAAAAACAAAACCATATGATTTAATAACAATAAAATAAAAACAATTTGTGAAAATAGCAAATAGCGAAGTGAAAAAGAATTAATAACCGATTTCATTACATCAAAAACTGCAATGCTTCAGGATGAAGAAATCGGTATAGGAAATACGTCCAGGTGTTTCTTTTCTAACCCCGCACTTGTTGCCAATGTGACTGTTGTAGAGGAGCAACTAATTGATCGATTTCGCATTATCGTATACTACAAGTAATAACTTGTGTCAAAAAAGTTAATTCCTTGAAGTTCAAGAATTTTGCTCAAGATACAGCAAAACTTTTTGTTGAAAAATATAGTTGGTAATATATGCCAGTAACAGTATACAAAATACTTATACACGGAAAGAATATCATGGATGCGGCAATACTTCCTATTGGCATGCTTTCTGAAGAAGCCGAAGAAGCCAGAAAAAAAGATTATAGAAATTATAGAAATACAGATGTTTTTCATCGACTTCTGGTATCGTCAGAACTCCTTTGATCAGCAAACCCGTAAACAGGTTCTGGAACGAGATGATATAGTTACAGAAATGATAGATGATGAATAAAAGTCTATATTTAAATGAATGTATTGAAATTTATTTATAAAATTTTACGTAATTTTTATTTTATTTGAACTGAATAGGTAAAGTCTGAAATTTTTTTTATTATTTCGGCTTTCTAGTTCAATAATTGAATTAATGTAAATTCAAATTATTTTTATTAAGAGTGGAGTGCTGGAATATTCAAATCAGATTAGCAGAACGGATCACTACTACTGATTTCGACGGCCGCTACGCTCGTCATCATCAGCGTTCTTGTTCGCTTTTACCCACTTATGAAGGTGGATCCTTTTTTCAATGAAACATCAGCTATTTAACTAATTTTTGCCAGTAAATAGAATTTAAGACTTTTTTTCCATGGTAAATTCTTACATTTTTATTTCAACTAAATTTAGTCAGCTTTAAAATTTTACCTAACTGATTTAATCCAACACTACCACACTTATTGTTTTTCGCTTTTGATGAGTATTCTTTTTTAATACATCCACTCAAAGCTGTTTGTTTGGTTTTTGTTATTATACACAGGGGTGTTATGTATGACGATTTTTTACGATATGACAGCACTGAGAAAGCCATACACGGTTCATCGCTTTCTCAGTGTTGTCATATCGTAAAAAACTTACAATATGTAAACACAGTATGTCATATCGTTTCTTGTCATATCGTAAAAAATCGTCATACTTAACACCCCTGATTATACATGCCTTTTTAAACAGTCTTCAGTTGCTTGTCTTGATTTTAGTTCTAGGCAGCCAACCGAGAAGTAAACACATGCATATAAATTATTGCAACGGGCCGATTGCATAGTAATTATTTTACGTAATTTTTATTTTATTTAACAAAACTAATTTATAAAATAATTAGTTTTGTTAAAGAAACAAAAAGTTGAGGGAGAAAATATAATATGGGTTAGATGGGCGGTGAGTGGTGGGCGTTAATTGAGATAATAAAGGCTCCGTGCAAAATTTCAAAAACTTTGGGCCAAAAATATATTTTGGGTTCTATGGGCGGTGGGTAGTGGGCGTGGTCAATTTTTATGAAACTTTATATTTATATGAAACTTTATATTTAACTTAAACGATCTACGAGCACTCCTTATATATTTTGCCAAACATTGTATGAACAAATCCCACTGTGCATCGGCCCATCCATTTTACAATATTATTGCATATGCTATTGTACATATTATTGTCGTTTGGATCTATACTATGCAATAAATGGCACAATATTTTTAAAGACAATATTGCCCAGTGAAAAAGTAAACATAACGCTGAACAATGCTGCCACACATAACACAATTTTCTTGATTGTACAATCAAAATCAAAGGTCTTTTGAGTTTTGTCAATATATTGTTTTTAGACAGATTGAAAAATGTATAGATGTGGCTCAAGGCGACAGAATTCTTAAGAAATTCAGATTATGTTGACCATTTTTAATTTTGCACAATCATATGCAACTAATTGTGTCCCTAATTTCTTAAAAATTTTTTCTCAAATTTTTCTTAAAAATTTCTTAAAATTTTTTTCTCAAAGTAATAAAGTTATGACTTAAAATATCACTCATTTAATGTAACTTTGATCGTTATATTAGCATCTAATTAAATAAAATCTAATTCCTAAAAGAAAGATGAATTTAAGAGAACTCTAAACTAAATTATTTGATGGCAAACAATTTTGCCGTGAACTCTTTGTGACGCACGCTACGTGACACACGTTACTTTTTTTTACTATCTATAACTTTTTAATTGTATAATTTACAACAAAAATGTGTTTAGTGGAGTTGTATAGAATATTATTATCTAAGACAAAGCTTTTAACAAAATTTTCATATTCCTTATAATGGGTGATTTTATAAGAACTATCGGAAAGTAAAAAAAAAAACACATAAAATTCAGAAAAATGCATGAAATATTTATTTGGATCGATAGTTGGGTCGATATAATTTAATGTTTGAAGATTATTTCATGCAAATGTTGGCCGCGGCTGCGCCTCAAATGGTCCATCCGCTTAGTCCAATTTTGGCATACTCTTTCCAACATTTCGGCCGGTATCTCACGAATAATGTTTGCAATGTTGGCTTCCAGTGCGTCAATCGAAGCGGGCTTGTCGCTATAGACATTAGCCTTAACATAGCCCCACAAAAAATAGTCTAGAGGCGTTAAATCGCACGATCTGGGCGGCCAATTGACTGGTCCCAAGCGTGAAATAAACTGTTCACCGAACTCGCCTCTCAATTGGTCCATTGTTTCGCGTGCTGTGTGGCATGTGGCACCGTCTTGTTGAAACCACATGTCATGCAAGTCAAGCTCTTCCATTTTGGGCAGAAAAAAGTTTGTTATCATCGCACGGTAGCGCTCACCATTCACAGTAACGTTGTGATTCGCATCATCTTTGAAGAAATACGGCCCAATGATGCCGCCAGCCCATAATCCGCACCAAACGGTTGTTTTTTGTGGATGCATTGGTAGCTCTTGCAATGCTTCTGGCTGCTCTTCACTCCAAATACGGCAGTTTTGCTTGTTCACGTATCCATTCAACCAGAAATGAGCCTCGTCGCTGAACACAATTCTTCGATAAAAAAAGTGGATCTTCATCTAACTTTTCAAGAGCACGCATTTTGGTAATAAAATTCAATAATTTGCAAGCGTTGTTCGTTTGTAAGACGATTCATGATTAAATTATAGACCAAACTGAAGATGTTTGACAGTGACACAAGATACAAAACGTGCGTGAGCTGTCAAAGCTAGTGTTGCCAAAAAGATAATAGCAAAAAAATCACTCGTTAGTTTACGTGATAATCTAAGAAAATATTTACTCACTTATTTTCATAATAGCGGGGGTTCCCGAAACCCTCCAACCTAGAAAACTTAAACTTAAGCTTACGGTAATGTGTGTAACTAAACACACACAAAAAATAAGTGAGTGAAGATAAATACGCCAAGTAAAATATGTTTTTGACGTAAAGCCTTACGTCATTACATATCTGCGAAATGTGTTTTTTGGGACATATTTGGCAAATATGTTTTAGTTTTTGTGACAAAAGTGAAATATGTCTCCCCTTTTTGGAATTCTGGGAGCGAATAGTTTTAGTTGTGGCCATACCAAATAAGATTACTAAATGCGCTGTATATCAAATTGAAATTGAAATAGGAACGTAGAGAAAATCGGACAGATCCATATACATTTTGTGTTGGTTAAAACGAAACATTTGAGACACCAGTGCTTCCCAGAAATTTTCTTTTGCACGCAGTGGCCTGTTAAAAAAACACCTACTGGCAACACTGTCTACAACAATATTTGCGAATACCAAAATTTTGCTTTACGTCAAAAACATATTTAACTTGGCGTATTTATCTTCACTCACTTCAAAAAAATTGCATCCTATATAAAATACAAAGTTGGTTCTTTTTTTTCTTGTGTATATCCCTGCCTTTGTTCCTAACAGGAACCACAGGACACAATATACATATATATATTATATATGTATCCTTGCCATTAGCAACAAACTTTATCCTATATACATTTTGAAGGTTAAATATATAACGCATTGTTCCATCAACATATATAAATAGTTTTGATAACTCTAAAATTCTCCCCTTGGTTTATGAAAATATTTTAACCAAATTTTCAGTATTAAGTCACTTTTGTTCAAATAAATGAAACATAAGGCCAGCCTCCGATCCAAAAATTTCAGCCATAAATAGCACTGAGATCAAAATGAGCACCAAGCTCGTGATAGGTACAATACCATCTCATTTCTAGGCAACTTGCTAGCTGGGCAGCATTTTTCCCATAATTATTTCCCATATTAGAAACGTAAAACAATATTGCCAAGCTAACAGATTGCTTAGAAATGACATGGTATTGTTAAAAGTTTTAGCAAAACTACCAATTTTTTTTCTTTGTATATTTACTTCAAATGTTTCCAGAATGATGCTCTTTAAATTAAAAACGGACGCTTAGTAAAAAAGTTATAAGCGAAAAAGTATAAAAAAATTTATGCAAAAAAACTAAAAATTATAATTTCGAAGTGAAATATCTCTTAAACTATAAGACATACAATACAAACGCTAATACCAACATTTGTTGTATTATCTAACAAAATCTGAAACGCTTG
Organism: Panzeria rudis; assembly: GCA_956483635.1. Lineage (NCBI taxonomy): Eukaryota > Metazoa > Arthropoda > Insecta > Diptera > Tachinidae > Panzeria > Panzeria rudis. The sequence continues at coordinate 153,188,003 of OY101448.1, read as the reverse complement.
AAATCGTTCAAATCGGCCAGTATAAAGTTTTTCACACCAGAGCTAGTTAGCTTTCTTCCCCTGTAGCTGCGCCCCTAAGTTATGATATTCTGAAAACTTAACTCCTCCGCTACAATTGTTTAAAAATTCAGACAAATCTATTCTAAGCGTGTGCTTAGATATATGTTTTTATGTATATACTTATATATACATGCATTTAAATGTGTGTACTCGTACATAGCCACGACCAAATATACATATATACATACATGCATACACCCACAAACCTACATACGAGTACTTTCGAGGATATTCATGCAGCCCTCTAATATGGATGTATACGTATAATTATCTTCTTTGATGCTTATTGTATAATTTAAAATCCATACATATATGTATCTCTTTAAGTACAAAAATAAAAATAAAAAAAACTAAAAAATAAAGCTATGAAAATACAAATTTATCCTTTTGGCTTGAATTCAAACAATTTGTGGTTAATAATCCAACTCAGATAAACTCAGTTTAAAAAAGCTTACGATATAAACATTTTGAGGTTTGTGGCTAAGGCACAAATTTGTTGTAAATAATCAACCGGAATATTTTTAAATTTTGCATTAACAATTTGATTCTTTGTTACCTGAGCTAATGTTAGTTAAGTGGTTTAGGAAGTATGGTTTATCCTAATCTTAAGATATGGTAAAATTTTTTGATTATTTATTGATTAAAAAAAAGGTACATATAACCATTTTAATAAGTTTTTGTGTTATAACATAATGTTAAAGGAAATTAATGCTCCCAGTCGTCTTAATGTATTGTTTATTTTTGTATTTCTTAAATATTGTTTATTTCTTAAATTTATGTTTCGATTGAATACAAATTTTACAAATATAATCTATGTGTGCTAATACTATAAAGTGCTTTGTACTTTTGGATAATGGAAGTTTTTTCCGAAATTAGTCATCCGATGTTAAAAAAAACTATTTCAGTATTTTTAAGACGGTTCTATTGTAACCAGTGCTGCTGGCAATAACTGAAAAAATTAAGCTAAAATTACTTTAAAAAATAAAAATATACAAAAAAGAGTGCAGAATGTCCTGCGACCCCGGTTAGGAACGAAGTTTCTTACGTTTTATTTACCTAAAAAGTAACACTATGTACTATATCAAGTAATGTTCACTCAACATGACGTGAAATGATAAGACATGACATAATATTCAGGAGGTACTACTTAACCTCCTCACATGTAGTAAGTAGTACCAACCTTCCCCTTAAGTATCAATACACAGTGGTTCAAGCTGAAAAAGGTTAATAAATGTTTATCTTTGAAAATTGCGATTCGATTACAAAACGATATATGTAAAAATCATAAAAGAGTACCTAACCTTTAAGAATGTTTAAATTTACACCACTCTGTGGAGACACATGTTGAACTACAGGGTGTCAAAACTAAGTACCTAGGGCATGTAAAATCGTGTCCACCTCATAACTTTCACAAATATTATCTAATTTTATTGAAATTAAATTTTGTATAAAATAAACAGCATAAGACAGCATCAGGACGACTCATAAATTATAACTCAACGCAACCGATAAAAATGAAGATTAACGCTGCAACCAATTTGGTAAACAAATAATTTATATAAGCGACAAAAAATTTAGAAATGGAAATATAAATAAAATAAGATGGATGCTCACTATGAACAATTATCCAATTTACATAACAAACAACATAATTAACAGAACACTGAGTAACAAAAAAATTATAAGCAATGCCGAATCAGGAGAACAAAAAAATTTTTACAGTGTGCCATTTATCCCCAGGCTAACAGAAAACAAAACATTAAAAAACATGATAAACAACGAAAATGTAACAATAGCACACATATCGAACAAAACACTAAGGCATCTATATACAAGCAAAGAGACAAAAGTAGACAAATTAAAAAAAGATAATGTTGTATACGAACTTACATGCGTTGGCAACGAAAGGGAAAGATGTAACAAAGTTTATGTTGGAACAACAAAAAGAATGCTAGCTACACGATTAGCGGAACATGAGGCAGATATAAAGAAGGGAAAGGAGACCACTGGACTATCACAACACATTAAAGAAAGCCAACACAAAGTAGATTTTAAGAGCGTAAAAATTTTAGACAAGGAAAAATCCGCAAATAAGAGATACACATTAGGAGCTTAAGGATACAACAACGTTTATCGAAAGCTCTAAACACAAAAGAAGACAAAGATCAAACAAAACTCCAGTATTCAGTTGCAATAAACCAATAAAAGTACGTTCTGTGATATAATTTTAGTTCAATTCTGTGATTTAATTTAATTATTTTAGTTATTTATTATATTAATTTTTGTACGTGTTGTCCAACTTTACACAAATATTTTAATAACGAATAAATAGACAGTGATGTAAAATTATAATCGTAAGTTGAACTATGTGTTACATTACAAACATTTATATTTAAAAAAAAAAAATTTATACATACATACATATGTGAATATATATTTAAGCGAAAAAAATTTTTTTCTTCAACAGAATTTAATAGAATTCATCTCCTGATGAAGTCGACAAACCATCGACGAAACGTTGAGATAAAGATTAAATAATTGGTTTTATTTACATCGCCAGAAAAAATTAACATTGACCAAAAATAGCCCAAAGATATAAATATATGGAAATATAAAAATCTTGACAAACTAAGTATTACTTCATAATTGGTCACAAATAAATTAAATAAAATAAACTTTATTGATAAAGAAAATACAATTTACTTTATTAAGATACCTGTAATAAATTCAAAGATATTTAGCTTTAAATTGTAAAATTTTGGTTTTTGGCCTCGACGTTGTTCTCTATTTCGTCAATAGCAGTAAGGTAATAGCAGAGCCAAAAGTTTCTCAAAAATATTTTATGATTCCTTGATAACATGTAGAAAAAGGTTTTTGTTATTTTTTATTTTCAATATTTCAAAAGAATAAATTTTAATAAGCTCAGTAAAGTGCGACTTTGACTCGCACACGAATGGTTCGTACGTACATATGTATATCTCTTTTTTTCGTTTCAGCGATAGTTTTTTTATAATTTTTTTTTTTACTTTTTAATTGCTGAGTGACTTTTTTGTCGTTTTTGCGAATCTTTTTTTTTTGTCTCGACTGTTCCTAGTCTTAGCGATTTGTTCGGTTTTCGCCGATTTTTTAAAGCTCTGACAACTCTTTTTGGTTTTAGCGATTTTTTCGGGCTTTGGCGACTTTTTTTATATTAGCGTTTTTTTTTTTTGGTTATTGATGATATCTTTAGTTTTTAGGATTGTTTTAGTTTTGGTACTTTTTTCGTTTTGGCAATTTTTTAGTTTTTGCGGCTCTTTTCGTTTTGGCTATATTTTCGTTTCTGGCGATTTTTTCAGCGATTTTTTTTAGTTTTTGGCGATAGTTTTTTTTCGATTTTCCTGGGTTTTGGCAATTTTTTGTTTTTTTGTGCTTTTTCTTTAAGCGTTTTTTTAATTCTAGCGATTTTTTAATTTTGGCAATTTTTAATTTTGGCGATTTTTTAATTTTGGCGATTTTTTAATTTTGGGATTTTTGTTAGTTTTAGCGTTACCTATTGGTATACCCTTTAATAACTAATTTACGTATTAATTATTTATTGTGGTTATTTCAACTGTTTAATTATTATGGTTAAGAAGATAGAAAATTACACAACCTGATAGAATAACCTTTCATTTTTATTTATTTAATTTTTTAGCATTCGCTACTGTTGCCTTTAAAAGGATGCACTACCTGTGAAAATTTCTAGAGCTTGCCTCTTACGGTCCCCAAGATACAGATAATTTTCAAAATCACATAGTCAAAATTACATTAACTAATAGAATAACTAATAGAATAGCCTTTAATTTTTATTTTGTTTAAATTTCCGTATTTCTTGGTGTAGTCTGTATAATAATCATGCACTAACTTAGAAAATTTCGAGTGTTTATATATAAATGTCTATATATTATATTAGCATTTTAATATATTTCGTGGCGCGCTTTAGAACACCCTTTAATTTTTAAATTTTCATATATTTGTTGTTGTACAATTTCAGTTCCGTACCTCTTATGGTTCTCGAGAAAACAGCCTGAGTCCTTTGGTCCCTTTGTGATGCCTGGGATGGATAGTGGGAAATTTAAGAAGATACACTGCCTATCCCAGAGGTTGGGTCGGTGTTAAGCTAACCCGAATGAATTTATTCCCCTAATGTCGCATTCCCCCAGGTCTGCTAGTTCGGGTAGTGACGGATTTCCCAATTACGACGCCCTATTTCTAAATAGTGCTGGACATCGACAAAGGAGGCGCTTGACAGTCTCTACTTCCTCCTCGTTTTCACAACTTCCGCAAAAATCGTTGAAAGGAAGATTTAATCTTCTGGCATGGGCACCAATGAGACAGTGCCCCGTTATGACCGCTACAGGTATACGCTGCTGTTGACGAGGAAGCCCCAGTATGGTTGCAGATCTTGCGAAGTTATACTGGGGCCAGATAGATCTAGAAACCTCACAAGTGATTTCATTTGTCCATCTGGTTTGCGCTTCTCTTAATAGTTGGAGCTGAAATTGTATTTTGCAGCTTTTTAGTGCGACACCTGCTAGCCAGACGATGTCATTTTCATGTAGGCGGGCGCCAGCCTCAGCTAGATCGTCCGCGATAGTGCTACCGGGGACCCCAGAACAGCCCTAGGTTTGTATGTCTCGCCATCTCATTCAGAGATGCCCGACATTCTTTAACCAATTCCGATGTTGTGTACAAATTCGGGTACAAATTCGGATGTCCTGATCGAATACCCTGTAGTACCTTAACCAGTTGGCCGCCCTTTTGATTGCTGATATCTCAGCCTGAGTGATGCTACACTGATTTGGTAGCCTAAAGTTTATCCTACGTTATATGTGTGGGATGTAGATGCCCCCGCCTACTCAAATGCCCGACTTTGAATCGTCGGAGTAGATCTCGAGCACATCCTCATATTGGTGTATGTAGTTTGTCTCAGAGGATGTGCCTAAGAAGCCCACCATGAATCTCTTGTCGGACAGCAGAGCAGGTGAGCAATAGTCAGTGTGGTCGGGAAGATCTAAGATTTGCCCTAATGTCGTCGCATGGCCTGCGTTACCCCGCTTCCATGCACCTGAGGCATTTACTCTTACCGCTGAGTTCATGGCAAATTGCTTGATCATGAGGTCGGCAGGAAGCCAATGCAGTATGGTGAACAGTGCTATGGATGGAGTAGTACGAGGTGCATCCGTAATCAGCAAAGCAGATGCTCGAATCATAGGACGAAAATGGTGAGTCTTTCTACGAAATTCTGAATTAATAGCTCAAGAAAAAAAAAACGCGCATCGAGTTTTTCGAATTGTTATACATATTATATTAGATATAACTGAGATTTATTATTACGGTTTTTTGTTTTAGTTCAATATTTGAATTAATGTTAATTCAAATTATTTTATTAAGAGTGAAGTGTTGGAATATTCAAATCAGATTACCAGAATGGATCAGTACTAATGATGTCAACAGGCCGTTACACCGTCCCATCAGCGTTCTTGTTCTCTTTTACCACTTATGAAGATGGATTGTTTTTATAAGGAAACATCAGCTCTTTAACTAATATTTGTCACGAAATAGAATACAAGACTTTTCATGTAAATTCTTGCATTTGTTTTATTTCAACTCAATTTAGCTAGCCGCTTTGATGGGGATTTTTATCAATACCTGCAATCAAAGCTGTTAGATATGTCTAAAATAATTTATCTGGCTTTTAATTTTTAAATTTTTACTCTCGTTTGTTTTATATGTTCTTTTTCCGACGGCCACGACTGAGAACATTTCATACCATTCCCATTTTCAACAGTTAAGGACACAGGACAAGTACGTTCAAGACAATTGGTAAAACATTTCCCGCAGGGTATCTGTAACATTCTTAGCTAAACTACTTTTATTTATGCCATTCTTGTCCATCGTTTGTCTTTCCAGTAATGTAATTTCATTAAAAAAAAAACTCCAGCATAAAAATCTTTCTTAAGTCCACTTCATTTTTATCCATGCAAATTTTGCATAGAAGCAACACTTTATCATTGTATCATACCTGCACACTTATATTTTATTTAACATTTTATGTAACTAACAATGCCACCAATGGAAACTTTTCAAATGGCAAATACAATTTTACAATTTTTTTTATTTCATCTCTTTCAGTTTTATGTTTTTCATGATGTTGCTGCTGTGGCATACTTATGAACAAAATTTTATTGAAATAGAAATGTTTGTCTTTATTTTGAAGCAACTGTTAACAATCCAATTTGACTAGGGAGGAAGGAGGTGGGTGGTAATTACATGGCCACAGAACAACTTCATAAAATTTTATGTATGATATTGCTTTTGTTGCTGTTGTTGTTATGCTGTCGTTATTCTGTGGTTTGTGTAAAATACTGGCATCAGGAATGGGAAAGTTGGTACAATTGTACCATTTTGGGTACAATTCCGATTTTGAAAGTATAATGGTACACCAATGGCTTATGTAGTACAATTAATGATTTTTCTATTTTTTTAGGAAACCTCCTCCTTATTGCAGTTCTTTTATTGTGATAAAATATTTAATCCTTTTCGTCCGCTCGTACATATGGCATTTTTAACTCAATTAAATTTTAATTTTGCGAAGTATTGAAAATAAAGTTCGGCTTAATAATATAAGGTTAGCTCACAAAACGTTTCTATAATTTCAAGCTCTTAGTGATCATGATACATATTAGAGTGTGAAAAAATATTTTCTTATAAATTTATTTGCATTGTAGTAAAGGTAAATTTTTCGTAACTTTACATTCGTAACATACATAGTCTCAGTATGTCGTTCTACCTTCCAATAGCTAGTATGTGAGCTATTTGAAATTAGAAATTGCAATAGCTAAATCCGACTTAAGCACAGTTTCCCTTTTGCCACGGATGTACATATGTACAGAAAAGTGATGTGATTTTTGTACTTAAAAAATAATACTGGTTTCAAAAATCTGTTTTGGTACAATTATCCACAAAAAAGTATAATTTTAGAGAACAATTGGTACAATTTCAAAATCTCATATGCCATCCCTGACTGGGATGCATGTATGAGAGCCACAGCGAGACGAATGAAGATGAAATAAAACTGTAGTATTTATGATAAAGTTGTGTAGTTGTTGTGTGATTGTTATAGTTTTTGCAAATGTTTGCAATTGTTAATGTTTCTAATAAATACTCAATATCACTATGACATTAATTTGTGGTTTTGATTTACATCAAAGCATGCATATATCTGTGGTCACAAGCCTTAACCGCCTAAGCAGTTTTCAAAATTTTTCGGGGTAGCTGTTTAAAATATCCAAAACTCGCTTCCAATCAGTCGTCAGTTTGCTTTTCTTTAACTTATTTATAGATAATTGTCGTCTTAAAAAAGTTACATACTTAAAAAATTGGTAGCGAATTGATTTAGACACGAATGGAGTCCATCTCGACTTAGGCGATTAAGGGTTGTAACCACAGATATTTCTAGTGATGAAATAATTTTTTTCGGCCTTTAAATAAGAATATGTTGAATATGCCCAGCTTAATGCACTAAATTCAAACCCATTTTCAGTATTTTTTACCCGACTGTGCGACGGAAAGAAGGGTATTGTGTTTATCAGCCTATGTATGTACCCAGCAAAAATTATTTTTAGCTGGAAGAATTTTTTATAAGGCAGACTACAAAATGGAATCACTTGCAATTGCGCTTTTATAATGCATGATTTTTGTTCGCAATGAGCCGTTTAGAAGCAATACTTTCTGCTTCCATAAATTGATTATATTAGTGCTGAAAATTATCAAAATTTTCAGCACTAAAACTGAAAATATATGGAAAAATGATTCGATGTGGGTTGGCGGGGCTGATGGATTTATTAACGTCATGTTAAAGGCTTATTACTTTTTATCTTCAGTTATCAATTTTGTATTTTTACTCACTTCTTTTTATTTTAATTTCAAATAGTATCGATCTAAGCATCTTCAGATTTGAAATCCAACGCACCAATCACTGAACCAAAAACACTGTTGCAAATCGGCAGCATGAAGTTGACATGAACTTACTCTTATAAATACATTATATTAAAATTATTTACTTTATTTTTAAAATGTACTGTTCGTGCATACACATTTGTATATGTGTGTACTGTTCGTGTATACAATCGTAGAACATATTTTAGGGTCTCGCTTACGTTAGTGCTTTTAAGAAGCACTATCGTCAGTGAGAGAAGTTAAATATTAAATATTTATGTTGCTTTGCATATATTTATTACATTTTAAAATTATCGTCAAAAGCTAATAAGTATTCGTTCATATTTGTTCGTGGTCTTTTGCAAACTTTAGTGCATTTGTGGTAGCATTTTTGGAATCATTTGTTCTTAAATAAGCAATGCATTGCTTCTAACAGCTCTTAGTGCTTCTAAATATCGAATAGTTTTTAATGGGTATGTATGTATGTATGTATGTATGTATGTATGTATGTATGTATGTATGTATGTATGTATGTATGTATGTATGTATGTATGTATGTATGTATGTATGTATGTATGTATGTATGTATGTATGTATGTATGTATGTATGTATGTATGTATGTATGTATGTATGTATGTATGTATGTATGTATGTATGTATGTATGTATGTATGTATGTATGTATGTATGTATGTATGTATGTATGTATGTATGTATGTATGTATGTATGTATGTATGTATGTATGTATGTATGTATGTATGTATGTATGTATGTATGTATGTATGTATGTATGTATGTATGTATGTATGTATGTATGTATGTATGTATGTATGTATGTATGTATGTATGTATGTATGTATGTATGTATGTATGTATGTATGTATGTATGTATGTATGTATGTATGTATGTATGTATGTATGTATGTATGTATGTATGTATGTATGTATGTATGTATGTATGTATGTATGTATGTATGTACGTATGTATGTATGTATGTATGTATGTATGTATGTATGTATGTATGTATGTATGTATGTATGTATGTATGTATGTATGTATGTATGTATGTATGTATGTATGTATGTATGTATGTATGTATGTATGTATGTATGTATGTATGTATGTATGTATGTATGTATGTATGTATGTATGTATGTATGTATGTATGTATGTATGTATGTATGTATGTATGTATGTATGTATGTATGTATGTATGTATGTATGTATGTATGTATGTATGTATGTATGTATGTATGTATGTATGTATGTATGTATGTATGTATGTATGTATGTATGTATGTATGTATGTATGTATGTATGTATGTATGTATGTATGTATGTATGTATGTATGTATGTATGTATGTATGTATGTATGTATGTATGTATGTATGTATGTATGTATGTATGTATGTATGTATGTATGTATGTATGTATGTATGTATGTATGTATGTATGTATGTATGTATGTATGTATGTATGTATGTATGTATGTATGTATGTATGTATGTATGTATGTATGTATGTATGTATGTATGTATGTATGTATGTATGTATGTATGTATGTATGTATGTATGTATGTATGTATGTATGTATGTATGTATGTATGTATGTATGTATGTATGTATGTATGTATGTATGTATGTATGTATGTATGTATGTATGTATGTATGTATGTATGTATGTATTTATGTATGTATGTATGTATGTATGTATGTATGTATGTATGTATGTATGTATGTATGTATGTATGTATGTATGTATGTATGTATGTATGTATGTATGTATGTATGTATGTATGTATGTATGTATGTATGTATGTATGTATGTATGTATGTATGTATGTATGTATGTATGTATGTATGTATGTATGTATGTATGTATGTATGTATGTATGTATGTATGTATGTATGTATGGTTTTTTTTTTTTTTATTATTTGTGGGATGAAAATCATCGAAAGACTCTGGCAGTGGTGGTGTTTGCCAGAAGTGCGAGACTTTAACACGCTAAAAACACCCCTTCACACTGACCCAAATGCTCCCCGTGGTACTACCGCAAGGCTATACGTCTCGGGGTGGGAAAGGTCCTAGACCCTAAATCTAAACTACATGGATTCTTCTGCGAATCTCTTCTAACCTACGAAGTTCCAACAGAACCAATTTTATAAAATTACATACATACGTCCAGTTATACAAAGATTCCAACATGATTGGAACGATGTTGTCCGGCCTAATACTACGCCCTAAGACTACTTCTAAGTACGCTCTACCACTATCAAATCGTGGACAGATGAAGAACACATGTTCGGCATCTTCCACGACATTGCCACCACAACTCGGACAAAACGGAACACTGTCATGTCCGAAACGGTACAAGTACGACCTAAAACAACCATGTCCAGTCAAAAACTGTGTAATGTAGAAGTTCAAGTCGCCGTGTCTTCTTGATAACCATACCCTAATGTCAGGTATCAGTAAGTAAGTCCATCTTCCCTTGTCAGTCGCTGTCCATCGTTCTTGCCACTTCCGTAGACACATATCAGTCACACCATTCGTACTGTCCGAAACGGCTTCTAGCTCGATGGGTATCATGCCGGCAATGACAAAGGCGGCCTCGTCCGATACAGTTCGGAATGCGCTACATACTCGCAGGGCGGCCAGCCTATACACAGGGGATATCAGATTCACATATGTAGAGTATTTCAGTGAGCCTGACCATATAGGGGATGCATATAAGATAATGCTTCTTACTACACTGGTTAGCAATCTCCTCTGCAGATATTTTGGACCTCTTGTATTCGGCATGATCCGGCATAGCGCTGAGCAGGTTTTTGATGCCTTAGAACCTATATACTTCAAGTGCTCATGAAAAGACAGACGAGTGTCAATCATGACTCCAAGGTATTTTAAACATTCCTTGGATTCTATGCTACACGTGCCAATATTTAGCCTAATGGTTTCCCTATTTTTCCGACTACTAATCAGAATCGCTTCTGTTTTATGGTCAGCTAGAGCTAGACCCATTGATCTCAACCAAGACCTTACGATCTGAATACTGGCGTTTGCAATGGTTTCCGCCTCTAGTAACTCTTTTGCTTCACATACTAACGCTATGTCGTCTGCGAATCCAACTATCTTTACCTTCTCCGGCAGGTTTAACCTTAATACTCCATCGTACATGACGTTCCACAGTAGTGGACCAAGTACTGATCCTTGAGGCACCCCACCAATGATCTTTCGTCTTCTAGTACCCTTATCAGTATCATAAACTAGCTCTCTATTTCGGAAATAGTCCTGTATAATTGCCAGTAGATATCCTGGGATGTCTAAACTGGCTAAGGCATCAACAATATGCTCCCAGTTTGCCGTGTTGAAGGCATTCTTTACGTCTAGCGTTACAACTACACAATACTCTTTTGCTCCATTTCTCCACCTCTTCCCTTGGATAGCCTGAGCAGCAGTTTCTACTACAACTTTGAATGTATGTATGTATGTATGTATGTATGTATGTATGTATGTATGTATGTATGTATGTATGTATGTATGTATGTATGTATGTATGTATGTATGTATGTATGTATGTATGTATGTATGTATGTATGTATGTATGTATGTATGTATGTATGTATGTATGTATGTATGTATGTATGTATGTATGTATGTATGTATGTATGTATGTATGTATGTATGTATGTATGTATGTATGTATGTATGTATGTATGTATGTATGTATGTATGTATGTATGTATGTATGTGTGTTCCTATGCGGCACTATATAAACCGAACGCGTAGACCGATTTTGGCGATTCTTACGTCAATCAATTCGTCTTAATGCGGGGAGTGTCACTAAAGATATGACAGTAGTCAAAATTCAATGTGGCGGCCAACAGACGCCATTTTGTTTATATATATTATATCCTGCAATAAGGAACATAGGGCCATTTTGTTTATACGGAAAAAATAAAAAGTCGGTGAACTATATCAAAATGGGAATCAATCGTCATGTATTTGAAAATCATTTTTAGGTTTCTCTTATGAGTTTTAATTTTGAATGACCATTTAGGATCTGTGAACGTTTAAATTGGTTTTCTTTTTTTTTACGTAGTCGGGGTTTTTTTTTTTTTGATTTTTTAAATTTATGTCTTGTTTCTATCACGAAACGATTTTTTTTAATGGGATTCCCCAATATTTCTACTAGATACATCAATATACGAGTATTTCACCCTAACTCAAAAACGAATTGTCCGAATTTAAACAAAAAAAAGTAAAGCACCAAAAGATACGGAATAAAGTTACTTTTTAGTCGTTCATATATAAAGTTTTTTATATTTCCAACTGTTTCGTAGTTATTCAAAAATAAGCGGCAAAAAATTGCATTTAATATTTAAATTTCTTTTTGTTTCAAAAAAAATTAAAAAAGAAATTAAGAGGGCCAAAGTGTTGCATTTTTTACTTCTGTCCGAAAGCTAAATATATTAGAAACAAAATAAGCCATAAATTAAGAAAATCGATAGACAAATGTTAATAGTTTTATTCACAATTAAGTTAAGGAACTTAATTGAAAAAAATTTTCGATCTTTATACCACACACATACACACACAAATTAAAATTTTATTGTTGTATGAAAAATATGATCTTTTTATTAATTGAATTGTTTCACTTAATTGTGAATAAAATCACCATTTGTCTATCGATTTTCTTGATGTATGGCTTATTTTATTCCTAGTATAACTATCTTGCAGATTAATGATAAAACTGTAAATTATGGAAATTTTTTTATGAATCTTTGCACACAAAGAAAAGTTAAATTTTGCAAAAAACAAGTTTTCTTCGCTAATTTCTAAATAACTCCGAAACAGTTGGAAATATAAAAAAATTATCTATATAAATAAAAGAGTAACGTTATTGAGTGACTGACTGACTGACTGACTGACTGATTCATCATCGCCCAGCCCAAACCACTAAAGCTAGAAAGTTGGAAATTCGTATGTGGGCTCCCCTCAGGATGTATAGATCCACTAAGACGGGGTTTTGGGAAATTCAAACGCTAAGGGGGTAGAAACGGGTAAAACGGCTAAATTTGGTAACCTTATATCTCCGGATCTAACTAAGGTAGACATAAAATTCCAAAAACAGCATAATAAAATCAAAAAATAAGCATATGGGTGTTTAGTACTTTTTTAAAATTTTTACATTTAGGAGCCGAAAAAGGGTGAAAATATAATTTTGGTACTTTTTTTGTTAACCGTTTATCTCCGAAAGTAATGGAGATAGAAACTAAATTTAAAATGTGTTCTTCTCTCCTTAAAAAGCCTCCAAATGTGCTTTGGTACTTTTTTGAAATTCGAATATATAAGGGGTAGAATTGGTTGCTCTTTCTGGTACTTTTTTCCATACAACTATTTTTTATGCAAATTGATATACATAGTGAATGAATATGTTTGTATATTTTCACTAAGAGAGGATTTTTTAAAATTTTAATTCTAAGGGGATTAAAAGGTGAAAAAACGGGTATAATCGGTAACCTTATATCTTCGAATCTAAGTAAGGTAGACATAAAATTCTAAAAGCATCATAATTAGATAGAAAAATGAGCGCAGGTGTCTGAAACTTTTTTAAAATCTGTACGTTTAGGGGCCAAAAAAAGGTGAAAATATAATTTTGGTACTTTTTTTGTTAACAGTTTATCTCCTAAAGTAATAAAGTTAGAAACTAAACTTGAAATTCATTTTTCTCTCCTTAAAAAGCCCACAAAACTGTTTTGTATTTTTTCAAAGTTGAATATATAATGGGTAAAATTGGTAGCCCTTTTTGGTACTTTTTTCCATACAACTATTTCTTATGCACATTGATACACATACTGAATGCATATGTTTGTATATATTCTCTAAGAACGAATTTTCGAAAACTTTAATTCTAACAGGATTAAAAGGGGTAAAAACGGGAAGCTCGGTGTTTTTATATCTCCGAATCTAAGTAATTTTATGTCTAAATTCCAAAAGCGTCATAATAAGATAGAAAAATGAGTGGATAGGTGTTTTGTACTTTTTTTTTTAATTTGTGCATTTAGGGGCCGAAAAAGGGTAAAAATATAATTTTGGTACTCTTTTCTTAACCCTTTATATTTTAAGGCAAAGGTACTTTTTCGAACACATACTTTTTTGAAAATGTAGTTTTAAGCTAGTTTTTGAAAAATATTTTTTGGAAAGGGTACTTTTTGAAATGGTACTCTTTTGAAAATGGTTACTTTTTGAAAAGCTACTTTTTGGAAAAGGTTCTCTTTAGGGTTCTGTACACCAAAAGTGTAAATTAATCTTATTGTTTTCGATACGCTGTCCGTCAGTCCGTCTGTCTTTCTGTCTGTCACAGGCTGTTTTCTCGAGAGCCGTAAGATCTACGGGCTAAAGATTAAAGGGTGGTCTAAAGCGAGCAACGAAATATGTTGAAATACTAATGTAATATACAGACACTTTTATATAGACTCTCGAAATTTTCAAAGTTAGTGTTAATTGGTGTAGTCTGTAGAATATTTAACACAACAAAAATCAAAGGGTGTTTTGAAAGTTAATGTAATTTTGACTATGTAGTTTAAACAGTTTACTGTATTTTGGAAACCAAAAGAGGCAAACTCTTGAAATTCTAAAAAACTCTAAAAATAAGCGCAGATTGAAAAACATGAATGGACATTTATCTGGACAATGGCCAAACTGAAGAAGAAAATATCTTTCCCGTTTTCAGCACATCATAATTGCTCTAAAAAATACATTAAAAATAAATAAATATTTAAAAAAATATATAATCTGAAAGCAGTACAATTGTATTTATAAAACTTAAATCAAACTTTTGGCCACCTTTTCCTCTATAACCCCGAAACTAGAAGCGGCACCACCTTCAAACATTCCGAGTGTGTAGAAAAGAGTTATATAACTGACATATATTTCCTTAGGATTTTTTAAAAACCTGTTTTTTGAGATATATCCTTTATAGCTCCAGACTTCCACAAATGACCCTTGAACTACTTGTGGAAAAAATCGAAGTGTACATCATTTCAAGAGTCTTATTTTAACTTGCAAGATAACATCAAATAAAACGTTTTCAGTTTTGAAGTTTAGAGGTTATAGTTGGTTTTATATGGCCACTTGACGGTATATTTCAGAAACAGAAAGGATCCGAGGTCTAAAAATTAAAATTTTTTAATGCCTTTAATGGATAACATGTGTGGCGAATATCATCGAAATTGAAGTTGGTGTTTCCGAAAATTGCATTTTTGTCAATTTGGTATGGCTTCAACCTATTATAGATATTTTGTTTTAGTTATGATGACATCATACCTCCACAACCTAAGAAGTTTGAAATGCAAATTTTCTTTAATATACTAAAAACATAGCATACAGAGTTTTATCAAAATCGAAAATGGTCAGGTCCACCGGTTGGTTGATTTAAAGTGTTTTAACTCTGTACTATAATATATCAAACTAATACAGGCCTTCAATCTTTGAAGTAAATATACAAAATCCAGACTAATAGATTAGCACACTACCACCCAGTAAAAAAATTGCTTCGAATAAAGCAGGTTGGTTTTTACCATGAGAGGATAAAAATAGTACTTACCAACCTGCTGATATCGCTGTTGATTTTTATATTGCGAGTTCCCGGTTCGGAGTACTACATTTTTTATACAAAAAGTGCTTTTAGAAGCGCTGAAAACCATCACCATTTTCAGTACTAAAACTGTAAGTATATGGAACTCTCTCGCTTAAAAGCCTGCATTGTATCAGCAGTGGAAAATTTATTTATTATAGTTTCTTTCATATACATTCACTGCTCTGCAATAAGCTCTTTTATAGCATATTACTATACGCTTTAATGCCTTAATGCTTGAAAAACATGAAAATTTTTTATTGGGCAAGTACTCCAACGGGGCATACAAATGAATTGTGATTTTTTATATACAAGCTAGTAATAACTATAATTAGAAATTACTAGCAATAATAAATAAATATTTTGTACATATTTGGCGAAAAAGTGAGGTAGACAGGCTATAACAATTTTTTTTATAAACGTTTATACATTTATGTATTTATATGTACATGAGTTTTATATTCATACATTTCTATATTAAACGATAACATCATGATTTTTCCTGCCTTCTTTAAAAAATCAATTTAAAATATCATTACACTCATATTCACTCAATTAATTGCATTCAAAATATTACAAGTCTCAAGAAAAGTTCATGAAATATTTTATATTGATTTTACATACAAACGTTTTAGACAAAAAAAAGTAGATTGAAACAACTGAATCAGGCTATTTTGTTTGTATGAACAGATTGTTACGAAAATAAATGGAGTAGAAAATAAGATTTTGGTAGAAGAAAATATGAATATAATAAATTATTTAATAATTTTACAATATAAATTACAACAATTTGTCATGAAAATGGACTTAAAATTACAACTTTGCGTTCGTCTATGATAACAATCCATCAAAACAATGAATATGAAATAAAGACACAATGTCAAGCCCCACTCTAATTTTATTAGTATCAATCAATAAATAGCCTTTTCAATCTCTCTAATCTCCTTCCTCAAGTGGGTTATCCCATATGATCCTAATTGACTGGCACAAGGGAGGCACTTTGGCCATGTAAAATTTCTGACTTATTGCCACTTTTTTTAATTTAATTTCTTAGTACAGATGGACCTGGGCACTAATACGATCTATTTTAAATCGAAATTTTTAATTTATCCCAAATCTTCTAAAATCTCCAAGCTTGGACTCCAACACAATTGCCTCTTCTGAAAACCCTTGTGTATACGTAATTATTTGGCAAAGTGTTAAAGTGTTTGAGGGTGCTGTTGGCTGAGTAGTTAGCGCGTTTGACTATAAACCCTGAGGTCTCGAGCTCAAGACTAATTTCAGGCAAGCCAACAACATCATGTATTTTTCTCATGTGCATTGGTGTGCTATTGTGTTGGTTGTTGTTGGACTGTTAAAGTGATGAAGGCATAGCACTGATCAATTTGGCAGTACGGGCAGCGATTAATACTAACATATGCCAATGCACTTCACAGCACCCTCCTTCGTCGGTATTGTAGCAGTACCGTCGACAAAGTAAAAGAACTAAGAAAATGGTTACACAGCTTAAACAACTCAAAGCCTCTACTTCACTTTAGAGGAGCTGGCAACACTGCTCTACCAATAGCAGGGTTGTAAATGCATTAATCTTTCTATCTCTCTGCCACTTCACCACCTGTTCACCCTACAGTATCCCTTTCCCAAAGAAGGTAACACATTAATTAATTAGCTGGTAGGCATTAATTGCCTGATTGTGTTACTTCTCCTTAAAAAAATAATAAAAATAAAAAAATGGGCCTTGAATCAAGTGTGGACGCTATGGGCAAAATTGTTCAAAATAGCATTTTTTGGATTTCTTGAAACTTTCTTAAGAATTCTGAGATTCAAAGAAATAAATCTAGGTTTTTTTCTTGCCTGGTATTTAGTAAATAAATTCGAATATAACTGCAAAATTTCATGGGAAAATATGAATAATCTACGATTTTATAGTGTTAACAAAAAATTAATGCATATGAAAAACTTAGTAAGATCTATCCCTTTTGTTCCAGTATGGCGTATACTTCATACCAAATATTAAGTATACGCTATATATTCCATTCTCTCTGTCAAGGCAAGTAAAGCTTTTTCAGTACGGGTGTTTAATTATAAGTCCATAAATTTTACACGTATAAAAGACAAAGGTAGACATATAATTTTTTTAAACAAATATTTTTTTTAAACAAATATTTTTTTTAAACAAATATTGTCGAAAATTCAACATTATCTCAAATTTCAATTAAAAACTTTAATATTTTTTAGTTCATACGGCAGAATCCCATGAAAATTTTTTTTCTACTTTTTGAAATTTTTTAAATCGGATGATATTTGTATCCGATTCTGGCAAATGCTGGACAAAGTTTTGGAAAATTTTAAAATTTTAAGTTTCAAATGAGTATAACTCACTAACTATAAGAGATAATTATACAACCAAACATGTATCTTTTAGATCTTACTAAGGTATATAATACAGCAAAAAATCGAATGACAAACAAAAAAAAATGGCATGCAGTAACAAATTTTCAATTAGCGAAGTGCCCTACTTTGAGGCTGCATACCTCCGCTCCTGACCAATTAAGTGGGCTTATAATTAAAACAAAAATATAAATACTCCTCTGCTATGTCCATATGAAATTTTATTCTAATAGAACTATCCGTTTAGAAATACCCGATTTATGTTCCAAATATTTTGATTCTGTCCCATTGTGCAGTGGTGCATGCCTGTTACAATGCAGATCGCAGAGAAAACGATTGCCTGGATGCCTAAGCCTGCATTCCTGAAGAGCCGGGCAGTCATAGAGAATATTTTTGACTTACTACTAGTCTCCTTCGCCGTAACAGGTCCTGCAGTTATCACCAGAAAGAAAGTCTACATGCTCGTACAGTAAGGTGCACAGTTGAAAAAAAGGAATTTACAATTTTGTTATGCCAATCGAAGGAATCAATCGATACAATCAATATTTACTATTTGTAATTTTTTCTCGAAAAACCAATATTTAACGCTATATGATGACAAATGTGTTTTCTTACCATGGAACAAAAACTAAGTTGCTCTTACGCTCCAAGTCCGTCACTGATCAAGTCTTCTCATTTCAAAAGTTCTATTCTATGACTGTTTAGCTATCATACATTGAAAAAATCGTATTGATGTTGTTGCAGGCTTGCCTGATATGAGAGCTCGAATGTAGGCACTTTTTGGCACATTTTCACATACATATTGTTGATTATTGTGATTGGTACTGGGTCGTATGATTAATAAATAATCAACTACATATAAAACATACGTAGCTGTGATTCCAAAGCAGTTAAAATTGTCGCCTAAGAGCAGGACTCCTTAGTTTCTTTATATGTATGTATGTACCAAGCAGCGTTGTCAGTTTAGCCTTTGCGAGGCTAGATTTAGCCTTTTATTTTGTCTTTTAGCCTCGAAATTTTGCATTTTAGCTTCGTCGCTTTTTCTTACCCCTTTTTTTATTTTTAATTTATCCTAAAAATGCTAAAGTTTTTCTTCACATTATAATAATTTATTTCTAGAACTCTTATTTTTAAGGCGATTTAATGTAAGCTTTTGATACAAATGTAGATATTCATTAATGTTAATGGGCCTGTTAATGGGCCTTGTACCGAAAATATTTTTATATGTGCCATTATCATTCCTTCTTTTCCTTTTACTTGTTATGTTCTGTGAAATTAATCAACGTTGATTCTTGCAATGCTGTCTCATGTTCAATTATTGCTGGCTAGAAATGTTACGTGCGTTTGGAAAACTGTTCGGGCTTCTCAATATTAATTTGTATTTTTCAATTTAATTATGTTCTGTATCAGAATCAATTTGTATTTTTTCAATATTAATTTAAATTTCTTAATTATAATCTCTATTTTCACAATATTTCCCATCTTGGTTGTTTTTTTTTTCTTTATTTAAAGCTGTATTTGTATTTTCTCAATATTAATTAGTATTTTCCCAATATCCAACTTAAAACTATGAACTATTGCAACTAGACATTCTATTAATTTGCTTTACTTTATTAAAATTTCAAATTTCCAAATGTTTCTGATATCATTAAAATGAATAAAGCAAATAGCTACTATAAAAAAATGTCTTTGGGCAAATACTTTTGTTTAATCGTGACGTACGAGTGATTTGCATAATAATTAAATATAAATCATACATCCAGTGTCTATTACAAATGCTTATTAATTCTTTTAAAGCAAATAAAAATTAGGAAATCGATACAATTACATTGCAAATTAATAATGAAAGTTTAAGTAAATAAATCATCAATAACACACTGTTACAAACTAGCATGTTTTTTTACTCGTAAAAAACGACTTAGTGAGGCTTGTAGGTCTAGTCCAATAGACCATTTTGCCAATTTAAAAAATTGCAATACTGCCTCAAAATCGATAGTTATCGATTAAAAACGAATTTTTGGAACTTCACGGACAACAAAAAAATTTCACTGCGTTTTTTCTGTCACGATTTTAAATTTTCAAACGGTGTCGAATAGAGGAGGATATTAATCCTTTCGTGTACATTTAAAAGATTTTATTTTGGCTTATATTTCATAGAAATATCATCAAACGAAAAATGGAATTTTTAGAACGTAGGTTCCTTATGGTGCGCCATGAACAATGCTTTAAATAAAAAAATCAAAGCTTGGGAGGTAGAATAAAAATTTTTGAAAATGAAAAAATACTGGCCGCGAATACTGGTAAGAAAAATAGTATGTTTTACTTAGAAGTTCCCCCCCAAGAGCTCAAGCTGCATCTGCGGCTGGTTGTAACCGATACCGGTACCGATGCCGATATATCGGCGATACTTCAGGTTTTCCGATATATCGGTATCGGCGATATTTTACTGTCGATACGACGATAATTTTTACATATTTTTCAGACTTTATTTTTTAACATATAATTTATTTTTGTTAATTTTGCCATAAATTAGATTAAATTCGTTGTTTTTAGGGTTCCGATACACCAAAAGTGTAAAGGAACCCTATTGTTTTCGCTACGCTGTCCATCCGTCTGTCCGTCTGTCTGTCACAGGCTGTTTTCTCGGGAACCGTAAGAGCTACGGACCTGAAATTTGCACAGAATATGTAAAACTTTGACCGCTATAACAACAAATATATGACAACTAAAAATTAAAGGGTGTTCTAAAGCGAGCAACGAAAAATTTTCAAATACTAATGTTATATGAAGACACTTATATATAGACACTTTAAATTTTCAGAGTTCGTGTTAATTGGTGTAGTCTGTAGAATAGGCTACACCAATTAACACTGATATTTAAAACAATAAAAATTAAAGGGTGTTCTATCAGTTAATGTAGTTTTACTATGTAATTTAGACAATCTGCTGTATCTTGGGAACCGTAGGAGCTACGGACCTGAAATTTTCACAGAATATGTAAAACTTTGGCCGCTAGAACAACAAATATATGATAGTTAAAAATGAAAGGGTGTTCCAAAGCGAGCAACGCAATATGTTGAAATACTAATGTAATATTTAAATTTTCAAAGTAAGTGCTAACTGGTGTAGTCTGTATAACCAATTAACACCGATATTTAAAGCAATAAAAATTAAAGTTAATCAGTTAATGTCATTTTGACTATGTAATTCAGACAATATACTGTATCTTTGAAACCGTTTCAAAACGCTAAAAATAAAAAAATCCAAAATTAAAAAAATTTCAATACGAAAAAACGCTAAAATGAAAAAAACGCTTAAAAGAAAAAAGCACCAAAATTAAAAAAAAATCGCTAAAACGCAATATATCACCAAAACTAACAGGATCGCCAAAAAAACTTAAAAAAACTTCAAAAACCGAAAAATGTCGTCACAACAAAAATAGCACTACAAAATCGCTAAAACTAAATATATCACCAAAAAATTAAAAAATCGTCATAAATGAAAAAAAATCACTAAAACGAAAAAAAGCGCCATAACCAAATAAAGCGCCATAACTAAAAAAAATCGCCAAAAACCAAAGAAAATCGCTAAAATGAAAAAAGTGTAAAAACAAAAAAATCGCTACAACTTTAGTTTTACATGTCCTTGTCAAAGTTTCCTTTTTCGATTACCAATCACCGAATTGGAAGCGATGTTAGGAAAAATTTCTTTTTCGATGTTCTATAATGACTTTTCTTCAATTAAAAAGGATGAAAAATTAACCATTTTTGCAACTTGTTTCTTTTTATGCGAATTTAAACGCAAAACTGCGCTTTCATGTAAATTTAAGTGAATAAATATAAACTTTTAGAATGATTGTAACAATTAAGCTATTAAGCTATTTAGAAGAATATTAGTTGATAAACGTCCTTTAAAGATCGATTTTTTAAAAAGCATTTCGAGTATTTTTTTAAAATTATAAAGGAATTACAAATTTTTATATAACTTAAAAAAACTTTTACTAGCTTTTCTACTAATTATCTGCATATTTTTAATATAGATTCTTTTGAAGCAATGACAATGTAGTTCCTTAATAATTATTTCCAATTTTTTATACTTCGTTAATTCAATTTTAAATATTAATAATAAAACCAAAGAAATTTATTATTCAGGCCTAAGTTCGTTCAATTTAATTTCCACAATTAAATCATTTTTCATTGAGAAAGAATTTTTCAAAGCATGTGGCAATTGAAAAGTACAAACACCAATTTCCTGACTCCTGTAAAGGTCGAACTGAACATCGATGCTTTCGGGATCAACCACAATCCCGTCGTCAGAGCTCTCCATACTCTAGGCTACTCAGCCCCCAAAGTCAAGCGGTAAATATCTGGCATTAAACCAATTGCATTAAAGCTCTATGTTTCCTGGCTTTAAGCTCATTCCATGGTGGCTCAGAAACCCACCATACCCGGCACCTATCCCAATCAAAAACCACACTTGTGCTCCCTGTCCATATTTCTCACCCAAGATTGAGAAAGCTCCCTTCTCCAGTTCTTAGGGCCTACACATGTTCTGCTTTATCCGTATTACACGGAAAACTATCTAACATATCTTGTACTATGTGCCTGTAGTGTTAATAATTGAAGTTGTGTGTAATTAGTCGAACTATATGGGTTTTATCCAAAGAAATTTATTATTCAGGACTAAGTTCGTTCAATTTAATTTCCACAATTAAATAATTTTTCATTGAGAAACAATTTTTCAAAGCATGTGGCAATTGAAAAGCACAAACACCAATTTCCTGACTCCTGTAAAGGTCGAACTCAGCATCGATGTTTTCGGGATCAACCACAATCCCGTCGTCAGAGCTCTCCATACTCTAGGCTAAAAGTCTATGCATTTTTTTAAAAATAGAACCTCGAGGGGAGGTAGGGGGAAATTTCTTCCTCTTTGAAATTATCTATCCGAATTTGATGAAATTCAAAATATTGATAGATCTGAGTCTAGAAAAGCAAACAGGTTATATAGTTTATCAAAAATAGGAGCTCGGAGAGGGGAAGGGGTAATTTTGCGTAGTTTTTGGCAAAACTTTGCTTGAAAACACACCCATTTTATTTATTCTCTTAAAACGTGTATCTTATAACGACTACAATAAGCTCTAAATTATTAAAATCGATTGGGAATTGTAAAAGTTATAATATTTTTAAACACAATTTCAATAGAAAATAGTACATGATACACACTCCCAGTGCATTGTGGACTTGCTCACAATATAATTATTAATAATTATATAACTGATAAGCTAGTGGTCAGAGTTATTTGAAAGTTGACATATCAATAGATGAGGGGCTATACCTGCACGCTATGGTTTCCAAAAATGAGCAGGATATAAACTGACGGCATTACAGTGGGCTAAAACTAAATGCTTTGCATATGAAAAACATTAGATGTGTTGTAACTTTTCCTAATTCAAACCAATTTTAAAACCTTTTTTTGTATTTTTGTTCATCTCGAAAATACCAAAAAAAAGCTTGAACCTTATACTCTGCTACCTTTTATAATATAAGATATATTTGTATGCAAAATTTTATTTTAAACTTTAGCTTTAATTTTTTTGCGTTTATAGAATATTATTCTTTCAGTATATTATCCTCTTTTTCCAAAGCTAATGTCTGTAAAAACTTTTAAATTATTGTTGAGGTTTCCGAAAGTTCCAAGACTTTTAAAGCTCTTTGCGTGCGATGCGTCTAGTTCTAGCCCACTGTAGGCTAGAACTTTCGCAAACTTTATTGTGCAAGTGTAGCCCCTCATCTATTGATGTGCGAAATTTCAAATAAATTTAAATAGTAATTTAGCAGCTACACATACTTTACCATTTATTTTGAGTGCAGCTCCAAAATGCACATGGAAATATGTTGAATGTATAATTTTACATTGAATTTTTTTTTTTAATTGTAACTTTGCCAATTCTCAACCGATTTTTATAATTTAGGACTTAATGTCTTCGAATAATATACATTTTTTAAGCCCATAAAAAAAATTGGTAGGCTTTCAAGTAAAGTGTTGCAAAAATTCGCACAATTTAAAAAAAATTCGGGAAAAAATTAATTTTCCTTTTGATGATATTTCTATGAAATATAAGTCAAAATAA
Source organism: Panzeria rudis (assembly GCA_956483635.1). Lineage (NCBI taxonomy): Eukaryota > Metazoa > Arthropoda > Insecta > Diptera > Tachinidae > Panzeria > Panzeria rudis. The sequence goes on along the minus strand of OY101448.1, from coordinate 153,163,820 downwards.
AATCTTTTAAATATACACGAAAAGCTACAGTCCTCCTCTATTCGACACCGTTTAAAAATATAAAATCAGCAAAGAAAACACGCAGTGAAAAAAAAATTGTTTGTCTGTGATATTTCGATTTTGAGGGTGTATTGCAATTTTTCTATTCAACTAGTCCTACAAGCCTTAGTCGTTTTTCACGAGTATTTTCACTGTGACAGCGTGTAATTATGGAAACATAATAACATAATTTATGTACGCAAGTATTCATACAAATTATAGTTAATAAATTCATAAAGTAAATGTGTGGAATATGTGAGTTAATTATTGAATTTCAAATCATTTTAATTTAAAATAACTTAAGGTGATTAAATTCATCCATATATTGTTCGTCATAAAGTTCAATGCTATTTATACAAATTGCAGGCTTTCAAAAATTTAGAATTCATCCATTTTTTCCAAAAAAAAAACAAATAAGTTTATTTTTTAAATAAAATGTCTCTTAAAAACCGTTCATCATAGTTATTAACCTCAACACGAAAATTTATATTTCAATTTTTTTTTTAACGTGAACAAGCAGTCTCTAAAATGCAATTTCTTTTTTGCAGTTTATTTGTCCATTTGTTTTTGCAGCCACTTGCTTTTTTATTTCAGTTGCATGTTAAATCCTTCAAATGCACTACTTAAAATGTACTTGAAGCCATTTTGTTGTATGAGTGTTGGATGGTATCCCTGCAGACAAAATATACTAGTTGCTTTTTTATTCAGACTAGTTGCCTAACTGTCCTTTTTCCATATATCGAACTATCGATTTTAATATTAGGTTGTCATAGGAGCCCAACTAGTTCATGTGTCCATAGTTATATGCAAGTTGAAATACTAGTTATTATAGACTAGTGCGCATACTAGTTACTTTATTTATAGTTTTTTTTTTAACATTAAAAAACATTTGGCTCAAGCAGGATATGAACACACAGTCCTCATATTTCAAGGCATGTACTCTAGCCACTTTCTACTTATTATATTTACGGCTAAAATTTTGTTTTATGTATTTACACCTGAAAATATGTCAATTTATAAAAAATAATTTAAATTACTAGTATCATTACAACTAGTTGCATGACTGTTCCAAAACGATGTTGTTTGACTAGTATCGTTACTAGCCATATTACAACTAGTAAGATGGCAGTCCTTTGTTGACTAGTAACGTTACAACTAGTAATATGACTGTCCCGAAATGTAACTAGTTGTACATTTAGCTGCAGGGTATATTCAACCCAAAATACACATAAGCATATATAAATATGTATGTATGGATGACTAAGTATGTTCTAGCCTACACAAGTGAGTGTTAAAGTATGTTTAACAAGCGTTATGAATACACAGAGCAATAAAATACATAGAGAACACTAGAGAAATGAGCTCTGAGCTTGTGGTTAAAATTTCCATTGTCAGGCAAACAAAGGTGTCATTTGTGGAATAAATAAATGGGACTCTTAAAAATGTTAAATCATCATAAACACCATCCACCAGTTGAAATGCAAAACGTGTACGAAATAATAACAATGCGTAAATAAAAACTTTTAAGAATCATTTGAGATGCACGTCAAAGTATTAAGGTTATTTTTGTTTTTGTTTTATCCTTTTCGTTTTAGCAAGACTGCAAAGAGCGTCGTTGAATGCTAATGTTATATTAAAAACCAGTTCCTTATTAATTTATTATGAATGAAGTTAAATATTTTATTGTTTTTTTTTTAAGGCAGTCTATCACGTGTTAAGAAAAGATGTACGAAAATATTATTTTAATTCTCTTCACACAAAATGATTTGTCCAAATTTAATGCTGTTGTCTTTTGCTCCTAAGAAACTCTAAGTTTGTCAAAGAAAAGTGAATAACTTTATAATGGCTTCAACATTTTTTTATTATTATTAAATAGAGAATATTAAGAAACCAACTGTATAATTTCAGAGCATTCGAATTCCAAAATTCAGTCCGATCAGAATTATTTGGCCAACTTTACCGAATGTGTTGAGTTTAGTTTTTAAATATCTCGAAAACTATTTTATATACATGATTGGTTTGTATGTCATTTCAAGCAGAATATTTTGAGCTACAAAAAATGTATAGGGCAAAAAAAATTTTTTTTTTTTGAAAAAATTACTTATCTGCAAAGTTTTGAAATTTTCAAAACTGATTAAATCAAAAACCTATATTTTTATTTGGCTGAATTTTTTTTTTTCATATAATATCTCTAAATGTCCTTAAAAAATCCGGAAATTTTTAAGGAGGTGTTTTTTTTTCTTTTTTGAGATATGACAAAAAATGTACTTTTTTAACACAAAATTTCCAACATAAAATTTCACCGAAAAAACAAATGCATAAATTTGTCAATTTTATTACTTTTTCCCCCTTCAAAAACTTTAAATTGAATTAAATTTAATGCATATTGCTCAAAATTACAATTTTCAATTATTTTTGATACTATATTGTTGAAGGTTGCGAAAGAAAAAAATCATATCTCAAAAAAGAAAAAAAAACACCTCCTCCAAATTTTCACGATTTATTAAGGACATTTAGAGTAGGGATGTAACGAATACCGATACCGATACCGATATATCGGTATCGGCGATATTTTACTGTCGATACGACGATACTTTAAAAATTTTTTTCATAGTTTTTTTTAACAAATAATTTATTTTTGTTCAATTTTGCCATGAATTAAATTCACTTCGTTATTTTTTAAATCTTATTAATATCAATTTTAAAAATTAATAGTATTTTATGCTGTTATTTTGTAAAAAAATTATTTATTTTTTGTTAATTTTACCATGAATTCAAATTCAAGTCGTTGTTTTTTAAATCTTATTCCAACAAAAAAAGACACTCCAAAGAAGTCATGAAAATGTAGAATTCGCGATCCGGAAGTATTGCGAATTTGGATAATTTCTAATTAGTTTTACATATCCTTGCCATTGCAAGAAGTTCTGTTTTTCGATTACCAATCACCGAATTGGAAGCGACGCTAGGACAAATTTCTTTTTCGGTGTTCTATAATGATTTTTCCTCAAGGAAAAAGGATAAAAAATTACCCATTTTCACAATTTTTTTATGCGAATTTAAACTCAAAACTTTTATTTTCATGGAAATTTAAGTGAACAAATATAAACTTTTAGAAGACTTTTTTAGAAGAATATTAGTTGATAAATGTTCTTTAAAATTTCGATTTTTTAAAAAGCATGGCGAGTATTTTTTAAAATTACAAAGGAATTAAAATTTTTTTCTTGCTTTTCTACTAATTATGTGCATATTTTTAATATAGATTTTTTGAAGCAAAGAAAATGTAGCTCCTTAAAAATTACGTCCAATTTTTTATACTGGGTTAAAATCAATTTTAAATATTCTCTCTTACAATGTAATTTTGTATAATAAAAAAATTGCACTTGAGTTTTGTTGATCTAAACCTGAACTCAATTTCAATATTCGTATCGGTATCGGAATCGGTATCGGCGATATTTATTTTTAAATATCGGTATCGGTATCGGATCGGCAAAACGGCGTATCGTTACATCCCAACTTAGAGGTATTATATAAAAAAAATTTTGACGAAAAAAATATAAATCTTTGATTTAGTCAGTTTTAAAATTTTCAAAACATCGCAGATAAGTAATTTTTCCAAAAAAAAATTTTTTGTTCTATGTATTTTTTGTTGCCCCAAATATCCTCTTTAAAATGGCATACAAAACATCATTGTGAATAAAATAGTTTTAGAGATAATTAAAAACTAAACTCAACACATTCAGTAAATTTGGCGAAATAGTGAAATTTTTAATATGTTATAACTTTTGAAATAAATTTTTTTAATTTTTTTTCCTTTAATATAAATTCGTTATAGGACGAATGACAGCATCTGACCAAATTTCATCAAAATTGAAAGGGGTCGTGTCTAACTCTTAACTGATTTGACATGGAATATGTGAAACCTAAGGCTTACAAGATATACATAGTATGCCGAGTCGTATAACTATACGCAAAAGGGGAGAAATTTAACTTCCATTAAAATGAATCGCAGATGTAAACTTTAAAAATGCTGATATTTTTATATATAGTTTTTTGGCGGCCTCTACCAGAATCAGCTGTTAGAATATTGCTATTTTAAGAAATTATTTTGTTTTACAATTCACAATTTTTGCAAAAATCAGTTGATTTCACCTTATTATGAATAATATCAATATTTATCCATCGATTTTCATGAAATAAAGCTTGTTTTATTTGTAATAAACGGGTATGTTCTGTATTTCATGTGGAATTAAAATGTGCGGAATTATGAAAGCATAGTCGTTGCAAATTAATATTTATAACAACAATGCTTTGATAATTCCGCACATTTTAGTTCCACATGAAATACAGAACATACCCGATAAGCGGCTTTAAGAATTAGTACTCAAAAGGGTAAGTTTTTACCACGGCTTGAAGATAATTTTATTTAAAGTGGTTTTTGTAATAAAATCAGGCAGCCCCTTTATAAGTTACTAGCAATAGTCGGTGTGCTTCGCTACCCCATTGTGGTGCAGATATAGATAAATTAATAATAGCTTCGTATGATCACTACCCGGCTCCCCACACCTATATCCCCCCATGCTTTTGTTCGAAAGTGGAGTTTGCTCTCAATGCAAACTACCGCAAACTTAGAATTAGTGTTTAAAAATTGCATTGATTTTCATTTCATTTGATTTTACTTTTGCTTATGCTTTTGAAAAATATGTCAGTTTCAGTCAAAGCAAAATCAGAAAACGATTTATTACGATTGTCACACAGTCGACGATTTGAAAAGTTTGAATTTGTTTTTCCTTAGCTTTTGGTTCGTTTCGTTTTTCGTAACTTTTTTTTAGTTTCGGTGATTTTTTTTCGTTTTGGTAATTTTTTCGGTTTTTAAAACTATTTTATATTTTAGTATTTTTTAGTTATGAAAAAAAATTTTTCTGTTTTCGGCAATTTTTTTTTTGTTATTTTCTATATTGTTTGTTTGTTTTTTTACAGTTTTTACAATATTTTTACTTTTGCCGATTATTTTTTAGTATTGGCACTTTTTTCGTTTTGGCGATTTTTTTCGGTTTTAGACGATTTATTTTAGTTTTGGGTGATTTTTTTTGTTTTTTGGCGATTGTTTTTGTTGTCTGGCTACTTTTTTCGATTTTTTTTAGTTTTGGGATTTTAGTTAGTCTTTCGATTTTTGAAAATTTTTTTAGTTTTGGCATTTTTGGGAGACTTTTTCGGTATTTTGCAATTTTTCCAGTTTTTGCGATTTTTTCGCCTCTGGCGATTTTTTTTAGTTGGCAATTTTTTTAAATCTTTGGTGCACTTTCCTTTAAGCGCGTTTTTCTTTGGCTCGACGATTTTTTCGTTTTGATATTTTTTAATTTTAGGATTTTTTGTTTTAGCGTTTTTTTGTGTTTTTTTTTTTTGTTTTTTGGCTATTGTTTTTGTTTTTTGCTATTTTTTTTATTTTGTTTTGCCATTTTTTGCTGTAGCGATTTTAGTTAGTCTTTCTTTTTGTGATTTTTGTGGTTTTTGAAATTTTTTTAGTTTTGGCGTTTTTTTTTTAGATTTGTTCGGTTTTTTGTGATTTTTTCTTCTCTGGCGATATTTTTAGTTTTGGCGATTTAAGCGCTTTTTTCTTTGGCTTGACGACTTTTTCGTTTTGGTATTTTTTTAGTTTTGGGATTTTTTAGTTTTAGCGTTTTTTTTTTTTGGCGATTTTTTTTTTGTTTTGGCGACTTTTTTGTTTTTGGCGATTTACTTTCTGCATTGTTCCTTGCATTATTTAGTGAAATATCCTTTAATAATCAAATTACCCACTAATTATCAATTTTGTTTTGTTTGAAATATTTATTTATTATGGTTCAGAAGATATAGCTAAATTTCAAAATTACATATCCTGACAGAATACCCTTTCATTTTTAAATAGTTTTTTTAGCGTTCGCAATGCTGCCTTTAAAATGTGCATTAGCTGCGAAGAAGTTGACGTTTACGGTTTTCATGATACAGCTAATTGTCAAAGTTACGTCATAATTACATTAACTGATGGAATAGCCTTTAATTTTTATTTTGCTCAAATTTCAGTATTAATTGGTGTAGTCTGTATGATAATACACTTATTTTGATAATTTCAAGTGTCTATATATAATAGTCTGTATTGAGATTTCAACATGTTTCGTTGCTCGCTTCAGAATACCCTTTAGTTTTTAACTGTCATGTATTTGTTGTTATATCATGTATTTGTTGTTATATCGTACTCCTAACAGTTCCCGAGAATACCGCCAGTGACAAACAGACAGAGAGACAGACAGACAGACCGACAGACGGACGGGCGGACAGCACAGCGAAAATAATAGGGTTCCCTTACATTTTTAGTGTACGGACCACCAAAAATTACCAAAAAGAGCTCCAAATTTTATTCTTTATATATTAGAGTTTTTCGAAAGTACCGAAGTGCATTTGAAGGCTTCTAAATGGGAGAAGAATTCTTTTTAATTTTCATTTCTATCTTTATCACTTTTATCACTTTTTATCACAGGAGATGAACGGGTTAACAAAAAAGTACCAACATTATATTTGTACCACTTTTTGGCCCCTATATATGCGTAAATTCAAAAAATGACCAAACACCCTTCCGTTTATTTCTTGATCTTATTCTGATGCTTTTGGAATGTTGTGTCCATCTCAATTAGATCCTTAGTTATAAGGTTAACGGATTTTCCAGAGTGTGAAAAAATATAATTAAACTATAGTGTGTAAAAATTTTTTTTTAATTTAATTTGTTTATTTGACTACTTATTTTCTAGCTTCAAGTGAGTAAAATAATAACTAGTTAATTACTGTGGAAATGTTAGTACATTCGTAAGGGGTACCCCTTATTTTTTGTACTTCTCAAACAAAAATAAGTAGTTATCGGGCATATTATAAATAGTTATCATTTAAATCCTCATATACTTTTTGTACCAAATTTTATATTCAATGCTCACACATATCAAGTATTTCATAAATCAATAAAACTTTCTTACTTAAACTTCATGCTATTTTCATTAAGAAAATCATACAGTGATTGTTTTAAAACTAGTTGAGATTCAGCAGGGCTACAATTAGAGCAATGAAGCTTCGATTTACCCACCGTTTATTTCGTATTTTATCTCTGCAACAAGTCATAGGGCTACCTGTCAATCTAATTTAACTGACCTTATGATTCTGGCGCGTACCTTAATATAAAACTTGTTAATATGCAACGCTGATGGGTTTGCAGCGTCTGTACATTGTCAAATTATAAAATGATCTAATTAAATGGAATTTCAAGTTTAGGGCTTAATTCTAACAAAAGTTAGGAGAAAGTTCCTAGATTTTGTTGAAGGTTATTTAAACTTAAGTATATTTTTTCACAATAAATCCCAAATCTGTATTGAAAACATTAAGCAGTATGATGTGCTAAAATTAAATTTCTTTGTAAATTTCAAATCAATATGAAACTTATTTTTACTTGAATTATTACCGGATTCCGAAAAAAAATACGCATAAATATGCAAAAACATGCAGACAACTGCACTGCATACTTATCACTATGCTAATGTATTCGTATTAACACACCCTTGCATATAAATACATGCAAAAAACTTTTATACTTATACATATGCGCATTAGAGTGGGTCGATTTTTTCGCTAAAAAAAGTCGTAGGGAAGATATAATTCTACGGAGAGTGTTAAGCAAGTCTACTCTAGAAACCATAGATCTAAAAGGGATTTCAAACTTGTGGATATTCAAAATATTTTGTAAGTGGCTTCAACCAGTGAATTGATTAGACCAGACCCCTTCGGAATATAATAAAAATGTGTACGGTTGATCAGTCTTGTGCAACTAGCATCAGAAAAAAATTTAGAGGACTAGCGCCAGTGGCTCTCAAATAAATTATGACGCCTTTATTGTAGGAAAAATTACAAAAAGAGCTTGAAGCGGTTTGTACGCACCACTACGTATACTTAATATTTCATCAATACATTAAAGCCCTTATGACACTACATTTTTTCTTAATTTTTCAAGTTTTGGAGAACAGTGCAAATATAATATAATGGGAAATTTTACCAGGTGCAAAGAGTTCAGCTATATTAAGATAAATACCATATTGTCAAAGCTTTTACTAATGTTATCGATAACAAATGGGGACCTGTCAAAAAAAATGTAAAAATGTTCAACTTAAAATTGACATTTCAAGCTTGGAACATTAAAGTGTTGCCAAGTTAGCGGTTTATTTACGAATTCAGCTTCTTAGAGCCTCTTTTTTTCAACTTTTTTTTTCTTTTGTCGTTTTATTATAAATAAAACGTAGGCAGCACTTAAAGAAGCCATTACGTTTTGTTTACATTTTGTATAGTTGTTTCTTTCTATCATTTGCTATTTCTTTCTTTCAATTCTATAGCAAAACAATGCAAGAAAAATGTAGTGTCATAAGTGTCAGCAGCGCAGCGCCGCTCCCTTTGCTCTTTTTTCGCTTTACGCAAAGAGCGGAGTCAATTTATTATTGCGCTTACGCCGCGCCAATATTTTCGCGCTGCGCATAGAAGGAGCAAGCGCAAAAAGGAGCATTTTAATTTGTGCATTTACACTTGTAAAAAATTTTAAAAAAGCAATGGGTCCTATTTCCATGGATGTTATTACATGCCATCGCAGTTTTTTGAATTCACCGTATGGAAATTGGGTCGGTAGTGCAGTTCATATATCCTTTTCAGGTCTGGACCGGAAGTTGGGTCGGTAGTGCACTTTACACTTCCGGCTTAGGAGCTGGACCGGAAATTGGGTCGTAGTTCAGTTTAAATATCTGGTTCCGGTCTGGGCCGGAAATTGGGTCGGTAGTGCAGTTCATATTTCCGTTTCAGGTCTGGACCGGAAGTTGGGTCGGTAGTGCACTTCACACTTCCGGCTTAGAAACTGGACCGGAAATTGGGTCGTAGTTCAGTTTAAATATCTGGTTCCGGTCTGGACCGGAAGTTGGGTAGGTAGTGCAGTTCATATTTCCTGTTCTGGCCTGGACCGGAAGTTGCGTCGGTCGTGCGGTTCATATTTCCGGTTCCGGTCCGGAAGTTTGACCCGTCTAGGGGCATCATATTTGTATGGGATCAAAAATAAAAAAGTAAAGAAGAACGATATAGTGCTACAAATCCAAATGTCCTAAAACTACGAAAGATGTATGTATTTTGCAGCACTGAATAAACTCACACTAACCACTGTTAGCATTAAAAGTGCATGCGCCGCAAAAACATAAATGCGCATTGCACAAAGATCGGCGTTAATAAATCGAATGCGCTTCCGCTACGCTAACCAATTGCTCCTTTTTTCCCGCTCTGCTCCTTGGGCTTGTGCGCATTTTTAATACGCTTGTAAGAAATGCACAATATGTAATGAGCAAAAGGAGTGCACAAATCCGAGCTCTGGTATGTAGACAATCTGCTTCAAGCCTCTTTTTTGTAATAATACCAACTAATTCACTTAGTCCCTGTCCATACGAGTCAAATGTTGCTGTGCAAGTTTTGAGCTTATGAGAGAGAAAGATGAGAAGATTTGGAAGGGGTACACTGCTTCATGTACATGCACATCTCTTTTGCTTTCCTCTTCGTAATATTAGCAACAACAAATTCTATGTAAAAAAAACAAAAACTGCACAACAAGAATTTCATGGTATGGACAGAAATGCAACTTCAAAAGAAATTTTAATAAAGTTTCAGAAGCAAAATTTTACTCATATGTACAGCGACATGGTTTCTAGGGCAAAACTCTTTAGAACTCTTCTCAGAATCATATCCATCCCCCTTCATTATTTTTTTCATCCATTCATATCGACCCACCCTAATGTAAACACTCACTTACAAAAACTTTCAAAGTTTCGTGTTACTTATATATTTGTTTTAATACCATTTGTTGTTTGCAAAGAAAAATAAAAATCCAATACAACAGAGATACAACCGATTTAAATTACTTGTTTTCAAACTTCTACAAAGAAGAAAATCAATAATATTCAAATAAAAGGGAAAAACCAAAAGAATCTCTAAAATTTTACGAGTATAACAAAATAAACTGAACAAAACGTATTGATCGAATACAATAGAAAAGTTTTTACCTCAACATAAAAATTCCCATAAACAAAAACGAACTGTACCCTTAAGTTGTTTAATAAGAATAATATTTATTAAATAAAAGGAAATTATATAAAATGCTCGCGGTTATAGTTTTTTTACAAAAGAAAAACTAAAAAATGTTCTTTAATGTAGTTATTTCGAAAGAAGATGATGTTAAATCAAATTACTTTTATTGGTCTATTCTTCACTGTATGATAGAAGAGAACTTTTGCAATGAGAAGACCAGATCAGTGACGGACTAGGAGCTGGTGCTCCACAGTATCTTAATTTGCGTTCCATAGTAAGAAAAAACATATTTCTCATCACATTTCGTTAAATATCACCTTTTCGAAAAAGTGGCATATAGTAAATGCTGATTGCATTGATTGATTCTTTCGATTGGCATAACAAAAAATCAATATTTCGATAAAAAAAAAATCGTATACTCCTTTTTGTAGAGATCGTCCACTGTGTGCATTCGTCAGTGCTTGTTAGTATCGCCATTTGTTAGTTGGGACGGTTGAATGTAATTGCACTCATCTCCTATTAATTGATATCTGTTGATAAATATATGCTTACCAGAATTGTATCACTACTTAATTTATGTTAATTTCACACAGATGCGAGCAAGGAATGATATTTTTGTTATTCGTTATTTTTTATGAAAAAATACGTGTAACAAATACGTGTAACGAATACTGGTAAGAAATACTTGTAACGAATATTTAAAACGCCTCCGTGAAGGTTAAATTCCATTAAAACTCAGTGTTGCCGCTTTAGTATTTTTGCTATTTCAGGTGTTGCCTATGTTTTCCGGGGAAGCTCTGTGATTTTGGGGAAATGTTTGTCCTACTTTTAGGGAACTCGGGGAACCTCTGAAATTTTATGGAAATTTTTGTCCAAGCTTTTTGGAATCCTTAGACCAGGTGTCATTGCTAAACTGTGGTGTCTCGGCTAAACACCATGCGTCTCGGCTAAATTCTTGAGAAGTCTCGCTTAAGTATTGCTTAAGTATCGCCCAGGTATCTTCAAGGCGATAGGTGTTTTTGCCGAGAAATTATCTTCTTTTTCGATCTAGTTGTTGATATTACTATCTTCTCGTTTATTTGGTGTCATCAAGGCAGGTGAAATTTCTGCCTTTAAATTATCAGCCATGCCACAGAATACCATTCCGATCGTAAGTGGTTTCAATTCCGTAAGTTGCTTCTTCAGAAAACGAAAAACGAAAATTTTCTTCGTAATCCAACCACTTTTAAATTTCAAAAGCTAAAAAACGTGCATACTTTTAGGAGCGTCAAATAAATATTTGGTCATGAGGTTTCCATGTTAATAAAAAGCTCAATGTGAGCTTTGGATCTAAAAACATGAGTAAACAAACGCCTCAAGGTATAAAAAGTTTATCATTGTAAAAACGAATTGCAATATAAACGGAATCTAGGGCACCAAAAATGTACTTTTTCGGAATGACAACTACGGAATCAAAACCAATCCGAACGGAATCTGTGACACGGCTGTATATCTTTTATTTTTGGTTGGAATCATGGCGCCGGCTCCGGTGACTAAGCGGAGTGTCTCTAAAGGCGATAAAGATGAGAGGGTGTCTGATATAGCGAACGAACGTGGCCGACCGAAGGTACTCGATTGTCTGTACGATAACTACTACTCTGCCAATAAGAGTATAAACGACTTGTTTAATGCTAGTAAGTGATTGTCCAACTACTGTAAAGTAATTCAGACGGTATATAGTTTGTGGTTGAAAAGTATGTTGTTCGGTAATGACAACTCATTACTAAGTTTTTTCTCGGAAGGTATCCTTGCTCCGATTTGGACAAAATTTGTTGTTATTAGATGTTATTAGTAGCGTATGTATGGAAAGGACATAAAAACCGAATAACTAAAAAATCGCCAAAAAAGGGGAAAAAATATTGCCAGAACGAAAAAAATAAATTTAATCCCCAAAAATTAAAAAAAAATCACCACAATTCAGAAAATCGCCAAAAATGAAAAAAAATCGTCAAAACGAAAAAAACGCTAATATCTAATAAATATGTATCGGCAAAAACCTAAAAAATCGTCAAAAATAAAAAATCGCTCTAAGCAAATAAATCGCTAAAAACTAAAAAAATCTCTAAGAACCGAAAAAATCGTTAAAAGTGAAATAACGCCAAAAACAAGATCGAAAAAAAAGGAAAATAGAAAAGAATATCGCCAAAAACTGAAAAAATCACCAAAACGAAAAAAGTGATAAAACTAAAAATAAATTACGAACAAACGAAAAAAACCAAAACGAAAAAAGTCGCTAAGAATAAAAAAAAATTATGAAAAACGAAAACATTCGTCCGAAAATAACCTTTCAAGAAAAAAAAATTCACTGTCCCTGAAACCAAACTAAAATCGCCAGCAAGGCAAAAGGGATTAATGTATATATAGTGCGAAGTGGCAAGGAATATTGCATTATACCGACACTTAAAATACTTGTTGCTGAGTGGATAGTATGGAGTACCAGCGAGGGCTCTAATGTCAATCTTTCAGCAAGATAACGCTCCAGTACATGTTAGCAAATTAACTAAAACGTGGTTTGAGGAAAATTGAGTGCCTCTTATAGAATGGTCGGCAAGCTCACCAGATCTTAGTGTAATGGAGAATATATACGGACTGCTCGTGTGGCAAAGTTTATGCTGAAAACCGTCGTTATAATTCAGTCGAACAGCTGAAAGTAAGAATGTTTAATGCTTGGAGGAATATAAGGTTAAGAACACTAGAACCTTTTATCAATTCCATGCCTAGTCGTATTTTTTAAGCTATAAATAAAATAAAAATGGTAATTGTATAATTAAAGAAGATACTTTACTTTTAGTTTAATTAAAATAATATTCACCCATATAAAAAGCACATTTTTTGGTATTTCATTAAAAAATATAAATACTGCTATAGAAATAAGACAAACTTTTTACAGATGAATAACAATTCAGCAACAAATATTTTAGGTTCCGGTGTAATACAATATTCCATGCCACTTTGCATAAGGGAACCCTTCGTGTGCGAGTCAAAGTTGCACTTTACTGAATTTATTTGAGGCTATAGCAAAATATTGAAAATTTTGTGAACTAGTATTATTAATAAGAATTAGTTTATATCCAAATAATTCCGAAAATGTTGTTCCCCTTTTGCATATGTAAGCAAGGCAAGGATTTTTTAATGCTTACAAAAAAATTTAAAATTGGTGGATAAATCAAAATGGAGTTTCCTGTATTAGTCCAAATGGAGTTAAATGGAGTTAACTTCTGTTCCTGTATCAGGCATGAATATAAATTTTTGCTTGATATTCTTTTGGGTCTCATTTATTTCCAGTTTCCCTTTTCATTTTCAAACATTTATTTATGACTTGATTTAACATCTTTTTCTTATTCGCTTTCACATACAAACAAACACATACTTTAAAACATATGCAAAAATAGTTATAAAATTTTTTCAATTTCTACTTAGAAATTGGGCTTGGAAAAATCGTTTTCTTTTGAAAAAAAAATACAAACAAAACTGTTGTCGAGTTATTTATTAAAAATATTTATTTGAAAATAAAAAATATAAATATATTTGTTTAAATATATGAAGAACACAAAATGTGAGACAATGCATATTTGTTTAAACGAATAGTGGCAAAATGAGACAAATATTAGAAAACCTTTTTCTTCGTAAAATTTAAAGAGAATACAAAAAATATAATTTAATGTTTCAATGGATTTTATTCGATTTAATTAGATAAAGGATATGTGCTAATTTCCTTTTATTTAAGAATTAGAATTAAAAAGGCTATGAAAAATAAGCCAAGAATGTGTATATCCTTCACCATGAATAGCAAAGATATACTTACGATTATAGTACATGGGATGGTTTCAAAACAAATTGATACTTTTTTTTGTTTCATCGGTTTTTAATACTATTTCTCTAACAGTATTGGATAAAATATATTAAAATGTTAACTGTAGGCAATATATTTACTTTGCAATACATGTATCCATCATCTTTAACGAAAGAAAATTTATTATTTATTATTTTTTTCTGCGTACAACATGATATCTCATTCTCATATTATAAGCATTTTTGTGGGTCCGCTTTAATCCGAGTGTGTTGTTTTACTCAAAAAACAGAAAAAAATGCAGAAATAAATAGCCGTAAGTAAAAGTTTTGTTGCTCATTCCCACAACATAGAACAAATTCATAAGAAAAGGCTTTGTTTTTTTATTTTAAAAGCATGTCTACAAGTTGTTTGTCATTCGTGACTTTTCATTTTAATATTAAATATTTAAAAGTAGTCACGCAATATATAATAAAACTATGTATGTAAAATTAGTTAATGATACATAGAAACTTTAACTTAGTGAAATTAAATAAATTTAGTAGAGTGTGATTTTTTTATATAAATAATTCCTTCTCTTTCGTTTTGTCGATGTTAGTTTATTTTGGGGACTTTTTAGGCTAAGATTTTTTTAAAGCTCTTTTTCGTTTTAACGATTTTTTTCTTTTTTTCGATTTACTTTGTTTTTCGATTGTTTTTTGCCGTTTTGCTGATATTTTTAATATTAGGTATTTTTTAGTTTTAGCGTTTTTTCGTTTTGGTGCTTTTTTCGTTTTGGTGCTTTTTTTCGTTTAAGTTTTTTTCATTAGGTAAAATTTTGATTTGTTTTAATTTGGCGATTTTTTGTGTGTTTTTTAACCGCTCTTCGTTCTGGCATTTTTTTTGCGACTTTTTGTATATGTTGGCGATTTTTTACTTATGGTGATTTATCCTTTTGGTTTTTTCGTTTTTGAGACTTTTTTAATTTTGGTGATTTTTTTAATTCTGGCGGTTTTTTCGTTTTGGTGATTTTTTTTGTTTCAGCGCTTTTTTTTATTCTGGAGATTTTTTAATGCTGTCTACTTTTTTAGTTTTAATGTTTTTTGTTTTTCGTTCAGATGCTCTTTTGTTTTGGCGAACTTTTTAGTTTCTTGCGATTTTTTCAGTTTTTTGCGTTTTTTTCATTCTGTCGAATATTTTAATGTTGTCTACTTACATAGTTGTAATGTTTTTTCGTTTAGCTTTAGCGATCTTTTTAATTGGTGGTGATTTTTTGTAGTTTTTGGCGATTTTCGGGCTTAACGATTTTATTTCGTTTTGGTGTTTTTTAAACTTTGGTGATTTTTTAGTTTTAGCGTTTTTTTTCATTTTGGTGCTTTTTTTTGCTTTAGCGCTTTTTCATTCTGGCGATTTTTTAATGTTGTCTAGTTTTTTAATCTTAATGATCTTTTTTATTTTTGGCGATTTTTTTTAGTTCTTGCGATTTTATCGAATACCCTTAAATGATTAGTTGTTTAGCATTCGTTACTCTTATCTTTAAAATACCGCACTAACTGTGAAAATTTAAGAGTTTGACTCTTACGGTTTCCAAGATACAGCTCATTGACTAAATTACATCGTCGAAATTACATTACCTGATAGAATGCCCTTTAAATTTTATATTGTTTAAGTTTCAGTACTTATTGGTGTAGTTTGTATAATAATGCACTAACTCTGAAGTGTCTATATTATACATTAGTAGCTTAACACGTATTGTTAAGCTACTCATTCATGAACTTTTATTAGTTCTTGTTATAGCGGAAAAAGTTACACATATTCCGTGAAAATTTTATGTGTGTACCTTCTGCAGACATAAGCCCGTGACAGACAAACAGACGGACAGCGTATCGCAAACAATATGGTTCCTTATAACCTTTGGTGTACGGAACCTAATAGAAAGCTTAATTCATTTACAACTCTATTATTGCGCGTTTTTGTAGAGCAGAGTTACAGCCCCTCTGGTGTCAAGAAGAGGCATTAATTTGTTTAAGCTGTATAGCCATTTATTATTTATTTTACTTCACCAACGGCTCTGCAACACTAGCGACGAAGGAGCGCGCTGCGAAGAGCATTGGGATATGTCAGTTTTAATCGCTGCCGGTACTGATCAGTGTTATTTTTTCATCAATTTAACAGTCCAACAACAAACAACATAATAACACACCAATGCACTTCAGAAAAATGCATGATGTTGTTGGCCTGCCTGAAACTAGTCTTCAACTCAAGACCTCAGGGTTTGTAGTCTCACTCAGCCAACAACACAAGATATGGGATCCAAATATCATCCGATTTATAAATTGTTTTTTCTTCGTTAGCTAAAGAACAAAATTTCAAACAGTTTAACAAAAATTTCATGCAATTCTGCCCTCTAAGTTGGCTTATGCCAACTTTTTGGCCGAATACCGAAACCGAAACTTTTTATTCTCTATATATAAGGAAGTTAATCGAAATGACTAGTATATTCCAAATTTAAAATATGTCACCACCATGAATCTGTTTTTTCCCGTCCCATGTCTTTTCAAGTTGAATGAATAGTAACATAAAGTATTCAACTGCTTGTTGCCAACATAAATAGCATAAACTAGGGAATGGTAAGCCGATTTCGATTCCAATCGAAAATCTATTTTATGTTACCAGCCATGTCACAGATTCCGTTCGGATTGGTTTTTTATTCCGCAGTTGTCATTCCGAAATAGTACATTTTGGTGCTTTAGACTCCGTTTATTTTGTATTTCGTTTTTACAAAGATTAAGTTTTTATACCTTGAGGCGTTTGCTTACTCTTGTTTTTAAATGCAAAGCTCACATTGAGCTTTTTATTAACTTGGAAAGCTCATGACCAAATATTTATATCAGGATCCTAAAAGTATGCCCTTGTTTTAGTATTTACTGTAAATGAAGTCAGTAGAAATTGAAACCACTTCCGATCGGAATGGTATTCTGTGACATGGCTGAATAGCCAAATATATGTTATATAAATCGCACGATACAGTGAAATCGAATTTAAGATCGAATATTCTAAGCCTCGAAAACAATGAAAAAATCAATAAGTCATCTTTCAGGAGCTTTTGTTTTTTGAAATCGACGTGATTTGAAATCGATAGATTTCCATCACATACCAGAATAAATCGATTTTTCGCAATCGAGCTTACTTCTGTAATTTTGCACTGAAATTGATTATTTGTTTTTTTAAAATACATAGATTTTTTTTTAAATAATTTCAAAATATGAAAAAAGCTCATTTTCAATCTTCACGATAAATTCAATACAGTCGAGAAAAATTATTTTTTGTGTATATCATCGATGAAACAAAAAACTTCACTTTAGTAGAAATGAATGAAATCGTATAAATTTAGTGTCAAAAATTAGGTAAATATTCCACTTTATATCTTTTTAGTTATTCTGACTCAACTTGCAGATTGGTGCTTTTGTAACGTCATCGATAGAGTAATAAAACTCTCCTCAATGTATGTGTACCGAACCCAATATTCCAGTTCTATTCATCATTTAAGCTAATTTCATCCAAAGTTTTTATTAGTCATATGCTCATAAATGTTTAAGTTTTATATTTGCTCGATGGAATGATATATATTAAATTTCTACTATTATTGTAACTGAAACTGTATGCATGTAGAAATATTATTACGCCCCTTTTCACAGTGTACAGTTAAAAGTTAACGTATACTTTAGCGTAGAGTTTTGTATGCCGAATTCGCCGTTAGAGACCACATTAAGAAAAGGGCCGTTAATAAAATAAATCACTCTTCAGTTCTGTTAAGTTAATGCTAAAACAGTTTCGGTAAGTTTCGGATTCGGCCGAATAGTCGGCCTTTTTGCCGAATATTAGGTTCGGTTCGGGTTCGGCGTCAAAAAACTGGTTTCGGTCGGACTCTAAAAACTACACATAATTTTGACTAATTTTGATATGTGACATATCTACCTTTCTCTTTTATACGTGTAAAATTATTGGACTTATGATAAGTAAAAACTTGTATAGAAAAAACTTTACATGGCCTGAGAGATAATGGAAAACATGGCGTATAATTAATATTTAGTATTAAATATAGGTCATACTGGCCCAAAAGTATTATAAATCATAATAGATTTTTCGTATGAATTAATTTTTTGTTAATGTTATAAAATCGTTGATTGCTCATATTTTCGAATAAAATTTTGCAGTTATATAGGAATTTGTGTACTAAATACCAGGATTTTATAAATCGGATGATATTTGGATCCGATATCTGGAAAATACTGGACCAAAGTTTTGAAAAATTGGGAAATTTCAATTTTCATATTAGTGTAATTCACTAACTATAAGAGATAAGTATAAGATATAAATATACAACCAAACAGTAAAATATTTCACATGGCCGAAGTGCCCTATAGCTCCACTCATGAGCAAGTAAGAGAGCTGCTATTTAAAACATAAATAAAAATACTCCTCTGCTATGGCCTTGGGAAATTTTATTCGGATAGAACTATCCGTTTAGAAATGCCTGATTTATGCTCCAAATATTTTGATTCTGCCTCACTGTGCGCTGGTCTACTATCCATTTGATAAACTATATGTTTACCTACTACGTGTCCAATAATCATTTAGATATACATTCATTGTAACCATATGACCGTACATCCTGCACATCCTCAACACACATCAAGAGATCACTTTATGCATGTATGCGTATACTATATTTATCTATTTCCGTTAAATAACTATTATTCCTCTAAGTGTATTGGAGAAAAGTTATGTTTACTTGTGTGGCATTGTTTACATTGTAAATATTCAGTCGTTTAAACAAACTAACGTGCGAGTAATTTAGGAAACTTTAATCTTGATTGAAAATACGTGCGGAGATAAGTTGAGCATTTTGCAAAAGAAACTACATAATATGTTTGAGGGTATTATTAAGGAATGTGAGAGTTTTAAAATACAAATATAATTGCAAGATGTTAATAAAAACAATTTGGAATAAACTATCAATACAATTCACTTAGACTTATTGAAACTGTATGCAATTCAAACAAACACTTTACTTTCTAGTTCAACTACACCAGCATCTCATGAATCAATAATGGAATGCCGAATCTGATATACACTTCACTTTGGTTGAAAATACAGTGGCCTGCACAGAATATGTAAAAACAAGATTCCATTACGGAAATCGTTAATTCATTTAAAAACTAAATTAGCTTTCAACCAATTACAACATCTAAATTTTTTTCAATTAAAAATATATTAAAATAATTAAAAATTTAATTGAAATTCAATGTCGCCCACTCTGAACAACCGTACGATTTTCACATATGCAAAGTAAATTTATTGTATTTATAAGCAACTTGCATGTAGTAATTAAAACCTGTTAAAATAAACGTTGAATTAATTAAAATATTAATGAAAAATAAAATTTCTCCTGAATAATGGGGCTATTCACATATTACGTAACGCTATTTTCGGAGTTTTTATACCCCTCCTCTTTAGTATCGTTTTTTACAAAATTTTCAGTATAAACTACAACAAATTCTTATATAGCAAAACGTTTCAACAATCAATCATGGTTTGTATCTAAAAAAATTTATTGAGTGTTATCCATATTTTTTTAATATAATTCAAATTTTTTAGTGAATACCTAAAGAGATCATGTTCAAATACATCGAAGATTATACATCTAAATTTTATTGAATTCGAAATAAAATGTGTATTCTGAAAAATATATTGAATTCGTATAAAAATGTATGGAGCGTTACGTAAAAAATTTTTTTAAATATTATTTATCTGTAAATTTTAGGGCGCTAAAAAAACTTAACCGCAGCTGAAGCTTAGAAACGATATAAAGGACGTTGTCTGTTTACAAATTTCTGGTTTTCTTTAAAAAAAAAGTTTTGCTTCTACCGCACTGTGGGTTGTTATATTTTCGAAGCATAAATTAGGTAGATCCTATTTGCTACGAAAAATTATTTGAAATTTACATAACTTTTCACATTGTGTTTCGATTTTATTAAAATTAGCCTTATTTGAAAGAAGAGTTAGCTTACTTTCTGATCAAGTATAAATGTTTGTAAGGAATTATTTTAAAAGATAAAATATTTTTGTTTGTCCATGTGAATCCAAGTCAAGATGGAAAAAGTGGTCATAACTATTAACTTCGTCCTGCGATTATCATAATCTTTTGTTTTTAGAGAGTAAATGTTTAGTGCTGTCAAATCCTATACTCATTTCTATGATTTATTTATTTCGCGAAAATCCTTCCCGGAAAAACCGCGAACGCAAATCGAAATATATAATTTTATTTTAGAATCCATTGAATGATGCGAAAACTATCAGATGAATCCTACCCTCTCATATTTCATTTAGTTACATTGGTAAACAAAAAAAACATATATTATACGTTAAAGGTAAGGCCTATAAGCTATCCTATGCCGAGTCAGTATAACTATGTATGAAAGATGTAAATTTTCATAATGCCGATACAGGTATATTTTTTTTTGATGGCCTGTACCAGAATCAACCGTTAGAGCCTTGTTACTTTAAAAAATTTATGTTGTTGTACCGTGTAAATATTTGCAATTTTGGCAAATATCAGGTGATTTCACTTTATTCTAAACAAAATCAATATTTATTTATCGAATTTCATGAAATAAAGCTCTTTTTAATACATGTGGCTTTATGATCAGTTAATAAAAACGAAAAGTTTTTCGATTTCCGATTTCTATGAATTAAAAAAAAAATTAAAATTTTAAAATTTTGCCGAAAAAAAATTTATTCTTCAACATTGCGGTCTGAATAGTTCCAAAACTATTGAGCTTTAAAAAACTAATATTCAAGCATCTAAAGATAGTTTTGATTTAAGTTTTTTTGTAGCTTTTGTAATAAACTTTGACAACCCTTTCCCAAGTTATGATAAAATCGGTGGAGCAGCCTCTTCAAAACTCGATTTTTTTATAAAAAAATCAGGTAATTTAACTTTACTATGAATAAAGTCAATCCATCGATGTTGATGAAATAAAGCTTATTTTTAGTATATGGAGCTTTATGATCAAATAATGAAAATTGTTACATTTTGCCATTTTCGATTCTACATAAATTTTTAAAAAATAAGAATTTTTCAATTTTGCATAAAAAAATATTTTTTTCATCATTGCGGTTTGAATAATTGCAAGACCATTGAATAGAAAAAAATAGTATTCAATCGGCTTAAAGGCAATTTTATGTCAAGGTTTTCAATGGTTTCTGTAATAAAATCGAAAAACCCCTTTCGAAGTTATGATAAAATCAGTGGATCCACCCCCTTTAAAAACCCAAAATTTTAGAACAAAATTAAAAAAAAATTTCCATAGAATTTAAAATTTCGACTGTTTTTGTAGTTAGGGGACCATAACACATCAAAAAATATAGTAGTACTCCTTGCCATTTTTCTTACTGCATAGTGTACACTATTATATACATTATATATGTAGTTTGATAACTTTGATATACACTTCAACAACAACAACAACAACAACAAAAACACTAAATACATCACAACCCACCCAGTATGATTAGCAATAGCTGCATTAAAAGCAAACAGAATTTTTCTTTATATTTATGTAGTTCTGTATAAAAGGATTTTCTTATAATTTTGTTTTTTCAATTTCTTCACAATCCCTTTTACATCCATGCTTTTTGACACCCACTTAATATAAAAAAATCCATTATTGCGAAATATAGTTACAAGGTCTTTTATCATTACTCTTAGGAAACAATTGCACTTGTTCTACTTAGTAATTAGTTTAAAGGAGGACACAAAAAAAAGCAACAAACACACAATATCTTGTTCATTTGCTTAAATTTCAAAACATCCATCAAAACATAATAATAATGATACATTTTTAATTAATTACACGAATGAATATGCAACCAACCAGCCATTAAAGCTGGAAGCTTAAATCAAACATTTTCTGACTAGGGATGCCAAACGGAAGTGGATTTTACAAATTCCGGAATTCAGGATTTCAGAATTCAAATCCCGCGATCCTGGGATCCTGGGATTTTCCGACATCCCGGGACTTAAAATAATTATAAAAATTAATTAACTAGAAACAAGAAAATAAATTAGATATAACCTTTGAGGTAGAAACTCCATTTCCCTTATTACTGGTTACCCGTTGACTAAATGACGCCACAAAAATGCTCTGATCCCATTATGAGGAGTAGCTGTAAATAAAAATTTTGTTACCTATTTATAGCTTCTGCAGTTAGTTTAAGACTCAGACACATGCTCGGATCACAATTTCCATGAAAGCAGAGATTGCAGAGGTACTTGATTATCGGAAAAGGTAGCTTTTTTTGTGAGCTCTGAGGACTTTTATTTAAAGTAATGCTGCAATTGTCTTAATTTCTGCCGGAAACTCAGTTCACAGTTTATGCTGTCAGTCGGCATACTTCATAGTTCTCTACAAGATATTCAGGATCGATGAATACTTGTTGCTAACACAATGAACATAGTTTCCAAGACAAAGCCGGTAAGCAGCCACTACTTCAGAGGACTAATTAAGGCCTGAATGGCCAAAGCTGGACATATCCTCATAACACCGGTAGCAAGAACATCTGGACCTTGTATAGTTTGGTAGCCTCTATAGCCTGCCGCATATAATACTCGGTCTGATTATAATTTTATTATTCCACGTCATAATTTTAGGGCTCATGCTCCAAGTGCACCCAACACAACTCTAGATGCTTCCTGTTATAAGAATTCTTCATGGGGACTCTAAGTTGGACTTTTGTCAAAAAAAAAATCACATAAGCACTTGACATTCCATAGAATTGTATCCATTTAACGATGTTATACCAAAATCATTTTCTCCTAAGATTGAAATAGTGCAGAAATCATCATTCACGACGTCTAAGAAATCACAGCCAAATTTTCCAGTTACCATGCCCACTTTCACTAAGAACGTGGAGAAGCTCGTTTATGACCTCCAACCATTAAAGTGGGATACACATAGAAGATACACTTTGACAACCATAATGCATCTAAATATGTACACAAAACTAGTGTTACTTTTCATTATGAGCTTTTGTATAAGAATTTTAATTAAAAAACGTAATTTAAATATTTTGGGACTCCCCGGGATTTTTTCAACAAATTCCGGGATTCGGGATTTCTCAATCCCGAAAATTTTTCAATTTTCGGGATTTCGGGACTGGCATCCCTAATTCTGACTTATGCGTTTGTTATTGATGGCCTTTTTGGGTAAATCGAAATGCGATGCTAAATTACTTTAGCTGCTAAGAGACACAAAGCTTTTAGGCCTCAATTAACTTTAAGGAAGTTATTTATTTTATTACATGAGCCATATATGCACGCAGAGAAATGAGATGGTTGTAGGTTGGTTGCGGCAATTACACACAAAAAAACTTCATATTTGGGCAGTAATGAAAAGGCCACCATTATTTTGTTCTTTTAAGCGACTGCAACCATCAAAATTATCACAGTTACTAGACTGTATGAAACTTGTATGTTTTTTTCCGCAAATCTAACCAATTTGTTCTATTTCATTAATTTTTGCCCAAATGCCAAGGAGTACCACTATAGTTTTTTGGTGTGTTATGGTCCCCTAACTACAAAAACAGTCCAAAGTCTTAAATTTTAATTTAATTTGGGATTTGTGAAAAATCTGCTCTGCTCCACCGATATTATCATAACTCAGGAAGGGGCTGTCCAATGTTATTACCAAAACAAGTAAAAAACTTAAACTTAAATTACATTTTTTAGCCGCTTAAATATTATTTTTTATATACCACCTCGTATCGGATCTATTCAGAACAGTGGTCAGGAATGAGTATTGAAAAGTGAGTAGAGTTGAATCATGATTCATAATTTCTTATACTTATACGCACTCATACTTACTGCGATGTTGTACTCATTAATACTCATACTTAAACAATATTTATGACGTTGTTGATTTCGCATACGAGCATTAAAATAATCATTATGATGTTGTGTGTATGCTCTTTACATGTTTGTGCGCTGTGTGTTTGCTATGATGATTATGAGGTTGTGTGTATGCTTTATACGTGTTTGTGTGTTGTGTGTTTGCTATGATGAGTTGACTGAGTTGAATCAGATGTAAGTATTATGACTGTTATAAGTATTTGATTAATCAAACTGATGTTATTTATTAATCAAGCAGATGGTAGGAGTACGATGAGTACTTATACTTAGAAATCGACGTTATTGTGAGTATAAGTACATCAGAGTAGTTAAATTTGAATGATGTCTACTCACTTGCATTTAAAATGTCATGAGTGAGTATGAGTAGCGTAAAAACGATGTATTGCTGATCTCTGATTCAGACCACAATGATCAAAAATATATTTTTTTATGCAAAATTGCAAAATTTTTATATATTAAAAATTCATAAAAAATCGATAATAACAAAAACTTACTATTTCTCTTAGCTGATAAGAAAGTTACATATACTACAAATAAAATAAGCTTTATTTCATGAAAATCGATGGGTAAATATTGATTTTATTTACAATAAAGTGAAATTACCTGATTTTGGCCAAAAGTCGTGTTTTAAAGAAACTCCTCCACCGATTTTATCTTAACTTGGGCAAGGGTTATCTAATTTTATTAAAAACAATTTTAAATAAAATTACCTTTAAGTTGTTTAAAGTATTTTTTTTTTTGTCATATAATGCACAATATCTCTGAAACTAGAGGTGGTAGAAAAATAATACAGCTGGTTTCGTAATCAGTGGATGAAAATACATATGTAAGTATCACTTATTTTAATTTAAAAAAAATTTAAATGAAAAAAGTTATAAGAACTAAACCAAAAAGGCACGATTTTTAGCATCCTTGCAATAATAGTAAAATATTCTGATATACTCATCAATGTAAATCTACCCAAATGTAAGATATTTTTGTTAAGATTAATAATGTAGAAAGTATTTTATAGTTTGGAGGACCATTCGTGAATTATTAAACGAATAATACAAAACTATGCAATTGCTAAATGTCATTATATCTTTAAAACTAGGGAAAACCTAATGATGACTTCGTAATCAAGAGATAAAAATACATAAGGATCAGCTATTTTTATTTAAACAACAGAAAAATACCTCCATTTTGTTGTGCTGTGTTATAATTAAAACAAACTATCTTAGCCATTGAGCAAATTATAAAAAATATTTATGCAAATACATATAAAATTACTAATTTTTATTCAATAACAAAAATTCGTGAGGGAGGTAAGTAGGTGGCCATGTCCTTGTGCAAATGAAATGAAATGAAATTGACCACTGAGTTAAAAAGTTTTATAATTTATTATTGGCTATTAGTGCATTGTAATTATAAATATAGATAAAACTTAGCTTTTGTGAAAAAGGATATATAGGAGGTAGTCATGTTCTTGCACCGAATGGATCAAAACTTACACCAGAGCTAAAACGTATAATTTTAAAAATATATATATTTTTTCAGTGCATTCTAATCATAAATGTAGCTAAACTTTAGTTTTTGAGAAAAAGAATATATAAGAGGTAGTTATGTCCTTGCACCGAATATAACAAAATTTACAATAGAGCGCTAAAGCGCATAATGTTAAAAATATATGTAAATTTTTAAGGGATTCTAATCATAAATATAGCGAAAATTTTGTTTTTTACAAAAAGGATATATGGGGTGTAGTCATTTGCATGCACCGAACATAAAAAATTTATAACAGAGCTTAAAAGGGTGATTTTAGAAACTTTTATTAATTTGTACTGCATTATAATTATAAATGCAGTTAAAGTATGGTTTTTATGAAGAGGATGTCTCTGCACACCGAATGAAACAAAATTTACAACAGAGCATAATTTTACATTTGCTTATTAACTTTCAGTGCATTCTAGCTATAAATATATCTAAAATTTAGTTCTTGACAAAAAGGATATGTGGGAGGTAGGCGTTTCCTTGCACCGAATGAAACAAAATTTACAGCAGCGTAAAGACACATAATTTTACATTTATTTATTAATATTTAGCTCATTCCAATCATCAATACAGCTCAAATTTAGTTTTTGAGAAAAAAGATATATGGGAGGTAGTCATGTCCTTCCACTAAATGTAACAAAACTTACAATACAGCTAAAACGTATAATTGTATAAATATCTATTAATTTTTAGTGCATTTTAATCATTAATGTAGCTAAAATCTAGTTTTTGTAAAAAAGGATATATGGGGAATAGTCATGTTTTTGCACCGAATGAAACAAAATTCACAATAGAGCTAAAACGCATAATTTTAAAAATATTTATTAATTTTTAGTGCATTCTAATCATAAATGCAGCTAAAATATAGTTTTTGTGAGAAGGTTGTATAGGAGGTAGCCATGTCCTTGCACCGAATGGAAAAAAATTTACCACAGAGCAACAACACATAATGTTACAAATATGTAGATGTAAATTTTTAATGAGCTCTAATCATAAATACAGATAAAATTTTGTTTTTGAGGGAGGTAGTCATGTCCTTCCATCAAATTGAACAAAATTTAAAACAGAGCTAAAACGCATAATTTTATAAATAGTTATTATATTTTAGTGCACTCTAATCATAAATGCAGCTAAATTTTAGTTTTTGAGACAAAGGATATATGAGACGTAGTCATGTCCTTGCACCGAATGTAACAAAATTTGCGATACAACTAAAACGAATCATTGAATAAATATTTATAAATTTTTAGTGCATTCTAATCATTAATGTAGCTAAAGTTTAGTTTTTGTAAAAAAGGATATATGGGAGGGAGTCATGTCTTTGCACCAAATGAAACATAATTTACAACAGAGATAAAACACAAAATATTAAAAATATATGTAAATTCTTGGTGCATTCTTATCATAAATATAGCAAAAATTTAGCTTTTGACAACAAGGATATATGGGAGGTAGCTATGTATATCCTTGTACCGAGTGAAACAAAATTTACAACAGAGCTGAGACGCATAGTTTTAGATTTATTTATTAGTTTTTAGTGCATTCTAACCACAAATGCAGCTAAAATTTAGTTTTTAAGAAAAAATATATATGGGAGGTAGTCATGTCCTTGCACCGAATGTAACAAAATTTACAGTAGAGCTAAAACACATAGTTTTAAAAATATATAAAAGTTAAGCACATTCTAATCTTAAATGCAGCCAAAATCTTGGTTTTGAGAAAAACGGATATATGGGGGGTGGCCATGGCCTTGCACAGAATAAAACAAAATCAACAACAGTGCTAAAACGCATAATGATATATATGTATGTAAATTTTTAGTGGATGCTAATCATAAATACAGCTAAAATTTAGTTTTTGACAATAAGGATATATGGGTGATAGTCATGTCTTTGCACTGAATGTAACAAAATTTACAAAAAAGCTAAAACGCATAATTTTACAAATATTTATTAATTTGTACTTCATTATAATTTTAAATGCAGATAAGTCATAGTTTTTGGAAGGTAGTCATGGCCTTGCATCGAATGAAATAAAATTAACAATAACGCAAGGATGCTAAGTTTTAGATAATGTAAATTCAAATGATTATTAAAAGTGGAACATTAGAATATCTAATTAGACTAGCAGAACGTATTAGTACTACTAATTTCGACAGCCACTACACTGTCATCATCACCGTTCTTTGTTCACTTTTACCACGTTTGATAATTTTAATTTACATTAATGCAAGTATTGAATTTAAGCCGGTTTAATAGCTTCCGACATAATTTTGAAAACTTTAAAAATTAAAATTACAAATATTGTTATTCATCTTTTGTTAACTACAAAATGATAAAATAATCATTTGGTAATTCTAAAAATTATATGGTTTTGTTTTTAATTATCTCTATGCACTTTTTAGCTCCAATTGTTAATAATTTGTTGTTATATTCAATATTCAATAAATACCTGGCCTAAAAGTATGCAATAGTTTTTCTTTTGTAAAAATTTTATGACCAGTTTCGTGACTTAAACCAGAAATTTAAATTGTTCATCCTGTTCCGAAAACTTCAGAGAACAAATTTTTTTTTTCAAATGGAAAGAAGACATTCCCAAATTTCATTTCATTGAAAGAACAGCTTGGAGGAAAGTGGGCGGGCCTATATTATTTTTTCCATAGAAAATCAAAAATAAGTTAATTTTTAAAAGCTTATAGATTTTGGCATATCTTCGTAACGG
The DNA here is from genome assembly GCA_956483635.1 of Panzeria rudis. Lineage (NCBI taxonomy): Eukaryota > Metazoa > Arthropoda > Insecta > Diptera > Tachinidae > Panzeria > Panzeria rudis. Next base: position 153,135,627 of record OY101448.1, on the reverse strand, counting down.
TTTATGATATCCCCATGATTTTTTTTAATTTATAGAGAAATGCTATATTTTTCAAATATGTTAAAGTTAAATGTTATTATCAGGAAGATTATACACATATGGACCACTGAATTGCTTGAAAATATAAGTAAATTTTGGCTTAGCACCCTTGCATGAACTATACTTCAATTGCTCAAAAAAAAAACCATAAATGCACATTTCATATTTAAGCATTTCTCTACAAAACTGCATCATTTAATTTTTAAAATTGAGTTGTAGAAAAATAGGATTTTTGACACTAAAATCCCTCTGTGCATTGTAGTGACGCGGGCCAGAGCAAAATGCAAACTGCAAAAGCAAACGTTTTAATATGATTTTCTTTAGTTCAATAAAATTATCGAATTAATAAATATGTTGGTATTCATCAGCTTCTTCACTGAGAGGAAAACGGTTCGTAGTGGGAATGAAATCATCACGTTAATTCCATATATTAATACAACGAAGCAGTAAAAGGTGTTGGCAAGCAGTAAAGGTGTTGGCTTACAAACGTGAGATCAAGAGTTCAAGACTAACATTTACAAATTTATTTATAGGAATTAGAATTAAAGTAAGTGTTAAAAATATTAAATTAAGTTTCTGACAGTATTAAATAAATATAAAAACCTGCCTGCTGACGCTTGGCTATATACATATGTGTTTCAAGTTTTATTTTAATCATGAAATTTTTGTAATAAATGAAGCAATTTTCATAACAGAAATGCAACGTTACTTTGCACAGTGGCGCCATCTGTGTTTTTTCGTCCTGTATCTGCACCTGAAAAATGCATCTGCACATTTTTGGAACCATTTCTTTTTTCAAAATTTTACCTGTAGCAAAAAAAAAGGGGCAAGAACGGGCAGCTGGAAATTTTTGCATTAGGTACACAGAAAAAAATAAGTTTCGGTTTTGATAACAAAAATCCCGGTATTTTTTCAAATTTCCTGTGATAAAGAATTCCCCTATATTGATAACAAAATTATTTCAAAATAAAAATACATATATATAAATTAAAAAAATGTTGACATGGCTGGAATACGAACCCGGGCTTTCCGGACATAAAGCATACACTCTATAGCTGAGCCATATCCCATATATTTTTTTATGGGATACAACTTGTTTTAAGTACTTATGTATAAAAAGAAACCAAATAACCGGCATGGAAATGAAATACTTACAACGAAATATTTTATTATGTTAAAGATAAATGTTATTGAAATTCATATTTTTTTTTAATAACATGGTTTTATTGAATATAATTCTTGTCTATTTTTTTCTGTGTAAAGGAATAATCAAAGAACTTATTTTAAAAATATGGCAAACATAGAAATTTATAGTTTTTTCCCACCATCATAGTAGAGAAATATTGAAAAAAATTGATAGTTGGTAAATATCGATTTACCGGCACAAACACAAAGCAAACAGCAATTTTTATTATTATTTTCTTAATAAATTTATCTATCAATAGAATCAAAGAGAATGCTGATCCGTTATCTAGTTTTTGAGATACTGTATCTTTTACGGATTGTGAGCAATATATAAAAAAAAATTGCTAACATTTTTTCTAGAACAATTTTAAATCATAAAAGCCTTTAAAAAGAAACGTAAAAAATCTAAAATTTTAAAAAATGTTTTATTTTACTTCCCATAAAATTGATTTTTCCACAAGTTTGAACTTTGCGAACCCATAAGTAGGCACCTAAAAAGCGTAGAACTCGTTTACACTCTCATTTTATAGGCTGATCAATTATCTATCATATGCCTTTTAAATTTTTTGATTATCTCATTTGGTTCAAAAGTTATGATTTTTGGAACAAAAAAACTCAACATGCGCCACTGTGTGTTGGTTGCAAAACAATGACAAAATCATTGCTGTAATGTAAAAAATCATTATATATATGAAGGTTTTCCTTTCAGTCTTCATCTACTCAATTAAAAACTTATTTAAATCTCATATTCTTATAGCATTTTTAATTGAAAATTTTGTAAATTTTAGCTATTACAAAAGGAAAAGGTGCCAACCTTTGTTTTCGCATGATTCAACTATTTTGCTCGTATTTTTTTATATTTTTTTGTTATTTCGTTATTCTTCTGAACCCACCGAAATAGATCAAATACTTTAATTAGATTCTTCAAACAACAAAACTTTGAATGAAGTACCGAAATATATATTTTTAGCAAAAACTAATATTTTTCTTAAATTTTAATTTTTAATTTTGCTTTTGCGCCGTTTTACAGAAAAAAGTTTCAGAATTTAAGCAAATAATAAACAAAGTATTTAACTATTATAGCTTTAAATAACTTAATTCTTATACAATTTCTAGCATTTTATTGAAATATTTCAAGCGAAAATTTTCGATAAAAATAAAAAGAATATAAGACCTTTTTCCTTGGTATTTATTTATCATCCACTAGATGTAGAAAAAAAAGACAAAAAAAAACAAAAATAGTTAATACTAAAAATGCAATAAAGTATTCAAGATGATGCCCTAGAACTCCTGCCAGGGGCCAACACAAAATTAATAAGAAATGAGAAGAAACAAACTTGTTGCTGTCTAACTAAAGAAGACAAATAATTCTTGATATACATTTTTAGCATTTGCTTGTTCTCTTTTTTTTTTTGTTTTTTTTTCTTCCTGCCTAAAAGTATGTGCATGGAAACCGAATTTATAAATCAAGGGTATTTTTGGGGAAACGCACACTCACACACACTTAAAGATAACAAAAACAAAATATTTTTATTATTCTTTCTTTCCGTTTCTTTTTCTCTTCTTTGAAGACGTGATTATGTCTGGATATTGATTTATTTTCCTGTCTGGGTTTGTTTAGGCCAAAAAGACAAAATAACTTAAAGAAACATGGCCGGGCATATAAAATAAACAAAATAATCAGCAAAGAAATTTATCTATAAAGATTTTATAAATGGGAAAAAAATTTAACTCAAAGACACAAGTCAACAAATATAAAAGTGAAAAGGTAATTGAGGTAGAAACGGTTCTGATTTAGCAAAGAAAAAATAATGAAAATTAGTTTCTAGCTTTTTGCGTTCCACGTATTTGTTGTTTTACACAGAAAAAATAAGTTTCGTTTTTGATAGCAAAAATCCCGGTATTCCATAATATTTTTTTTCAAATTTCCTACGATAAAGAATTCCGCTATATCGATAATAAAATTATTTTAAAAGCAAAAAATATATATATTAAAAAATTTTTTGACATGGCTGAGATACGAACCCGAGCTTACCGGACGTAAAGTATGCTCCCTGCAGCTGAGCCATGTCCCAGTTATCTTTTCTTAGACAAAACTTGTTTTAAGTACTTATGTATGAAAAGAAAAGAAATAACCGGCATGGAACAGAAATACGCACAACGAAATATTGTATTAAGTTAATGACAAATGTTATTTATTGAAATTCATATTTTTCCCCCCTTAACATGGTTTTATTGAACATAATTGTTGTCTAGTTTTTTTTCTGTGTAGTCAGAAGAGGTCAAACAATTCTTGAGTTGTTTTCTAAAAGCTAAAGAAGCGTTTCTCTATAATATATAAAAGATATGTTTATGTCAAAGTTCGGTGCTAAAATTAAAAGGATCAGAAAATAAAGAAACATTTTTATTTGGAAGTTTTTATACGATACTTGATTTTTTTAAGAAAGGAATATTAGGAAAGCTAGTTGGAGCTCGTGGTCGCTAAAATTCTCTCCTTTTACACATTATTATTATGGGAAATCCTGTAAGTCTTACGTTTAAGGTATACGGTACTTTTATATAAAACACCACAGACAACATCTTTGTGGAACATTTTAATCCTCTAGATCGTCCGTTTCTTCAAAATGGGGAAAAATACCCTTCAACGGTGATGTAACGGTCTAAAATGCTCTACAAAAGAAAAACTTAAAATGTGTTTAAGAGCTAAATTCGTATTAATTCATAATTAGTAATAAAATATCCCATAAAACCGGATTTCCTCCGGCGTAATAATCGTAATATCGTTCATAAATGGCGGCAAAAATAGTAGATAAACATATCATAAGACAATAAGCTTTGGCACGTTTATTTACATTGCTAAGGCTTATAAAAATTCAAAATATGCATGAAATCGGCTCAAGGATTTGTGGCCTTGCCTTATATCCTTAAATGAAATAAATAAGTAAAGTGCGACTTTGGCTCGAAGGGTTCTGTACGAATACAAATATGTTTATCCCTTTTTGTTTTGCCCTTTTTTCATTTTCGCAATTTTTTTCGTTTTGTTTTTTCTAGGGATGTAACGAATACCGATACCGATACCGATATATCGGCGATACTTCAGATTTTCCGATACATCGGTATCGACGATATTTTACTGTCGATACACCGATACTTTAAAAAAATTTTCTGAGTTTTTTTTAAGAAATAATTTATTTTTGTTCGATTTTAACGTGAATTAAATTCACTTCGTTATTTTTTAAATCTTATTAATATCAATTTTAAAAATTAATAATATTTTATGCTGTTATTTTGTAAAAAAAATATTTATTTTTTGTTAATTTTACCATGAATTCAAATTCAAGTCGTTGTTTTTTAAATCTTATTCCAGCAAAAAAAAAAGATATTCCAAAGAAGTCATGAAAATGTAGAATTCGCGATCTGAAAGTATTGCAAATTTGGATAATTTCTTATTAGTTTTACATATCCTTGCCATTGCAAGAAGTTCTGTTTTTCGATTACCAATTACCGAATTGGAAGCGATGCTAGGACAAATTTCCTTTTCGGTATTCTATCATGATTTTTCCTCAAGGAAAAAGGATACAAAATCACCCATTTTCACAATTTTTTTATGCGAATTTAAACTCAGAACTGTATTTTCATGTAAATTTAAGTGAATAAATATAAACTTAGAAGTCTTTTAATAATTAAGCTATTAAGCTATTTAGAAGAATATTAGTTGATAAATGTCCTTTAAAAAATCGATTTTTTAAAAAGCATGGCGGGTATTTTTTAAAATTATAAAGGAATTAAAAATGTTTACTTGCTTTTGTACTAATTATCTGCATATTTTTAATATAGATTTTTTGGAAGCAAATAAAATGTACCTCCTTAAAAATTACTGCCAATGTTTTATCAATTTTAAATATTCTCTCTTATAATGTAGTTTTGTATAATAAAAAAATTGCGCTTGAGTTTTGTTAATCTAAACTTGAACTTAATTTCAATATTCGTATCGGTATCGGAATCGGTATCGGCGATATTTATTTTTAAATATCGGTATCGGTATCGGATCGGCAAAACGGCGTATCGTTACATCCCTAGTTTTTTCAGTTAATTTTTTTATTTTTTATTTTTTAAGTCTTTTTTTTTTGATTTAGCGATTTTTTTTTTGTTTTGGCGCTTTTATTCATTTTGGTGTTTTTTCGTGTTTTTTTTGCGATTTTCCGTTTGTTTGCTTTTTTTGTTTTTTTTGCCGATTTGTTTAGTTTTGTCGATTTTTTGGTTTTGGCGTTATTTGTTTTTTGTTTGTTTTTTTGTTTTAACGTTTTGTTCGCTTTTTGACGATATTTTAAGTTATGGCGTTTTATTTCAGTTTTGGTGCTTTTTTCGTTTTTGGGGACTTTTTTCAGTTTTAGGTGGCTTTTTAGTTTATGCAATTTTTTATTTTTGTTTATTTTTTTTCCTTTGGTTTTGACATTTTTTTCGTTTTAACGATTTTTTCGATTTTTGGCAACTTTTTTATAACTTTGGCACTTTTTTTTGCTTTTTTCGTTTTGGTGACTTTTATCCATTTTTCCGATTTTTTCCTTTTTTGACGATATTTTTAGTTGTGGTGATTTGGTTTGGTTTTAGTGTTTTTTTTTTTCGTTTTGGCGACTATTTTCGGTTTCAGCGTTCTTAATTTTTTTGGTGGTCTTTTTAGATTATGTGATTTTTTGGTGTTTTTTTCTTTCAGCGCTTCTTTCATTTTAGCTATTTTTCGTTTTGCATTTTTTTTATTTTGAAAATTTTTAGTTTTAGCGTTTTTTTAAATATCAAGAGTTTGCCTCTTCAGTCAAAATTACATTAACTGATAGAACATCCTTTAATTTTTATTGTTTTAAATATCGGTGTTAATTGGTGTAGTCTATTCTGCAGACTACACCAATTAACACTAACTTTGAAAATGTAAACTGTCTATATAAGCATAAGTGTCTGTATATTACATTAGTATTTCAAAATGTTTCGTTGATCGCCTTAGAACACCCTTTAATTTTTAACTGTCATATATTAGTTTTTGTAGCGGCCAAAATTTTACACATTCTGTAAAAATCTCAGGTACGCAGCTGTTACGATTCCTGAGAAAACAGCCTGTGACAGACAGACGGACAGACAAACAGACTGGCAGTGTAACGGAAACAATAGAGTTCCTTTACACTTTTGGTGTACGGAACCCTAAAAATGACATAACTACTAAAATAATAGGACTATGCAATAAGAAAAATGCTAAGGAGTTACCACTATTTATTTTTTTTTTGTGTTATGGTCCCCTAACTACAAAATCAGTCGAAATTTAAAATTCTACGGATACATATTTTTCCAAAAATTTGGGATTTTGAAGAGGCTGTTCCACCGATTTTATCATAACTTTGGAAGGGGCTCTCCAATTTTATTGCAAAAACTACTAAAAAAAACTTGAATCTAAATTACCTTGTAATCGTTTATATATTCTTCTTGTATACTGCGCGAGTTACGTCACCCTAATTTAAGAATAATATATAAACGTCACCCTAATTTAAGCACAATATATAAACGTCACCCTAATATTACACTTAAACACGAATTTGGGTCCACTTTAGTACATTGACATATTTAATTTTACATAGGCAATATTGATAGGTTCATTGACACTCAAAATTCTTTATTTTATAATTGATTTTGTTAACACACTTAAAATTCCTCATAATTTTAAATAGTGGATTAGCCCTTATTCATCGGTTTCAAATTCAATGTAAACAATTATAATACATTGTAGCAGCAACACATATTTGAATTGTTTTGTTCTTTATGTGTTGATGTTTGGTTCTTTATGACCCAGACATTGTTGCAACATACAAATTCAACTTCCAATGAAATCTCTGTTTCAGCAATATTGATTTGTTCAATTAAATATATATTGATGAATTCGCCAAAGAGAGAGCAGAGTGATATTGAATTTGAAAACGACAAGACAGAATTGAAAATCTTTGAAAACTTGTAAAATTTTAAAATAAGGAATAAAATTTATTATTAAATAAAAAAAGGAAACAATTTGTTTCCATTAGAAAGAAAAAGGAAACCAAAAAAGGGTTTAATTTTTAAACTCCCTGGCACGACACCTTACCCGGGGTTTCGGAAAATTTAACATTTTTTATTGTTTAAAAATTTAGAAAAAATTTTAAATGGTAAAAACTTGCTATTTTTATTAGATGATCACAAAGTCACATATACTACAAATAAAATAAGCTTTATTTCATGAAAATCGATGGAAAAATATTGATTTTATTCCTAGTAAATTGAAGTCACATAGTTATATTGACTCGACATAGGATATCTTGTAGCCCTTACGTGCTTAGCACTTTTATGTAAAACTCTACGATACAAATTTTTGTGAAACATTTTAAGCCTCGAGTTCTTCGCCATATGGATCTTTTGGTCTCATACTTAAATAAGGGGTAAAAATTCCTCTTTCGCTGGCAAGATAGCGGCTTAAAATGTCCTACAAAAAAATTCCTCATAAAATTTTATTATAAGTCTTTGAACCCAATAAATTTCTAAGCTCAACTGGAACGCCAGAAATCATTAGCAATTGTGAATAAATACAAAACTAACCCTCAAGCCCATCTTAAGTTTTTTTACTGATTTCTGCCATTCCAGTTGAGTTCAGAAATTTATTATCTATAATAGAATTTTATGAGAAATTTTTTGTGGGATATTTTAGCCCGCTATCTCGCCTTCGAAGGGGAGTTTTTGCCCATTTTTTAAGAAAGGGTCAAAAAAGATATATACAGCGAAGCGCTAGAGAGTTAAAATATTCCGTGATATTATTTCGCGTGAGAATCACTTATTTTAAATTTTTTTGTTTTATATTTTTCTAGTTCGAAACAATAATATAAAAAAAAGTAAAAAACGGCAACACTTCCGCACCCCACCCGCAAATAAAAGATATGGTTGTAGCATGGTTGCGTCAGCAATGTCATGTTTCCCAATATAGTTTATGGTTCTGGTAAATAAGTTATTATTGTTTTAAATAATTGTAAGCCTTAATTAGTTTACAAGAAATAAATTCATGTTTACTTTCAGGTATTTATCGCAACATAGTTGCATTTAACAATGTACATTGTTAAAAAAGTGTTGACTACAATCATAATTTATTTAAAAATGCAACATTATTAGTATGATTCTACAAAAGTAAAATATAACAAGAACCATACTATCTTAATTCGGTTTATTTTCAATGAAACTATGGTTATAAAACAGACATGGCTGCTTGTTTCTAAAAAAGTTTTTGTTCTTAACTTTGGTTGTATGCTTTTCTATCAGTTCTGTATTTAAATTTCAAGCGGTCCGTTCATTTGTGTTAGCTTTTTGTAAAAAACAGATATAGAAATTTAGTAAATAAAATAAAAAGGTAAGTTCCACATAATTAAAGTGTTATATTTGAAAATTTTCTTTTGGGAATTTAATGATTTTGTACACACATAATATACATAATCACGTATAATATACATAATCATGTATAATATACATAATCATGTATGATTGTACTTCCAGATTCCGTAGAGGCAAACGGGGCAGAAAACTAGCATTACTTCAGTTTCATGAACTTTTTCAACACATTTCAATCGTTGTATTGTATAACTGTCGCATTGAATTGCAACTTTGGTATGGTTAATGGAACCATATGCATAATTAAATGGAACCATATATATATATATATATATATATATATATATATATATATATATATATATATATATATATATATATATATATATATATATATATATATATATATATATATATATATATATATATATATATATATATATATATATATATATATATATATATATATATATATATATATATATATATATATATATATATATATATATATATATATATATATATATATATATATATATATATATATATATATATATATATATATATATATATACAGGGTGTTTTTTTTAGAGGTATAGAACTTCGAATTGAAATAAAACACAAGAAAATCGTTTTAATGTCCATCAATTTGGCTTTATTGGAAGGATAATTTTATGCCATTAATGTTTAAATATGATTTCGGGCATGTGGCCGCCGCGGCTGGCTCGAATAAAGCCAATTCTACAGGTGCAATTTTCAACCACTTTTTCGAGCATATGGGGCCGTATGTTGGCAATAACGCCACGAATGTTGGCTTCCAAGTCCCCTAACGTTTCTGGTTTGTTGGCGTAGACGAGCGACTTCACATATCCCCAAAGAAAATTATCCAATGGTGTCAAATCACACGATCTTGGTGGCCAATTGACAGGTCCATTAATTGATTAATATTTAGTTTGGTTTGCCATTTCATCATGAACAGGTTGACAAAAGAACAACGCTTGCAAATCGTGCAAATTTATTTCGAAAATAATGGTTCAGTTCGCGAAGTTTACCGCAAGCAAAATCGCAAAATTTTGTTCAGTGATGAGGCTCATTTTTGGTTGAACGGCTACGTCAACAAGCAAAATTGCCGCATTTGGAGTGAAGAGAATCCACATGAGACCCTTGAGACGCCATTACATCCACAAAAACTGACTGTTTGGTGTGCTCTATGGGCTGGTGGAGTCATTGGGCCATACTTCTTCCGAAATAATGCTGGAGAGTCAGTTACCGTTAATGGAGACCGGTATAGAGCCATGATAACCGACTATTTTGTTCCCGAATTGGATGGCATGAATGTGGATGAGTTGTGGTTCCAACGAATGTTGGCTTCCAAGTCCCCTAACGTTTCTGGTTTGTTGGCGTAGACGAGCGACTTCACATATCCCCAAAGAAAATTATCCAATGGTGTCAAATCACACGATCTTGGTGGCCAATTGACAGGTCCATTCCGCGAAATTATGCGCTCATCGAATGTTTCCTTCAATAAATCGATTGTGACGTGCGCTGAGTGGCATGTAGCGCCGTCTTGTTGGAACCACAACTCATCCACATGTTTACTTGGAATTGATGTTCAAGATCTTCAATTACACATGGTACATTATTTTTAAAGCGGACAATCAAACAAATTTTTTTAAATAAATTCCTTGATATTTGGCATAACTATAGTTCTATTAGGTATAAATGTGTATGCCAAATTTTTATTTTGTTGCTTGATGTTTATTTGTCGAGTTATGCACGCAAAGAAAAAACTTGGTTGAGGCAACCATAATCGAAGAGCAACATACTATGATTGAATAAATGGTTGCAGTCAAACCAAACTATTTTGAAACTAAATTTGTTTTAAACATAATAATCTAGTCTAAGTTAACAATAACATTGTTATATAGCTATGCATATGGTTCCACTTAACCATACATATGGTTCCATTAACCATACATATGGTTTCATTAACCATACATATGGTTCCATTTAATCATGCATATAGTTACATTTAACCATACATATTGTTCCTTTAAACATATATATATATATATATATATATATATATATATATATATATATATATATATATATATATATATATATATATATATATATATATATATATATATATATATATATATATATATATATATATATATATATATATATATATATATATATATATATATATATATATATATATATATATATATATATATATAAATATCGCATCATTAAAATCACAGAATATGTTTAAGTTGAATTATTGCGGCTTTAAGTTCATTCATTCAGTCAAAATTTTTAATTCTATGGATAAATTTTTTTTTTTTTTTTCATAAAATATTTTTTTTTTATTTGGGATTTTTGAAAAGGCTGCTCTGCTCCACTGATTTTATCATAACGTTTAAAGGGGCTATACAATTTTATTACAAAGCCACAAAAAAACTTGAAATAAATTTATCTTTAAGCCGTTCTAACATTATTTTTTTTATATACTCAATAGTTTCGTAATTATTTAGACCGTAATGATGAAAAATGTTTTTTTTTTGTGCAAAATCGAAATAATTTTATTTCTTTTAAAAATTAATAAAAAATTTAAAATTGAAAATTTTACTATTTTTATTCACTGACCGTAAAGCCACATATATCAAAAACAAAATCAGCTTTATTTCACAAAAATCAATTGATAGATATTGATTTTATTCCCAATAAAGTGAAATTACCTGATTTTTGCAACAAAAAAAATCGAACTTTGGAGACGTTGCTCAACCGATTTTATCATAACTTTGCAACGGGCTATCCAATTTCCTTACAAAAAACACTAGAAAACTTGGAAAAAAATTACCTTTAAGCGATTTGAACATTATTCTTTTAAACACTCAATGGTTTCGGAATTATTCAGACTGCAATGATGAAAAATATATTTTTTAGAAAAAACTGGAAATTATTCATTTTTGAAATATATATGAAAAATTTAAAAAGGCAAAAACTTACAATTTTTATTAACAAAGCTGATATAACACTTTCAGCCGTGTCACAGATTCCGTTCGGACTGGTTTTGTTTCCGTAGCTGTCATTCCGAAAAGTACATTTTTGGTGCTTTATGTTCCGTTTATTTTGTATTTCGTTTTTACAATGATAAAGTTTTTATTTATTCGCCACCCCTAAAAGCATGCACGTTTTTTAGTATTAACTGCAAATGAAGTCAGTAGAAAATTTTTTTCAATTCCACTTTGAAATTTAAAAGTGGCTCGATTACGAAGAAAATTTTCGTTTTTCTTGTTCTGAAGAAGAAACTTACGGAATTGAAACCACTTCCGATCGGAATGGTATTTTGTAACATGGCTGTTTATAAAAAAAGATACTTCGTCCGAAAACGTCCATTATTAGCGATTCAATATCTTGTTGCCATATGATATAAAAATCAATAAAGAATTACAACCTAATTTTTCTCAATATTTAAAAGGCCATATTTTCCGAGCCAGGTAACATACAGCCATGTCACAGAATACCATTCCGATCGGAAGTGTTTTCAAATCCGTAATTTTCTTAATAAATTTTCTTCGTAATCAAACCACTTTTAAATTTTAAAGTGGATTTGAAAAACATTTTTCTACTGACTTCATTTGCAGTAAATACTAAAAAACATGCATACTTTTAGGAGCGTCAAATAAATATTTTGTCATGAGCTTTCCATGTTAATAAAAAGCTTAATGTGAGCTTTGCATCTAAAAATAAGAGTAAACAAACGCCTCAAGAATTAAAAAGTTTATCATTGTAATAACAAAATACAAAATAAACGGAATCTAAAGCACCAACTACGGAATCAAAACCAATCCGAACGGAGTCTGTGAGTACCGTTCACCGACGTCAAACACTTATCACATGCGATGTGATACGCAAAACTCTCGAAGGCCAATAAACGACAGTGACCTGGTAGCATTTACGAAGTAATTGCCAACGACGCATGATGTTGACACGCCCTGAGCTGCTGTACGAATCTGTGTAAACAATATTGTTAATTGATAGTTGGAATATTGTCTGTTGTATAATTCTTTCTGCCCTGAAGTAAGCGAGGGGCCAAGTGTCTCCAAGTCACCACCTTTGTCGACAAGTTTGGTGACATTGTCAACGAATCGTCTACACTTTATTTTGCCTTTAATGGGAAGAGAAGTTTTTGACGGCTACAAAATTATTTTTTATTGTATCATTTTGTTGTATTGAAAATAAATGCGGCTGCACGCAAAACTAAACATTTTCATAAAATATCTACTTTAATTGCCTTACCTAGTAAAAAGTTTCATATGTGTTGACTAGAATCATTAAAATGCTATAGTCAATCTCTGGTCCCAATGTCTCAATGTGGTCAAATAAGAACCACCTAGTTTATAGCAAGTCAAAAGTTCCGAGGTCACTAGTGGAATCTCAATGACAAGCACATGCTAGATGTCTATAGTGGAGAACATTGCCTGGGGTACAATTAGTCAGTAGTACTGGGGACAAAGTCAATAGTGAATCAGTATAGTTTTACTACCGACATTTCCCTCAGGGTGGCTACATTACAAAAAATGTACATATGTATGTACAACAAAAATGTGCTTATAACAATCAATGTATGTAATTATTCAACATAAAACTGACAAACATCAGTTCATTATGAGTACTAATGAATGAAATTATATTATAACATAGAATACAAAAGCATAAAATATTTAATTACTCATTTATTTGTTCATGTATTCAGAACAAATCTGTTTAGATGTAGGTAAATATGTATGTATAATATATGTGTGCATTAGTATATGTTAGATATTTATCTAAGAATTTATTACTAAGTCAGTTAAATAGTCATAAGCCATAAACAAATTGCCGCAATACAATCTACAAAAAAAAACCCATGAAGAATATTAATGGTTCAGTCATGGTTTGGAGGGGTGTATGAAAAATTTATGATAGCATTAAAGTAAAGAATATAAAGCATATGATTTATATTCTTTGATTATAGTTAATATGTGCTCATGAAAGCATTTCATAAAAATAAAAAATAGTTTTAAAATAGAAAATGCTTCTGAGTGAATACTGTGTTCAGAATAAGAGTGATACATTCACATTATCTTAACGTCTTTCATACATTACAGTGTCTATCAGAATCAGATTACATGTGTCATCGGATGGTCGAGTGGGAGGGTAACTTACCCAACTTGTTGCCGGAATAAATACCGACATGATTATTTGATAAAGTTTTATAGTAATGTTTATTCGTTTATTTGTTTATAAATTTGTCTGTCTTTGTACTTTGTAAGTGATCTATTCGCTTTGAGTGTCAAATGTGAACTGTGTTAAAGATATGACATTTGACGTAAACAACCAGAAGAGTTGCAGACGCTAAAAATTTCAATAGCTTAGCTTAATGTCTCGAAAGATGCAAGTTCAACCCTCCGCGCAGTCAAAATTTTTCTTTGTACACATGCTGCACATTTTTCTCTAAATAGAAATAAAATTTCATTGAAAAATTAAATTAAATGCAACCTAAAGCCAAAACAATTAAATTTCCTTTGATAAAATTTTTATTAATTTCTAAAAGTGCGAGTAAAATTGTATTGATGTTTTACATACATTATTTTTTTTGCCATCTACTCGGTTTCAGTCATAATCGTAGAATCTACCTTTAAGGGAAATTGTGATATGAAAAATGCATTTTAAATCGATCCAATCTATTATACACACATGATTTTTGCAACTAGGCAAAAGTTCTGTAGATGACATTTTTTTTTTAATTATTTAAGCTTATTTACGTTAATTCAACACACATATATTACCATGAATATATTCAAGTTTAATTTTCGAATTGTTTTTATATTGATACGAAATATTTAAAACCAATCACGCAATGATAAACTACCTGGAACTACAAAAATATCATCGTTTTTTATATTCTTATCAATTTGGCTTAATTATCCCGTAAACAATGCACAGTGCGTTGTCCCAAAGAAATTCGGCCACTATAAATTGTGTGATAAAATATACATTTGCTTTAAAACTAGCAATCCATATTTTATAACACTAAAATAGCTTTTAAATAAAGTAAATTTAATGCTAGTATTTCGTTTTTTCATTATAGCATTTTTAATTTGTACCCACATTATGGTTTAAAGTTTTTTAAATCGAATAGAAATTATAAAGGCCTAATTCACACTAAATAATGAAATACGTATAAAAGGTCTATGAAACAGATTTCCACACATAATTTGTTTCATAAGCCTATCATAAACTTTTTATAAGTATCATGAATTAGGGCGTTAAACTATAGATTTTGTTATTATTTATTGCAAAAGTAGTATTAATAAAAATCATTAAAAATTTCATTAAATTGTAATTTCAATCCATTGTAATTCAGTAATTTTTTAGCCGATCAAAGCAAATTTGAGGGTGCTGTTAGCTGAGTAGTTAGCGCGTTTGACTACCAACCCTGAGGTCTTGAGTTCGAGACTAGTTTCATGCAAGCCAACAATATCATGCATTTTTCTCATGTGCATTGGTGTGTTATTGTGTTGGTTGTTGTTGTACTGTCGAAGTGATGAAGCCATAGCACTGATCACTTTGGCAGTATCGGCGGCGAGTAATACTAACATATCCTAATGTACTTTACAGCACCCTCCTTCGTCGGTCGGTATTGTAGCAAAAGCGTCGGCGAAGTAAAAGAACTAATAAAATGGCTACACAGCTTAAACAACTCGATGCCTCTACTTGACACCACAGGGGCTTGCAACACTGCTCTACATAAAAAAAACCGCAATAGCAGTGTTGTAAATGAATTAAGCTTTCTATCTCTCTCCCACTTGACCACCTGTTCTCTCTACACTATCCCTTTCCCAAAGAAGGTAACACATTAATTAATTAACTGGTAGGCATTAATTGCCTGATTGTGTTACTTCTCTTTAAAAAAAATAAAAGTAAAAAAAATTTTTCATTATTCGAAGTGTAATTTAATACCGTTTTTAACAAGATATAATTTGTCTAAATGGAATCAGTTAAAGAGAAGTATACATCGAAAAACCTAAATGTATCTGGACAATTAGTATTTGGGTCATTCTTATTGAAAAACGTACATTTAGTTTGTGTTTTTTTTCTTTTGTTTACCAATGTAACTAATATATATGTGATATGAGAAGATAGGATTTTATTATAGTTTTCGCCTCGTTCAATGGTTCCTGAAATAAAGTTATATATTTCGATTTTTTAACATTTTTGTGTATTGAGCGTTACATTCGCCTTCGGGGTGTTCTGGGAATGATTTTTGCAAGAAAAAAAATACACCACGAAAATGAGTAAAGAGTTTGAATGCAAATATAGATCTACTCGCTAAAAACAAAAAATAATAATAATCACAGGACGAAATTAAAAGTTATGACCACTTTTACAATTTTAACTTGTGTTCACATGGAAAAATAAAAAACTTTTAAATAATTCTTTACAAATATTTATATATCAGCGAAAAGTAGGTTAACTCTTCTTTCAAATATGACTTATTTTAATAAAATCGACCAATAACGCCAAAAGTTATGCCCATTTTAATAAATTTTTCTGTAGCAAAATACGACCTACCTATATAAAATTTTTTCAAAGAAAACCAGAAATTTTTAAACAGAAAATAGTTCTTACATCATTTCTAGCCTTCAGCTGCTGCGAACTTTTTGTAACGTCTTAAAATTTATAGATAAATTATATTTAAAACAAAATTTTACGTAACGCTCAATACATGTTTATAAATAAAATTCAGATGTTTTTAAATTCGATATATTTTAACATAAACTTCTTATTTCTACATTAAAATTTCAATTAAATTAAAACAATTTTAATAACACTCAATACATTTTAATGGATATAAACATATAAACAAAGTTTACAAAACTTTATATATAGAAGTATAAATCTCCGCTGCTATTTTAGTGTATGTTCTCAATGCAATTTCAATAGTTAAACTGCGTAATGAAGGGTACTGAAAAAGCGTAACGCTCAATACACAAGACTGCGGACAACAACAATTAAAAAAATTATAATTTCTATTATTTTTCAAAAATTTGATGTATGAAATAATACAACCAAATGCAAATATTCTAAAACCGTTATAGATTTAATCTCGTTTTTGAAAAAATTCATAGTCTCTTAATGTGGAAGATCAACACTATGGCATTATGGACAAGTCATTTTGTATGAAGAGGGGAAAACGGTATTTTTGTTTTACGTTTTTAACACACAATGGACAGTCTTACACAAAACAAGCTTATTTACATTTAGTTACAATCTATTAAATCATACTAACTGCACTTTTCACAATGTATCATTAAAAGCTAACGTCGACTTTAATGGTAAGTTTTGTATGCCGAACTTCCAGTTAAAGTACACGTGAAATCTTAATCGTATATTGTGAAAAGGGCCGTAAAGCAGTTTTCATTTTTAAATTTACGCGTTTATTTTATGAAATATTTTACTATACTTTCAAAGGACACGAAAAAAGCATTTGAAATGAGAATGACCCATTTATTTCGTGTTCAGCATATCATAATTACCTTTTCAAAAAATGCAATATAAACTTTAAATACTTTCGGTGTAAGGCCGTCTTATTCGGCCATGTCACAGAGTTCAATCCCGTTCGGAAACGGAATTCAATCCACCCTAGTATGTCAAGCCCTAGCTGGAGCATACCGCATCATAGTAGCGCCGCCAACAGTATGGACACACCTGACAAATTTGCGTATTTTAATTTTCTTTTTTAGACCACAGCTGCTACAAAAATAGGGCAGGTTGAATTCCGTTTCCGAACGGAATTGAACTATGTGACATGGCCGATTGTTATTGAGTTGCATTAGCTAGTTCCTATACGTATTTTACAGCACTAAAAGAATTGCGCTTCATAGACCCAATGAAAAAATTGTGTTAGATTTTCGTTTTTAAAAAATCTTTTAATGGATGCTTAAAAAGTTTGATATATACAGCCATGTCACAGAACACTATTCCGCTTGGAAGTGGTTTCAATTCCGTAAGTTGCTTCTTCAGAAAACGAAAAACGAAAATTTTCTTCGTAATCAAACCACTTTTAAATTTCAAAGTGGAATTGAAAAACACTTTTCTACTGACTTCATTTGCTGTAAATAAAAAAACGTCCATACTTTTAGGAGCGTCAAGTAAATATTTGGTCATGAGCTTTCCATGTTAATAAAAAGCTTAATGTGAGCTTTGCATCTAAAAAGAAGAGTAAACAAATGCCTCAAGGTATACAAACTTTATCATTTTAAAAACGAAATACAAAATAAACGGAATCTAAAGCACCAAAAATGTACTTTTTCGGAATGACAACTACGGAATCAAAACCAATCCGAACGGAATCTGTGACATGACTGATACTCTAAAAAATAAAATAAAAAATCAACATTTAAAATTTTTGAATGTCACAATTTCATTTGAACTTATATCAGAGTTTTGATAAAAACTTTCATTGTATTTATGAAAGACCGATGAAATAAATCACAATTACATGCAATATTTTGCTGTTTATTTTGTTATATATGTGATTTAGATAAAAGTCGGTAGGACAAGAAGTGTTGTAAAATTCACTCACAACGCCTTTTTTTGAGAAAACTTTTTTTGTAAATATGTACTGAGAAGAAATCCTAATTTTAATTTTTTACGATTAGTCTAGTGCACAAACAGAAAAAAATCGGGTAAAATTAAAAATACAAACGAATTGATAGCCTTCTCCTTTTTTGAAGTTGGATAAAAATGAAGACAATTCGTCAGCAAAAATCACTATCGCCTGGCAGTGACAAAAAACCTTAGCCAGGACACAAACCTGGTCCAAGGATTCCCAAAAACTGGAAGAAAAAGTTCGCCAAAATCCTAACAACCGCAACACCGAAAACCGCGACAATATTAAAGCTATAATTTTTAAAATTGTTGCTATCTTGTGTATTGAGCGTTACGCTTTTTTACTACGCTTCATCACTTAGTTTAATTATTAAAATAGCATCAACAACATACACTAAAATAACAGCGTAGGTTTGTACTTCAAAATATTTAAACGTTGTGTGAACTTTGTTAAATAGCTTTAGATAGCAAAACGTTTCATCGACCAGTCATAGTTTGTATCCAAAAAAATGTATAGAGTGTTAGCCATAATTTTTTGATATATGTAATTGAAATTTTTTAGTGAATACTTAAGGAGGTTATGTTAAAATACGTCGAAGATTATAGATCTGAATTGTATTGAATTCAAAATAAAGAGTGTGTTCTGAAAAAAATATTTAATTCGTATAAAAATGTATTGAGTGTTACGTATAATTTTTTTTAATATAATTTAACAAGAAACGTTATAAAGAACATTATTTGTTTACAAATTTCTGGTTTTCTTTGATATAATTTTGCTTCTTTCGCACTGTGGGCTGTTATATTTTCGAAGAATGTATTAGTTGGGTCGTGTTTTGCTACGAAAAATTATTTGAAACGATTTTATTAAAATTAGTCTTATTTGAAGGACGAGTTAGCCTACTTTTTGGTTATGTACAAATGTTTGTAAAAAATTATTTTAAAAATACATGTTTTTTTTTATTTTTGCATGTGAACCCAACTTAAAATTGAAAAAGTGGTTATAACTTTTAATTTCGTCATGCGATTTTTATATTTTTTTGTTTTTAGAGAGTATATGTATAGTGCTTTCAAATCTTATACTCCTTTTTTGTGGTGTATTTTTTTCACAAAAATCCTTCCCGGAACAACCGCGAACGCAAATGTAACGCTCAATACACAAAAATTTTTAAAAATCGAAAAATATAATTTTATTTCAGGATCCATTGTTTGAGGCGAAAACTATAATATGAATCCTACCTTTTCATATTTTGGTAAACAAAAAAAAAGCACATAAAATGTACGTTTAGAATGAGAATCAGTCATATAGAAAACTCTCTCGGTGTGGGGCTTATGCAGATCATTAGGGGGCCTTTACCAAAAAATCTCTAAGAAAAACTAGAGATATTATATTAAACTTTCATTCAAATATATTTTATAGCAATTGTAGGATTTATAGCTAGATATTTTAAGTAAAAGGATATGTAACAGGACATAGAATTCCTTTTCCGATTTTAATGAAATTAAATTGGGACGTTTCAATTCTATTATGTTTATCAGATATACAGATTTTCATAACTTTATGTTTATGTATGTGACTGGAATAGCATTTTAAACTTTTTGCTAATATGAGAGGAGGGCGTGTGCTTAGCCTGATTTTGTCAAAACCGGGCATATATGTATTAATGTTTGATTTCAAATTTCATTTTTTGCTCATTCGTTTTATCTAAAAGACTCACTGTGCAACATATAGAAAATATACATTTATGTTCCCCCCCATTCTCTTATTATTTCGTATCGAATATTTTGATTTTTTTTCAAATGCGGAATGAAATCAATTGATGCACATATTAATTTAAGCTGCAGTTATTCTGTTTTTATTTCAGTTTTTTCTTATTTTTTATTAAATTATGAAAATCATCATACGCATTTTGTGATATTTAATATCATCATAATGATTCCTGCTGCCATCACTTTGGTTTCGTTGTGATGAACATGAAGCATGTTTATTTATCATTTTATAAAAGTTAATTTGTTGCCATGGTGTCATGTTGTTAATGAAACAATAAAATGTGAAATTTTAGCACAAATGGGATATAAACTTAAATTAAACTCGCACAATACTATGATCGGCTATTGTCGAATCCTACGTACCGTATAGTTCAAAAAAATCAAAATAATTAGTGTGACTATTTCAAACTAGCTTGTTTTTTATCCAAAATGGTTATAGTAGGCTAACGTTCGTCAATATAAAAATCAAACCAAACAAACAATTCTAATGGATTTGGGAGACTTTTGGAACATGTCTGAATATTTTTGTACTAATAGACAGACATAGCAAATGTATATGGTATAAGTTATGAGTACAAACGCAATGACAAACCTACATAACATTTAAGTGAATGTGTAGGGTAAAAAGAAACACAAGTTCATGTTCAAATATTTTTATAGTCGTAGTTATGACTACAATAAATATCACAAATACAATTTGTTGCAATAAAAGTTGACCTTGCCATATTATGTATAAGACTTTCTGCGAAATCCTCCTGAAAGAATAAAGTTGATCAAAAATAATTGCAAAAGTTCGTACCCTTCTGTCACCGCTGAAATTTTTTTGCCGTGCTAAATAAAATTTCAATTTACATACACCAACAGTACACACAGAAAAATGTCAATGTAATATCATCGAAAACCAGGCTTATTTAAAAAATTTGGGTAGTGATTTTGCTTCATAGGCGTTTCATGTTAATTCAACATGATTTACAATAATCTTGAAGGAACATTTATACTTTTGAATTAACTATATTTCATGTGGATTTCATATTGCAGTACAGTTAAATCAAAATGAAATTGATACTGAAATAATACTAAAAAGCATGTTAAATCAAAGTTATTTCGAGTTCAAACAACGTGAATTTGATATTGGAACAACACGAAGAATCATGTTGAGTCAAAGTTATTTCAAGTTGAAACAACGTGAATTTGATATTGAAACAACACTAAGAATCATGTTGAATTATAGTTATATCAAGTTGAACCAACATGACTTTAATGTAGCTATTTTATTAATAATTTTATTTACGTGATGGTTATTAGCATAGACATCAGAAAACTTTACATTGTAGTTGGCTGCCTCAGCCAAGATTTGAGCTCGTGCCACATGCATGATAGTCCACACGCTAACTACTGCAGCCACAACAGCTTCAAGCTTTACTTCACATATACACTAAATAAATACCCATCGTATGTAAAATGAATTTTATTTTAATTCAACATGATATAAATAATTATGTAACATAAAACTATTTTGAAATTAAAGTTATAGTCGTGTTGATTTAAAATGAAATGAGGAGTTTATAACAAAGTTCTTTAAAATTTTAAATCAAAGAGATGTAAGATTAAATTAATAATTTTTCATTTAAAATTAATACGAAACAATGGTAATTTTAAGCCAGCAGCAGTAAATTTTCGTTGTAATGATACATGTAAGAATACAGCAACAACAACAACAACAGCAACAAGTCAAACAGATAGGCACAACAGTGAACTGTAGCAATGAACAAAGCTAATAAACACTAATACACTTAAACGAAAAATTATTTCTTGTAAATTTAAAATGATTTCAAATCACAATTGCGTCATGTTGATTTTACACCCCTTTTTTTCTATGTGTAGTGCTTGGAATTTCTATATTCTGAAAATGTTGAGCAAATTAGGAAAACTGGCTAAAAATATCGAAATTTTGAGGGTGTAAGAGCTACAAAGACCTCAGACTCATATTAAGTCGCCAAAATGGATGGAGATAGGTCTGGTTAAAAACACACCCCACTTTTATTTTTATATTTTTGTTATTATTTTTTTTTTTTTTTGAAAATGCACAGCGGGGACTTTCGAAAAATAAATGGTAATAAATCTGGAACTTCTGAACTGCAGATTATATTTAGCTAAAACTTGAAACATCTTTAGAGGATTAGTCAATCTTTATAAGCTATATATCTGTGGCCTTCTAGCTGGAGAACGAGAGGAGCTATAGTGGTCCAAAACTGACCACCTCGGACTCAAAGAAAAATTCTGAGCTTTTTCACGTTTTTAAATGTTATCCGATTTCTAAAACTTAGTGTTTTGAGTTTAGCTAAGAAATGGCTAGAAATAATGTCTTCACATGTGTTTCCGTTTATCGCAATTCTAGAAGATATTTGACGTTAAAAAAATTATTTTTTGTCTTGACTTTTTTTAATCTTTTGCTTATAACTTTTTAGTTTACAGTTCGATTTTAATTTAAAAAACCTTATTTGATTATTGATAAGGTACTAAGTAAAACTAGAGAAAAATGTTTTTTATTATCTACATTCTTTAAGTCGTAAAAAGGCTAAAAAATCTAAATTTTGAAATTGAAAACATACATTTTTTTAAGTATCTTAATTATTTTACATATCATAAAAGGCAATCCATTAAGGATATGTCTAGCTCCAATAATTTTGTATTTTGGACAGCAGTGGCCGAAAATAGTACATTTTAAAAATAATTTTTTTTATTTAAGGCCCTATAAGAAATTGTGATTACTGATTTTCCAAATAACACATATACGTTTTATAAGGTAGATGGTTCTAGGAATCTTAAAACCATCTACCTTATCATATCTTCGGTGGAATTTTGAAAATCCGTAATAACAACTTTTTATAGGGCCTTAAACAAAAAACTATTTTTAAAATTTACTATTTTCAGCCACTGCTGCATGTAGGGTACATGTCGAAAATACAAAATTATTGGCGCTTGTCACATTCTTAATGGATTGCCTTTTGCAATATGTAAAATAATGAATATACATTAAAAAAACATATTTTTCACGTAAATTCAAAATTTTGAATTTTTAGCTTTTTTCCGACTTAAAGAATGCAGATAATAAAAAACATATTTCTCTGGTTTTACTTATTATCTTATCAATAATCGAATGCTGTCTTTTAAATTAAAATCAAACTGTAAACTAAAAAGTTATAAGCAAAAAACTAAAAAAAGTCAAGGCAAAAAAACATTTTTGGTGCTTTAGATATCGAGCTTTTTATTAACATAGAAAGCTCATGACCAAATATTTATTTGACGCTCATAAGAGTATGCACGTTTTTTAGTATTTACTGCAAAATTTTCGTTTTTCGTTTTCTGAAGAAGAAACTTACGGAATTGAATCCACTTCCGATCGGAATGGTATTCTGTGACATGGCTGATTATATCTTGCCATTTCCTTGTTTTGCTTAGAATTTCATCAAGAATCGAATGTTGCCTTTTATATTAAAATCAAACAGTCAGCCATGTCACAGATTCCGTTCGGATTGGCTTTGATTCCGTAGTTGTCATTCCGAAAAAGTACATTTTTGGTGCTTTAGATTCCGTTTATTTTGTATTTCTAAAATGATAAAGTTGTTATACCTTGAGGCGTTGGTTTACTTTTGCTTTTAGATACAAAGCTCACATTAAGCTTTTTATTAACATGGAAAGCTCATGACCAAATATATATTTGACGCTCCTAAAAGTATGCAAATTTTTTAATATTTACTGCAAATGAAGTCAATAGAAAAGTGGTTTTCAATTCCACTTTGGAATTTAAAAGTGGTTTGATTACGAAGAAAATTTTCGTTTTTCGTTTTCTGAAGAAGCAACTTACGGAATTGAAACCACTTCCGATCGGAATGGTATTCTGTGACATGGCTGAGTAAACTAAAAAGTTATAAGCAAAAAACTAAAAAAAGTCAAGACAAAAATATGTATTTTCCGTTGTGTAGGTCTTTTTGTCCATTTCCAAAAAAAAATACAAAAAAATCCTGTTCAGCGACGAATGAAGGAATACTTCTGCTTACAAACCTGCTTACAAGAGGCATGATTTTTATATAGAGAATTCCTACTTTCTTTAAAGACCTTATGTTTTCCTGTAAGCGAGAGGC